>VZSC01009411.1:0-36288 GCA_013398225.1 Steatornis caripensis
GTCTGCTTCAGGAAACCTTGGGTTTGAACTTCAGAGCAAATGAACACCAGATGCCCAGGAGGAAGGTAAGAGAACTGGGAATAAGAATCATTAACCTTTGAAATCTTAGCTAAGTGATATAGAGAATCAGTTGTGCACATACAATCCTTTAGCTATAAACACATATAATCCCTTAGACATAAACCATTGACCAAGTCTGGGACTAAGTTTGGATCCAGCCACACCTAGACTCTTCCATGAGGACTTCAGAAAGCAAGGGAGTCCCTTCTGAACCTCATGGCTCAATGGGAGGGTCTCCCTTAACTTTCTGCACCTCCAGTCCCTGTGTAAATCATTCTAACTCAATTCCAATTTGCTTCTCCCTCTGTATGTTTCCTCCATGTACTAAGTAATAGAGTGAATCTTGCCATCGAACTCCGCTAAGTCGCACTTTTATCTAAACACTCACCTGTGACAAATTGGCAAGATCAGCAGGATCCTAATTCAGGATTTGTGACACTTAACGCAAGTTTCATTTTCTGGGACGCTCTTGCATTCTACTGATGGATAATTTAGAAAATTCTTAGATCATTTTTTTGTTTCAGTAATTAAGATCTATTTAATTTATTCAGGCAGATAAGAGATGTGAGTGTGGGAATTACATACTCTTAAGACAGTCAAGAATCAAGGCGAAGGAGCTGGACAAAAAGAGATCTAAGTTTCCCCACTACAGCCTAAGACTTCTTCAGGACTTTCATATGTCAATTCATCTCTTTGTTTTAATTTGTTATAAAACCAGGTATAATTATATTTCTGTACTCTGGAAGGCTTCTGTGAGTCTAAATTTAGCAGTGCTTTTAAAGCCTTTGAGACTCTTCATTGGTAGATGTTCTAAATTATCATTACATACTTACAAATAAGCTCTCATTTTCTTAAAGGTTGATACTTCCTGGCAGCATTAACTCAATATTTTCAAGCGACAGATTGCTAATTAATTTTCTAATATTATGGAAGCACACTAGAATTAATAAGTACACAGTCCTACTTAGCACAATACTTAACTCATAAGTTTTGCAATACTGTGTATTCATAAATTTTTCATATCTGAAATATCTAATTTAAAGTTTAAAACAGATTACATATGAAGTCACATAAGTCTACAGTTCACGGAATTGTAGGAACCAGGTGATAGATGGTACATTCTCCTCTCCTTCATGTCCCCTCTATCTGTTGTTTCCAGGAGAAAGTAAATATAGCACTATAGTTATAGTCTAAATCTCAACAGTAAAGCCATTTCACCATTCTGAAAAATTCCTGTAGCTCTGAATGAACTGTCCCTGTCACATGTGGTGTATTTCCATCTTGATCTTCCTCCTTGTTTAGACTCTTCACATCACCTTTGCTTTGTACCCTTTTTATCATCTCACTGTGTCCCATTTCTTTTGCTTTTTTCAGCTGACTGGTAGCCTATCCTAAATAAAATTCCCCACAGCTATCCAGTAATGGGTAATTGGTATCTAAAGGAACTACAGCTGATTTTTTATGCCATTCTTAACTTTCCATGTCTTCTGACTTTTCCCTCCCCTTGCATCTTGAAAAGTTTAGAATGTGTGTTTAAGTAGTAGGAGGAGCATCTGATGTTTTACTGAGGTTCATTTCACTTAAATCTAGCAGATGTTTGTGTCTGAAGTAGTTCAGACGGCTAACAAATTATCTACCATATTCAGAGTAGTCTCTATAGCGAGGTCAACAGAGATTGCAAATTTGATAAAATAGAAGGTAGAGTGTTTTTCAGTAGCACGTATTTAAAATGTACCGGCTGCCTTGAGAAGTTCAAGACTAGCAGGAAAACCATTTAATCTAGGATGATATGCTGAGTAAAGAACAAATTAGGTTTGTAAACTGAGAGGTCTAGGGAAGGGCAATAGAAGTGCCTGCATTTGTGTTGGGTGGCAATATCACCTCAAGTTAAGTGTAAAAATGTGGAGGAGAAAGGGAAGGTGATTGATTCGGAACAAAGAGAGGCAACGTAGCCTTCTCATAGGCAGTCTCATCAAAGGAGTTGGGAAAGTCCTCTAACCTTGAACCCTGAAGTTTCTTTCAGAAAGACACTGCCTAGTGGTAGAGCAAACCTATAAAATTATCTTGGCTTCTACAGCTGATATTAAACTTCAAGAAATCATAAATGGCATCTAAAACAAGATGTTGGATACTAAGATTAAATGACAGGATGTATTTTCTTCTTTTATACTTTTATTCTGTAACACCCTGCCCAGTTTTGTAATCAAGAAGTTGACACAACTCTGCCAAAATAAAATGTTTCATTTTCATTTTAAGCTTGACTAGTATTTAAGGTAGATTCAGGTAAATAACACATTTCTATGATGTTCTTATTTTTCCAGAAGAAAAAAAAATCTAAACAACAAGACGTATACAAATAAATAATCTNATCTAAACAACAAGACATATACAAATAAATAATCTCAATACCTAAATTAAAGCAGTCCTAAAATCTCAAGTGTTGTGTATATCCCATTCATCAGCAGAAGTCAGACTGGTGCCTGATATCCTTAGTGCGTGAAGCCTACTCTTGTATTTATGAGTGGCTCTGGCAAGGAAGAAATAGTGAAAGGACAACCTATGACTCGAGGAGAGCACATTTGCTTTACGCAGTAATAAATTACTGGTTACAATTTCAGAACAGAGCAGCACCGTCTATAGAGTCCTCTCTGGAATAACTGAAAAATACCTCCTGAGTTTACAGTAATTTCCTTCACTTGTCAAATCCCGACCAATGATCTGCATGTAAAACAGTTTCTTTGGGGGTTATGTACATAGGGGTTCTTCTGAACAATCACGTAGCAGAAAATTTCAATTTCAGGAAAAAAATTGGAAGGTAGGATGTCAAAACCACAGTAAAAAAGCTTCCTTTTTTTTTCAGCACAAGTTTCCCATATCCTTTTTGAATATTGCAGTTTTCCAGGAAGAAAGCTTGCACTTTTTCTCCTAATCCCACTTCAGGATAGATCAAAATGGTTTCTAATTAGTGTTGTCCTGCTCTCTGTTATGATTTTATCCTGAGTCTCATTCTTTTCAGTGTTTCATTTAAAGCTCTGTCTCTTGGAAGAAATTTCTTGGACCAAGTTCTTAGCTTGTTCCTGGGAACTAATGTTTTAAAGAAAACATTGCATGTAAAGAGATTCATAATGCTATCAGTTCTCAAGATTTTATCTAGTCCTTTGCCCAGATCATAATTCTTACATGTTAGAATCAGATGGGAATTAAAAATAATCCGATCTATAAAATGTCAAAATTCATGAGTTCTTTTTTTTTTAAACAGTCTCATGATTTATTGTGCCTGGCTTGTGATTTTTTGAGTGTCTGGCTTTGACAGTACAGTTAAATATAGAATGTTCATTCATTTTATTCAATTCTATTTCTAAAACTTATCTGACAAAATCTTTCTGCCAGTACATTCAGGTTTTCATTTAGCTAGCTGACCCCTTGTTAGAATGACAATCAATCTTTTACTCAGCACAGTGCTATAATTTAAGTAAATTGTTTTAAATATACTTTTCTTTTCAAAAAAGTTATATTTTATTTTGTTATAATAAAGTTCAGTACTCTTTGTGAAGAGGATTCTTTTTTTTTTCCTGTGTTGCTTTCTTCAAGCCTTATGCTCTGCTTAAAATCTTCATTTAACACCTAGTAAGACATTTTGTACTTCAGTATCCCCTTATCACTGAAAGTATCTAGAGAAGAAGATAGAAATATCTAGAGTGTGTTTAAAAGTGAAAAGTACATAAATCTGCCAGGCTGATAAGCAGCAGGAGGGGCTACTCAAGAGCACTGCTGAATCTTTGTGGAGAGGAAAATGTGTAGTATTTAATATCATATAAGAGGTAGCACACTTTATGTGGACGAGGCAAAATATCTGATCTGGTAAGTATTTATCTTAAATGTAAAGTGTCAAGAATACCCAAGGAAGGGGAAAAAGAAATTCTTATTGCAGAATCGAAGTTACAAAAATCAGCCTAGCATACTGAGGAGTAAGATTCATCTACCTTTTCCTCTGTATGTGAAAGGGTTTGCTAATCTCTACAATCTTTCTCTGTTTATTATTAGTGTAATATTTGACTTTGGTACTCTGTTCATTTCTAAGCTGGTAATACAAGTATCCTATTCTTTATTTTATCACTGAAACTGGAGTCTCTTTCTTATTCTGATCAGAGACACATAGCCATACCTTTGCCCTTAATTGATCTCATATATAAGCTCTCCAATACACAACTGAGGTACATTAGTAGAATCAATCATGCAGTTCAACAAGCGGAAGTGCAAAGTCCTGCATCTGGGGAGGAAGAACCACCTTAGGCAGTAGTGTATGATGGGGGCTGATGAGCTGGAAAGAAGCTTTGCAGAAAATGGACTTGGGGATCCTAGTGGAGACCAAGTTGAACATGAGCCAGCTATGTGCCCTTGCAGCAAAGAAGGCTAATGGTATCCTGGGCTGCATTAGGAGTGTTGCCATGAGGTTGAGGAAGGTCATCCTTCCTCTTTATTCATTGCCAGCGAGGCCACAGCTCGAGTACTGTGTCCAGTTCTGGGCTCCTCAGCATCAGAGAGACATGAACATATTGGAGAGACTTCAGTGAAGGGTCACAAAGATGGTTAAGAATATTTCTTCTATAAGGAAAGGCTGAGTGAGGTGGGATTGCTCAGTCCAGAGAAGAGAAGGCTTAGGGGGATCTTATCAATGTATACAAACATCTGAAGGGAGGGTGCAAAGAGGATGGAACCAGATTCTTTTCACTGGTGCTCAGTGGCAAGACAAGAGGCAATGGGCACAAACTGAAACACTGGAGACTCCATCTGAACATCAGGAAACACTTTTTTACTGTGAGGTTGACCAAGCACAGGAACAGATTGCCTTGGGATGTTCTGGAGTCTCCCACCTTGGAGATGCTCAAAAGCTGACATGGTCCTGGGCAATCAGCTCTAGTTGAGCCTGTGTGAGCAGGGACTAGGTTATGCCAGAGGTCTCTTCCAAATTCCGGACTGTGAAGTACTGTTTTCAGCTGGTTTTATTGATACAGTATTTCCAAAATGTCATTCTTAACTGGGTCTAGTTTTGGGAATTATATTCCGCTGAATTTGAACAAGACTTATAAAAAGGCGTGATGAAAATCACTCTCCTATGCCTCATTGTCTAAACTAAGTAACATTGAACAAACAGTGAAAGGTGTTTACAGTTGGTTTTGATTCGAGTTAGCTCCAATTCTATTTGAGTAAAGTAAATATCTGGAAGATATTTTTTTCTTTGAACGGCTGATTTTCCTTAGTACTCATTTGTAGCACCTGCATGCGCATAGCTTTTGAAATTACATATTAGAGATCTTAGACATATCATCAGAGGTAACTTTTAGTTACTTTACCTTAAAATAAATATCAGCACCCAGTATCTTTATTGCTCTGTTGATTTATGGTCCTCAGAACAATTTTGCTGTCTTGCCAATAATTCATTCCTAGTATGTGTTTTAGGAGAATGTGTTTTAAAACATAACCTTTTAGATTAAAAGCACCAATTAAATGAGGCAAATGTGCTATAATTACAACTGAGATACATGGATATGTCTCAGAGAAGATTTACTTAAGAGCTAATTCTGAACACTTAAATGTTAGTTTAATTATTAATGGAAAAATTACTGTTTGTCACAGATGATGAAATACACCTCCTAGATTGTAGCTATTCCTGTAAAAATCTGAAAGTGCTTCATATCTTGCAATTTGATGTCATCCTGATTATATATCTGGTCAACTCCAATTGAGACTTTCTCTGAAGCTGACTGATCAGTCTTCGTGCCATTTATTGCATAGCATATCTGCTTTGAATGCCATGACATAAACAATTGTTTCTGTTCGAGCAGAAATTCAAGCTATGCATATTTCCATTGTAATGTATCTATCTTTAACTGATGTATATTAGTGTCAAAAAATGTGCATGTTTATGTTTCATAAGAATTAGATCCCAGCTTTTGAATATGCAAATATTAATATGTCTGTGTTGAGTTTACATTGCAAAGTTTGGTAGTGAGGGGGCTGCAAGGGTGGCTTCTAAGAGAAGATGGCAGGAGCTTCCGTCATATCCGACAGAGCCAGTTCAAGCCAGCTCCAAGATGGACCTGCTGCTGGCCAAGGCTGAGCCCATCAGTGATGGTGGTAGCGCCTCTGGGATAACATATTTAAGAAGTGGAAAAGTTGCTGCACAACAGCAACAGCAGCCAGAGAGAGGAGTGAGATATATGTGAGAGAAACAACTGCGCAGACACCAGGGTCAGTAAAGGAGGGGGAGGAGGTGCTCCAGGTGTCGGAGCAGAGATACCCCTGCAGCCTGTGGTGAAGACCATGGTAATGCAGGCTGTCCCCCTGCAGCCCATGGAGGTCCACTGTGGAGCAGATCTCCACTTGCAGCCTGTAGAGGACCCTACACTGGAGCAGGTGAATGCACCCAAAGGAGGCTGTGATCCTGTGGAGACCCCATTATGGATCAGGCTTCTGGCAGGACCTGTGGACCCACGGAGAGAGGAACCCACACTAGCGCAGGTTTGATGGCAGGGCTTGTGGCCCCATGGGGGACCCACACTGGAGCAATCTGTTACTGAAGCACTGCACTATGCAGGACAGACTCACTTTGGAGGGGTTCATGAAGGGCTGCAGCCCATGGGAAGGACTCACATGGGAGAAGTTTGTGGAGGGGAAGAGTGTGAGGAGCAAGGATCTGCGGAGACAATGAGTGATTAACTGATAACAGCTCCTATTCCTTGTCCCCCTAGTCCCCTTTGCCGCTAGTGGGGAAGGAGGTAGAGAAAATCAGGAATGACGTTGAGCCCAGGAAGAACGGAGGGGTGGCAGGAAGGTGTTTTACAATTTGTTCTTATTTCTCATTATCCTAATCTGGTGTTAATTGCTAATAAATTAAACAAGTTTCCCCAAGTCGAGTCTGTTTTGCCCATGACAGTAATTGCTGTGTGAACTCCCCGGCCTTATCTCTACCACGAGCCTTTAATCGTATTTTTTCTCTCTCCCTGTCCAGCTGAGGAGAGGGAGGGATAGAGAGGCTTGGTGGGCACCTGGTGGCCAGCCAAGGTTAACCCATCACAATGTCCCACGAGTTTGTAATTTCATACCCTCCCTGAGGAGGATAACATTCTGGTTTTATTAGCAGATTTCTGTGTGTTGTTTTGGGGAATCTTTTGAATGTACGTTTTGATTGGCGTCAATTTTTCTGACTGACTATAATCCACAAGACTATAGTAGCAAATTCATATTTTGAAAAGAAGTATTATCAGCTCATGATTAAAGTAGCCTAGTAGATTGGGTTTTACTGAAACGGACATTCTGAGTGTTCAAGGCCAGCCCTTTCCTATCATGGACAACCATATTATACAATCCTTTTCATTAAACAGATCAATATAATTTTTAATACCTACATTGTTTTCTCCCCACTAATTCCATTGAAATGTTGTTCCATAAATTCACTGTTCTTTGGCTAGAAACAGTCTCCTAATTTCCAAGCTAAATTTATTAATGACCAATATAGCCATTTATTCCTGTGTCAGCATTGTCCTGTAGCTTCTCGCCTTCTGTATGTTTATCTTTCTGATGTATTTAGACCATGCAATCATATACTTTTCTCAGCCTTCATTTTACAAGGGTAAAAAGGCCTAGGCTTCTTTAATAATCACTCCTAAAATAGTCTTTGTAGTACTCTTGGTTGAATTTCTTATCTATTTTTATTTCAAGTTAATTTATCTTGAACCAGAATGACCATACTTGATAAAAACAGTATTGCGAATGAAANGGCTTCTTTAATACTCACTCCTAAAATAGTCTTTGTAGTACTCTTGGTTGAATTTCTTATCTATTTTTATTTCAAGTTAATTTATCTTGAACCAGAATGACCATACTTGATAAAAACAGTATTGCGAATGAAAGTAAGATTTAAGGTCTTTTATAGTGACACAAAAAATTCTCTTTCTTTCCTAAAAATAGAAAGCCTGAAACATTTTTAGATTGTCTTTGCTGTTTTTCAGAATTTTCTCACATCAGTAATTTCTAGTCATCCTGTATCGGACATATTTACCCATGTTCTTTTCCTCTGCTATTTCAGACTCACCCTCTGGATTTTAGCATCAATTCCTATTGCTTAGCCTTAAGTTCACAAGCTATTGAATTTCACTCCATTTCTATTATTGCCATCCTCATTGCCATCCAGTTTTTCCTATATGGAAGAGAATTTCCAATTCTTTTCTGTACAGATGATGACTCCAATTCTTTTTAATCGGACAATCTCATTAACCCACTCCACTTTGCACCAGGGACATCAGAAAGTGTATTAAAAAGATTAACCTCACAACCTGTTCTAGAAAAGATCTACTTGTAAACCCTCCCCAAACTTGTTCTTCTGCTCTCCAATGTGCTTTTTCATATTTCTCACTTTCCAATTTTCCACAAAAACAAATATCTCAACCTTACCCAGTTTCCACCGGTGTGGCACTATCTCAGGTGCTTAACTGATAACCACATAGGTAAGATGCACCCAGCTTTTGTGGAAAATTAAAATGTAGTCTTTTATCATTATAAAGTTTAGGTTAATCTAGGCTGGCACATCCATTCTTTCTTGTTTATTTTTTCATCAGTATTATCATAATAAACCCTTTTTTTTCAGTATAAACTTGTAAAGGTGCAAAAAGGTACTGGAATGGTAAAACAATTTGATAGATGAAAGGGAAACAGAGTGTAACCTTGCTCTCTTTCCTCCTGTCCGTGAAACATGTGGGAGAGATGTAAAAGCAAATGCCTGTAGGGTCTTATTTGTGTACCGAGAGGTAGAAACTAAAAACCTGCAGGAAAGGTCTCATGTTGGGAACCTAAAATGAAACAATCAGAGTATCTTTTTGTGTGCCTTATGCTGGTAGTCATCTTCTCTTCTTAATCCTAGGTTTAAAGAAAAATCTTTAATACATTCCCCCCCCCTTTGTTTTTTTTGCTACTTTATGGGCTAGCCTGATTAGTGGGCTGAAATCAATAGTAGTTAGGCATCTAACTTGCTATGTATTAGAAAACGTAATTCCTGCCTACTGACATACACAGGTGCCCATATGCTGTAGAAGATATGGCCCCTGATAACTTATGGATAAAAAGAATACCTACTAATTTAGTAATTTTCCCTTAAAAGTAGCCAGCTGAAAACATCTGAAGGGAAATCTCCTTTGACTCTCCAGTATACTTTAACTATTCTCTCTTATGTGTTGATTGGAAAAGAAAAAAAAAAAAACAAAAAACAAGCAAGGAGCAAAATCCTAACATATTTCTCAAAAATTAAATCTTGTGGTGCTTAGGCTTTATCATTAGCTTAGCTCTGACGTTTTATGAGCTTCTGACTGCTTCATACTAACAGCATTAAATCATTATCACTGCAATCTTTTATTCTGTAATATCACATATATGCAAACTAGCCTTGAAAGGCATAGACTCATAGAATCACGTAGGTTGGAAAAGATCTTTAACATCATCAAATCCAACTGTTAACCTCACACTGCCAAGTCCACCACTAAACGATGTCCTAAGCATCACATCTACTCATCTTTTAAATAGCTCCAGGGGTTACTCAATCATTTTCCTGGGCAGCCTCTTCCAGTGCTTCATAACCCTTTTGGTGCAGAAATTTTCCTAATATCCAATCCTAACCTCCCCTGGCACAACTTGAGGCCATTTCCTCTTGTCCTATCACTTGGTACTTGACAGAAGGGACCAACACCCACCTAGCTACAACCTCCTTTCAGGTCATTGTAGAGAGCGATAAGGTTTCCCCTCAGCCTCCTTTTCTCCAGACTAAACGACCCCAGTTGCCTCACCCACTCCTCAAAGGAACTAAGTGCAGCATTGTCGAACTGCATAAAATTGGCCTTGGCCCATTGATCCAGCCTCTCCAGATCCCTCTGTAGAGTCTTCCTACCCTCAAGCAGATCAACGCTCCCACCCAGCTTGGTGTCATCTGCAAACTTACTGAGGGTGCACTCAATGCCCTCATCCAGATCATTGATAAAGATATTAAAGTGAACCGGCCCCAGTACTGAGCCCTGGGGAACACCGCTTGTGACTGACTGCCAATTGTATTTAACTCCATTCACTACAACTCTTTGGGTCTGGCCATCCAGCCAGTGAAGCATATGCCTGTCCAAGCCATGACCAACCAGTTTCTCCAGGAGAATGCTGTGGGCAATGGTGTCAAAGGCTTTACTAAAGTCTAGGTAGACAATATCCACAGCATTTCCCTCATCCGCTGAGTCATTTTGTCATAGATGCGAATTGAAGCCCAAAAAGCAAAGGCAGTGCTTTCAATCTGAAGCTAAGCCATTTCAACCAGAATCACATAATTAGCTAGTTTTGATATCTGGTCCTTGCACACCACATCACTTTCTCTGCACAGAATGTCAAAATAAACTTTGCGTCTCTTTCTGAAGACCTGGCCTTTTTGGTTTTCCTCATAGTATCCAAAGCATTTCAATTCCTCTTGTAACCAGCATCCTAAAGATAAGAACAGTATCGGATGTTGTTGAATAGACATTTTTTCTGTGAAAGATAAAAACATTACAATGGACATTTTTGGTATACTATCATCATAAAACAATACAATAAAAGTTTAGAGATGCATGTGAGCTTGCATGTGAGCTAAGTCTGTTCAAATGATACACACCTGATCTGAATTACGGAAATAAACTACAGCATTTGGCAAAATAGTGGACAGCACAGGTGGTTAAACAGAAGCAGAAAAGTATTTGTTAGGTGGACTTCAACAGACATATCCTTTCTTCCTTCTATGAATGTGCTGTTGCGTTAAATTCCAGTTGTTTCTGAGTACCAGCTGCCTGGGGACACTGCCTGACCTGGTATCAACCAGCCACTGGCTAATCAACAGACGAAAGGCCAGCTGAACTTACTCCTTTATTAAGCAATTTACCAAATAATAAGAACCTTATTCAGATGAATTTTATCAGTGGAGCACAGATAATTCAGCACTTCAAATAGAAAGGAAGGTTCCTGAGGAAATACATAAATTACAGCACCTATGACTTACTGAGCCTCCTCTTGTATTTTTTTTCTAAGGGCTCCAGTGCACAGCACAATAGATTAACCTATTCCCCTGAGAGCTTTCAGAGAGAAGAGGTTGTTTCTAGGTAAAGCAGGCTAATGTTCAATCATTCTTGTTCCATGAATTACCATAAACAAATAGGAACAGGTCAAGGAAGAAATCAACTCCTTCATTAGGATTTTTAGATGATATTAATTGCCGTTTGGGCTGTTTGCATGGTATAAAAATTACCTTATCTGTGGTACTAGAATGTTTTTTCACTGAAGTTGCCACCTGTATGCTTATGGAGTTTTCTCTGAACACTGAGTTAAGATGTTTGGCTGCTATGAATAAGCAATAGAAGCATTTAGAAAGTTTTCTCAAGAAACAGCTTAGCTGTGCTTTTGCTGTATGCAATACCTTAACTCTGTAAACATATATAAATAAATAGTTTCAGTGAAAAAGTTCTGCATGAATCTAATGCAGATGTCATGACCTCTGTCTGCAGTTAGCGTTTCTGTGCCCTGCTATAGGACACAGCTCAAGGGAAAAAGTATGGCAATATTGGCTTCCTTAGGGAAAGAGAAGCCTTGGCACAAGGTAACTGTGTCATCTCAGTAATTTCTTTAGATAATGAAAATTGCAAGGGGTTGTTTTTCCTGCACTGTGAAGGAAAATAATAATTTGTAAATATTTGTAATATTTGTAAATAATTAATTACAGCTGGAAAGTAGCTACAAGAAAAACTCTTTATTAAGGTAAAAAAAAGGGTTCTGTTTTTTGTGAAATTTTCCTTCTGTCTGCATTTTACACTTGCACCATTAGATTATAGAAGCTGAATACTTCTGACCTTTAAAGAGTTTGGAATAGACAGATTAAATCTGCTTTTAAAATACATTTTTCTCCTCCTGATGCTCCTTGCAGACTTACTTTTCTCTCTTTTACACTGTAACAGTGTTCATTTTGTAGTAGATTGATGTTTTCATAAAAACAGGAGTACAGTAGATGTCTTTTTAGAAAACTGTATAACTATAAGCAATATTTCCAGTAATTACAGTTCAGTTGGATGAAAGGTTGAAAATCATGGCAAAGTGTGTATAAAAGGGGAGTTAAAAACAAGGAAGCAAACAAAAAAAAATCTTCTGAACACAAGGAACTTTGCAGACCAAATCAAACTTCTGCTTTTTTCTTAAGGGTAGAGCTCTAAGGAACTCTTTTTTTTTTCCTTTTTTTTTTTTCAGTTTGTCATTATTTAAGTTCTTTCATCATTATTAAGGAATTGAACATACTATTCTTGCAGATGACCACAAAGCCCTAGAAATGGAATTACTTTCCTTGTCATTTATAACTACAAGACAATTAACAGTACTGAGTTTGGGAACATTCTATCTCCAGAGCTGGATAAAGTAATATATTTTCTCCAGAACTTGCCAGATGAATCTCTGAATCATGTCTGGGAATATTCAGGATATTTTACTGCAGTTTGGAGCAAACAAAACCTTTAATTTCTTGCTTCTGATAGTAGAGTCATAGTGGGAAAGCCGTGCAAGAAATTGAGATGATCCTGACTGAGATTAATCCATTATATAATTTTACAGAAGACATAAGTGAATTTGACAGTCAGTGGCAAAAGAACTTGCCTAAAGTATTAGGAACAAGTAAGTAAACTGCATTTCAGAAAAGTTTTTCCATTACAGGAAAACTTCAATCAAAGCTATATTACAATGAATCATAAATATGTTCTTACTTTTGGGAAGAGAGAAGCAGAATTTTTTTTAAGAGTCTGTTAACAAAGAGTTAAAATGTTTGGAGAAAGGAAAAGCATTTGTACTAATGGCAGAAAGAGTTGTCTTGGTTTGATTTTGTTTATGCCTCTGGAAATGTCTAGCAAGCTTGCATGCAATGGAAAGAAACATGATTTATAATAGATATAAAAAACAAAGTTCCACCTTCGAGGTTGAGGGGAGGAAATAGGATTGTGGCTGAGCATAAATGGACTTCACAATTTGTGCTTCTTTTCTTCTGGTGCAGTCCTATTGGCATCTATTGTGGAAGTTACCTCATAACTGGTTCCTGCAAACTGTGTGATTTCCTTTAGAGCTGAGGCTGTAAGGCTGCTGAATGGATACCTGTGTGTCTCTGAGTTAAAAAACAATAGTTTCTTTTGTACCAGAATTATCTAATGTTTTATCAGTGTATAAATTGCAACTCCTTCCATAAACTGAGTCCATGGACGCTAGGCTGTATACCAGGGCTCGCAAACAATGAGCATGTTCGTATGGTGTAACTCTCCATCCAGGACTAAAGAGAGACAGTGGGATGTTGCAACTGATCAACAATTTGCAGTTGTAGACTTCTATCAAATTCAAAAGCCACCAGCTGGTGCATCTCTTTTGGGAAGATGTCAACCCAATTAACTGTTAAGAGGTTCATCACTTGAGTTATGAATGAGTTTAATCAGCCTTATTTTGCTAGTACGTACAGCATCTGCATTTTCTATTTTTGCAGTTAATTAGGAACCATTTGGTGATACAAGGTATGCACGTAAGTGCACCATTCAAATACACAGCAATGTCAGTTGGCATTTTTCTGATTTTTAAGTTCAAGTATTGAGGCATATTATAAGAATAAAACTACAGATGGATGTTTATAAATAAATATTAATCTCTTTATGGTTCTGAATTACTTACTAAAGTCACGTCTGTAGGCTGAATGGGTACCTGAGATATAGAAATAACAAATTAGAAAAGTATAAACTACGATGTATTTTTTTATCAAAGTTCTTCAAAATTTAGACTAATTACTTGTATACTATGCTTACGTTGATTACATACTTCTGATTCTAAATAAGCAGAAGGGAGAATGCGTGGATATGAGGAGGTAGTGGAAAAAATCCTGGATGCACACAAATTAATGACAAAAAAACTGACTCCAATAGGATAATAATTTCATTCACTACACTTTCTAACTTTAATGGATGTTTGTGATTATGTCTTGCTGAACAAAGAATAAAAATAGAAAATTACGATGTAGATTAAAAATATATAACACTTAAAAATATTAAAGTGGTTGAAGTGTGAAATTTTATTTCACATGTTCTGATCATCAAAACTCTGCAACAATTCAACCAGCTTTATCACTTCGTATGTTGGCAGGGAGACACGACACTTTAAATGTTACAGCTACATTCTTAGCTGAGATATATTTGGAAGAGATTACAAATGGATACTGATTTTTTTAAGATTTTTTTTTTTTAATAAGGTAGTTGGAATATCATGGAAAAGATACACTGTTCAGGAGAGATACTTATTAGTGGAAAGAGGTATTTGTTTTGTTTTAATGCATATAACTAAAAGAAACAGTAGCCTTTTTTACTCAGTGGCCTGCAAAACTGACTTTATATCTGTTTTATGCAGTTTTCTGCAGAAGTAATCCAACAGTTTTATCAGAGCCAATGTTAAAACATAAAAGCTGATTCTAGAAGGCTGTTTCTGCCAAATGACCCTCTACATGTTCTGAAAAAATTCTTCCTCACAAGACACAACAAGATCACTCTAGTATACAAGAACAGGAAAATGTCACATGAGGGAACACACAAGAGATGAAAATGAAGTTGGCTACTGAGATTTTCTTTAGTTGAAGTGCAAGGAACAAGCAAAGTAATCACTGTGCTTTTGAGGGTAAAGCAATAATTGAATTGGAATAGATGTTTTTTAAAATGTGGAGGCAGAAACGTAGCAGTTGCCTCTAACGTTGTATTCTCTCTCCATCCGTATCCAGACAGATTACTTTGCAGGTAGGTTAGGACAAACGCTGAAGATGATGTGAAACAACATTTGCATACACAAAATTTCTGCTCAGATTTCTACCAGTAACAGAAATCTTGTATTCAGATGCCAGATACTGGAAAGATCATCCTGTCTGTTTTCATCATAGATACTACAGCTGAAAGCTATCATATGTGTAATTATAAAATAAACAGTTTGGTAACTCCCTAGCCTCACAGCCACAGACTGCTCACAGTAAGCGGTATGGGATGGCCACCCAGCTTTGGAGCTGAAAAGACTTCACATGTGTGGACACGATCCCCGCTGTGCCAATAAACATCAGGGCCAGGAAGCGTTTTATTCAGTAATATCTATTATGTACCCCACAAGTTAATTGCAAGCAGTGCAAAATATCTTTCCAAGTCTTATCTTGGCTGCTTACAGTTTAGCTTCCATAATAAATTTCTAGATAAACATTAATTGTCACATAATGAAGACTAAAACATATCTTTATGTGCTGTAAATAGTAGTAAAATACTGTAGTTCAGAAGTAAGTATGAATGCTAGTGCTATCATTTATCTGAATAAAACATGCTATAGATTAATCCAAAATAATGACAGTTTTGTTAGGTTGCAAGAGGTATACCACATCAAATGTGCAAAAACTGACTTGTTCCATTATTTTTTTTATCCTGCAACTAACAAATAGGTATCAGTGGAGTATTGTGGTCGGTTGATGTGTGCTGGCTGCCAGACACCCACCCAGCCACTCGCTTCCCCCTCCTCAACCAGGCAACGGAGCAAATAAAAAATCTTGGGTGTCAAGATAAAGAGAGATTGCTTACCATCACAGTCAAAACAGATTCAATTAAATTAATTTATTGCCAATTAAAATCAAATTGGTTAGTGAGAAATGAAGACAAAAATGAAAACACCGACCCACACCATTTTTTCCCAAACTCTGCTCCTTCGTTCTGACTCTTCTACCTCCCCCCACCCCAAGTGGTGCAGGAGGATCGGGGGTGGGGGGTTGAGGCCAGTTCATAGCAGCTCCTCTCTGCTGCTCCGTCCTCCTCACGCTTTTCCCCTTCTCCAACATGGGTCCCCTCCACACGCTGCTGTCCTTCAGGAAAAACTTGGTCCAGTGTGGAAGCCAATACGACAGCACCAGCTGCAGATCTTGTCAGCAGCCTGCTCCGGTACAGGTCCTTCTCATGGGCTGCAGTTCCTTCAGGGAATATTCACCTGCTCCAGGGCTGGGTCCTCCACAGGCGGCAGGGTGAATATCTGCTCTGGCATTGTCCTCTCCACCGGCTGCAGGGAATACAGGCTCTGGCGCCTGGCAAGCATCTTTCCCTTCCTCCTTCTTTCATCTTGGTGTTCCCTCTGCCATTTCTCACTTTTTCTGTCCACTCCTCCTCTGCCTGTGTGGCGTTTTCTGCCCTTTGTTAAGTAGGTTTTCCCTGACGCACCACCATCTTGGCCGAGGAGCTCAGCCGTGCCCTGTGGTGAGGGGGCTGGAGCCGGCTGGAACCGGCTGTGTTCGGCACGGGGCAGCCCTGGCCTCTCCTCACAGGGGCCACCCTGCAGCCTCCCGCTGCCAATGCTTGGGCGCAGACACCCCATACAAGCGTGTATGACATCAAAAGGAAATTAAGCAATTCCTTTAAAAAGGAATATTTAAGGAAAATAAGGGTTAATAAGGTGCTGGAGGAAAAAATATATCTTTTCGAATTGATGGAAATAGTCTGAGAAGTGTACAGTGATCATACAGCTATGAATGTGATTTACTCAAGTGTCACAGTAAACTTGATAGTAAGAGTATTCAGTATTTTCTGTTTGACTTGATCTCTGTTATGTTTTAATGAACAGATGTGTTACTTCTGAAGTTAAATTTCTTGGACACGAGTATACAGCCTGCGTGGAGATTCTGATCTACTTTCACTAACACGAAGGACTTTGAAGATACTGGATACATTGAATTTGCAAATTTAACGTGATTTCTGAGTGGCACGTTTCTACTGCGCACGTGCAATAGAAGCATGTGGGAAGTGAAATTTTTAAACAAAACATCTGAGATGAAGACAGAAATTTACTTTTGCTGTTCTTGATATCATGGGATTTTTTCTTTTTTTCCCTATTTGTCTTAGTGGTCTGTTACAGCCGTTGCAGTGAAGATACAGACTTGAAGAAAATAACTTTGACTCTGCAAAGTGTGACAGACTTCATAGCTAAACACAACAAATCTGAGCGTGTCAAGGTGGCAGCCATTTCCATTGCACTGAACTGTAGTATTGATCCAGATCTGAGTCCAGGAAAAAGCATAAAAATACTTCAACAGACTCCAGGTGCAGGAAATCATCAGATCATGAAACCCAATTTGAAGTTACAAGTTTCAACATTGTCATGGTTTGGGCCAAGCCAGCAACAAAGAACCACCCGGCCTCTCTCGCTCACTCCTCCCTCCCGGCTGGGATAAGGAGAAAATGTAACGAAACATGGTGAGTTGAGAGAAGGACAGGGAGGGTTCACTCACCAGTTATGGTCACTGGCAAAAACAGATTCAGCTTGGGGAAAAAATTCAATTTAATTGAGCATAAATCAAAAACAGAGTAGGATAAGGAGATGTGAAAGCTAGATCTTACAGAACAAACCCCTTCCCCACCCCCAGCCCTGCTTCCTGGGCTCAAGTCCCCTCACTCCCGACGTCTTTCCCTCATCCCCCTTCAGTGGCGCAGGGGGATGGGGAATGGGGGGTGCAGTCAGTTCACCAAAGATTGTCCTGCCTCTCCTTCCTCCTCAGGTGGGGAGGGCTCCTCACATGCTTCCCCTGGTCCAGCGTGGGGTCCCTGACATGGCAGACAGTCCCTCACGAACCCCTCCGATGTGAATCCTTCCTGTGCAGTGCAGTCCCTCTGGAACACACCGACCCAGCACAGGCTGCCCACAGAGTCACAGTCCGCTTCATGAGCGGGCACCTCCCCTGGCGTGGGCTCCTCCACAGGCTGCAGGTCCATCTCTGCTCCACCGTTCTGCCTCACAGGCTTCAGGTCTATCTCTGTCTTGTCATGGTCCTCCGCGAGCTGCAGGTCCATCTCTGCCTTGCTATGGTCACTCATGGGCTGCTCCACCACCATTCTCTGTGGGCTGCAGGGGCACAGCCTGCCCCCTCCCCACAGGCTGCAGGGGAATGCTCCAGCTTCCTCCTCCCCCTTCTTCCTCACTGACTCGAAGTATCTGCACAGGTATTTCTCTCACCTCCTCCCTCTGCTGCAGGTCTCCAGGACCACTCCTTTTTCCCCTCCTTAAATAGGCTATTGCAGAGGCGCATCTGTTGTCTCTAAATGGCCTGGCCTCAGCCCAAGGCCGGGCTGACTTGGAGCTCGGGGAACTTTGAGCAGCTTCTGACAGGGGCCACCCACTCATGTAGCCCCTTCCCCTGCTACCAATGGCCCTACACAGCCCAACATAAACATAAACTTCAGAAACCAGCCAGCTTACTGTTGAGGTGAAAACTTACCACCTAAATTTTCAGCTCTCCAATCCAAAGTTGATAACTTCAGTCAATGGAGACAACTAATCAATTATCTGGCTTGTATAATGGTGGACTGTCAGAAACTTTCTTCAAACTATTACTCAGCTGCTGAACTGTGTTAAAACGTGACATTGCTGGTGAATGCATTGTGAATGATTTGAAAGGGCTGTTGCTTGCAGAGAGCAAGGACATCTCCATTACCCGGTGTATGTAAGTTTTAGCATTATTTATGTTGCATATGACTGTGAAATACATTGAAAGGTCACTATCAGAGTTGAAGCAAAACAAAAGCAAGTATCTTTCCATTATAGTTGTCTAAGATAAGCTTCAACCATTGTGATTATATGATCAGGGAAAATACTATAACTTTTTATAGGAATTCTTACAATATTTAAATGCTTTTTATATATTAATGGATAATTTGCTTGCACATATCTGTAGTGTGAATTTTTGTTTTCTATAGGTGTACATATATGTGGGTATATCTGAGCATAATCTAAAGCAGGGTCAGACTTTAAAGGTATTTCAGCAATAGGATATCTGTCTCTAAAGGATTAGGTACTGGTCATGCAGACAGTTTTGTGTCACAGTGGAAACAGAAGCCACCTCATTTGAATCTCAGCTTGGGGACTGTCACTCCATCACTATCTGTTTTTCTGTCTCTAGGAGCTTCTTAAGACCCATCTGAAATGTGTAATGCCTATTACGAACTTGTATGAGGGCATCTGGTAGAAATAAAAAACCAACTGTCACACTAAATTTCATTCCACATGAAACATGACATAACAAATGCACAGACCTAATTATACATGTGAAAGCACACTAAATAAACCCACCCAAGTGCTAAAGTTACAGTAAAGAAAAAAAACCTCAACAAGATGAACTCCTCGTAGGCATTCGCACAATCAGCACAGTAATCTTAATCTATAATCCTCATGTGATGTAATCTGCTTTGGCCTATTGGAAGCAATCACGTTAGGTCAGCTCATTCCAGCTATGGTTTGGGTTTTTTCTTTTAAATTCTACCAACTGAGAATTGAGGGGAAAAACCCCATATTTTGCTAGTTTAAAACTGTTAAATCTTCTTTCATATATGACACTGACAAAAACAGTCCACACAAATACATGGCTAACTAAATAAACCCCAACATCCCCCGCCCCGGCTCATTCCCTTACCTTGCTTGAGGAACGGTGGTTATCAGTTATGAGAGAGCGTTAAACAATACCTTAGACAGGAATGGTAAGTGTGCGCTGGCAGCTGTCCAGGGTTGGGTGTGCGTGTGCCAGAGGAGGGCACGTGGCAAAAGGTTTTTGGATCGGCGCCAGATGTGTTCTAAACCTTTTTTGTTCACATGATGCCTGTAGCTGTATTAATTCTATTTCTGATGGTTTTCAAAATCAAAAAGGATTCTTTGAAACATTACATAAAAAAATAGTCAAGGGTAGAATCAAAGGTATAACACTGGTATATTCCTGCCCTGAAAATAATGGTTTCCTTTGTGAAATATAACTTGAATAGGCTAAACCTTATATAAGACGGTTATGTTATAAAACAGTATGTGGAATCAAATTACTCTCCTGCTACATTAAATTGGAGTCACTGATTTTGCAATCTGTGGTCAGTATTAAGAGCTACACAAAATGCCCTGTTGCGCCAGGGAGGATATGAAGAGATTAGAGAGACCAATATATCACAGACTAACCTCTTTGCTCTGGACATTCACAGGGACACAGGCCATTCTCGTTCTACTGCTACCTGGAGTTACTAGATAGGGATACAAGAAAAAACAGATTGCAAGGAAAACTGAAGTTTAAGGTAAGCAATTCTTTTATCAGTTATAATTTCTCATGTTGAGCATTTTTCCATATGGAATTGTGAATGTAAGTACCATTTATAATTAAAAAAAGAAAAAGGAAGAAACAGAATCTCAGAAGCTGAACAGTTACTAGTAGCAACTCACTCACCTTTTGTTTTAAATTTCCTTAGTGGAATTCCTAAGTGATAGTACTGTTAATATCAACATTATTTAAACTATAGTAAGAAAGATACTTCTAGCAAAGAGGTAAAAATTAGTGTATTATTAGGAGTTGCTTATTCCTTGAAAAATATCAAGTCTGTACAGGTATATAAAAATCACATACTAGGAAACAGATAAGCAACACAAATACTTTTTTTTTCATATTAGCATATAATACATTAAAAGGTGTTGTAGTCTTATATAACACAATGTCTCCATATAATTCATTGTTTTATAAAATAGGTTAATAGTAGATAAGTTATAATTCAACACCACTTGTGTGATTTTTTTATTTGTCCCAACGGGAGTTATTAGTGGCTACATTACTTTCCTAGTACTTTCAAAATGTATACTAAATTTTAGGGTTATGCTGAAATTTCTGTTTCTTGTGTGGATTGCCTTTATCTGGCTGTGTTTTTTAACAGTGGGAACAGCAGTTCTGTGAGAGGTTCTAAAAATCATAAATACTAGCTATACACAAGCAATTAAACCATAAATTCACACTATGGAGACACTGATGTATCTCGGAGATGTTAATGAACAGCAAAATAATTGTCTTTCAAATTTTTAGTTGAGAAAGGTGAAAGAGAAAGAAGGAACAATTATCAGGACAAACAAGGATGGGAATAAAAACTGAAGAAAAGCCACTACTTCAACCCTACTATTGCAGTTTTAACTGTTGTGTAATATTTTCTGTAAGTGTACATAGAAGGGTGCTATCCAATTAGTCATATTGATAAATGCTACTGTTTTGCATTGCTGAAGTTTCGCGTACTTAAATAAAATGGTGTTAAAAATACTGTCAAGTAAGGTTTTTAGATCTTTCGGGAAGTATTGTGAGCCTCATTGCTGAAGATTTTACTAATTCTAGAAATTTCTAGGATCTTGAAAACATCAGGTGAAAAAGTATTTCATTTGCCATTTACTGTATCAATTAAGTAGTAAATTTATACCACAAACTCAGTTTTGATCAAAATTCATTAAAGGCACCAAGCCTTAGACTACTTATCAATAATCTACAGAAAATTTTCTTATATATAAATATAAAATGAGTGTTTTTAAATAGAAATCAATAGAAGTGGAGTGACAAGAGTAGGAGTTTGGAATCGAACTGACCTTTGAAACTCTTATTTTAATCATAGAATACCAGGTTGGAAGGGACCTCCAGCATCATCTGGTCCATCCTTTCTTGGCAAAAGCATGGTCTAGACAAGATGGCCCAGCACTCTGCCCAGCTGCATCTTAAGAGTCTAATATTGAGGAATCCACCAATTCACCACATCCCTGGGGAGATTATTCCAATGTCTAATTGTTCTCTTTGTGAAAATTTTTCATCTTGTGTCTAATCGGAATATCCCCAGGAGTAACGTGTACTCATTACTTCTAATCTTTTCCATGTGACTCCTTATAAAAAAGGAGTCTCCATCTTCTTTGTAGCCATCTTTTAAGTACTGGAATATGGCAATGAGGTGTCTCCTAAGCCTTCTTTTCTCAAGGCTGAACAAACCCAATTTTCTCAGCCTTTCCTCATACAGCAGGCTTCCTAGTATTTTGGTCATCTTTGTGGCCCTTCTCTGGACCCTGTCCAGCCTGTCCACATCGTTTTTGTATAGTGAGAACAAAAACTGAACCCAGTGTTCCAGGTGTGGCCTGACAAGCACTGAGCAGAGTGGGAAACTGACTTCTTTATCTCTGATGGTGACCCCCTTGTTGATGCAACCCAGCTTCCTGTTGGATTACTTCACTGCAGCAGCACACTGTTTACTCGTACTGAGCTGCTTGTCCACTAGAACGCACAGGTCCCTTTTCTCAGAGCTGTTCCCTAGCCAGGTAGATCCCAGCCTGTACTGCGCTCCTGGATTACATTTTCCCAGGTGCAAGACTTTACACTTGCCCTTGTTGAGTTTCATGAGTTTCTTGTTAGCCCACTCTTCCAGCCTATCCAGGTCTTCCTGCAGGGTGGCTCTCCCTTCCAAAGTGTCCATTTCCCACCTCCATCTGGTGTCATCATCAGACTTCATCAGGATATGCTTGATCCCATCACCCAGATCAATTATGGAGATACTGAACAGCATTAGGACCAATATCAGTCCTGGGAGACTCCACTTCTGACAGGCTGCCAGTTTGAAAAGGAGCTATGTAACACCACCCTCAGGCTGAGGCCTGTCAGCCACTTCCCACCCATCACACAGACCACTTGTCTAGATCATAACACATCTGTTTCTCCAGGAGCAGTCTGCGGACAACTGTATCAAAAGCCTTGAAGAAATCCAGGCACGCAATGCCCACTGCTCTCCCCACGTCAACTGAGCAGGTTACTTTGTCATAGAAGGCAATCAGGTTTGTCAAGCATGATTTGCCATTGGTGACTCGATGCTGGCTTTTCCTAATCACATGCTTCATTTGACTTGTGATAGCCCCCAGCAGGATTAGCTCCATAACTCTTCCAGGGATTGAAGTAAAACTGATGGGCCTATAATTTCCTGGATCCTCCTTTAAGCCATTCTTGCAGATGGGGGTGACATTAGCCTTCTTCCAGTCTTCTGGGACATCCCCTGATCTCCACAACTTCTCAAGATTATGGAGAGTGGCCTCGCAATGATGTCAGCCAGCTCGCTTAACGCTCTCAGGTGGATGATGTCTGGGCCCATAGATTTGTAGGGGTCAAGCTCCTGTAACAGTTTGCATACCAACTCTTTCTTCACTGATGGCAGGTCTGTGTTTGCATCGACTTGGATTTTTGTTCCCAAGGCCTGGGCCCCAACAGCGCTGGCAAAGACAGAGGTGAAGAAAGTGTTGAGAACTTCTGCCTTTTCAGTGCTGTTGGTGACTAATTCACCTCTCCTGTTTAACACTGGGTCTATATTTTCCTTCTGTTTCTGCTTGTTGTCTACGTACCTGATGAACCCTTTCTTGTAGTTTTTGACATCTCTGGCCAATTTAAATTCAAGCTGGGCTTTTGCTTTTCTAATTGCATGTCTGTATGCCCTGGCAATGTTGTTGTAGTTCTCAACGGGTGTTTGTCCTCTTTTCCATCTCTGCTATGCTTCCCTTTTGGTTTTGAGCAGACTCAGAAGCTCTAAGTTAAGCCAAGGGAGTCTCTTGCTCTGCCTACTTCTCTTACCTTTAAAGGGGATGAACTGGTTTTATACTGATTTGAGAAACTCCCAGCACTCACTGGCTCCTTTATCCTCCATAGAAGCTTCCCACAGAATCCCTCCTAGCTGAGCTCTGAGAGAGCTGAAGTTTGCTCTCCTAAAATCTAAAACTTTTGTCTTTGTACTAACAAAGTGCTCAGCAGGATCCCAAACTCCACATACTGCGATCACTGCAGACAAGGCTATCACTAACCGAGATATTACAAAGCAGGCTTTCTTGGTTCATATACAAGCCTGTTGACCATATAAGGGGAATTTTATGCTTATGTGAACAGTGTTTTGGCCAAGAATACTAACTTTTTTAGTTACTGTTTTCCTGTGTACAAATCTCTTTTTTTCCCTTCCTTTTCACTGCTCAAGTTTCCTATGGTTTTCCTTGGTGCCTATAGGAAATTTGAAAATTAGAATAGATAACTGATCAGTTGATATCCTAGGCAGTTTAGGGTAAAAATGCAACAAATAAGGCAAGTTGGTAGTCCTCTTGTATTTGTGTGATCCCCATGGTAGCAGAGGAAACATTTCTATCATCAGCTGAATAATTCAGCCCATCCATAACTTCACCAAAGGCAAATGAGTGAGTCTGGAACTTCTGCTGAGGAGTTGAGAGGAGATTTAGCTGGGAAGGAATTTGAAAAAATAAAATAAAATTTAAAAATGTACCTAGCCCTTAGGGAAGCACTGAGTCAGGCTGATGGAAATCTAATAAGATAAAGAAATAGCTGTAAGTTCAAACCTGAGACCACTGGCAGTTTTTAAAGCTTAGTCTCTTAGAAATTTTGATTTGTTGGTCTGGAGTTGTTTCTAGAAGGAGAGTATCTTTAACGAATATGGAAACTTGGCTATGCTTTATTCTTTATTTTGTGAATTTTTAGGTCTAGGATGCATAGGTAATAGCAAACATGGATGTACTAGGATTTGTTTGTGAAATCTTGGTAGGTAAATGAAACTTTAACACAGAGGAAAACATTTACATTTACAGGGCTCTTCTTCCATTATGTTTTTGCTGCAGACAAACTCAGAAAATATCCTACTGGAAGGCCTAAAAAGCATCTAGATCATATTTTACAAAGGTGAATCTTAGATTTAAATTCACTTTTCTAGATCAACAGGAACCAAAGGAAGGAACATCCATTTATTTAGCATAGAACCTGTAGGTGTATTTTTTCTTTAAATCTTTGCATAAATCCATTATTTTATGATAAAATGTTTTAGTCTTCTCTACAATCATAGGACTATCAAAGACGCTACAGTAATGTGCAAAGCTGAGAACTCAGTAAGGTCATACCCTACCTCTCCCATCAGAACCTAGCAGGAGTGCTCTACTTCTCTCTGATTCTCTTCTTTCTGTGGCTTCTGAGTTATAGCTGATTATTTTTACTTGTATTTTTGTAAATGTAGTACGAGTGTTAAGGCAATTATAGATAGACGGTATGATGACTTGTAGATACTCTGGGACAGGGAGAGGAGGGATGAGATGAAAGGAGGGAGAGGATCTGTGTGGGAGGGAATATTTGCTTGTTTTAGCTGAAATTGTAAATTCATCTCTCTTTGTATCCTCAGAACTTCTTTGCGTGAATTAGTTCGAAAGACTTTAGGAACTGTTAAGAAATTTTACTAAATCTGCTACGACTCTAAGTATCTCTGTGCTATCTGAGTGAGTTCTGTTAAAGTAAAAATTCTCTTTCAGCTGGTGAGGGCTAATCTGAGAGCCTAAAATCACCAAATCCAACAGAAAAAAATAGTTAAGCCCATATGGGTGAGGTTTATTTTAAACTGGACTAGTTTATGGTAGTAAGTTAAAACTCTTTATGAGTTAGTTATGGTTTTGGCTATGTATTCTTCTTTATGTAACTGTCAGGCTGGTAAGAAACATTAGCTCAGTATTTTTATTCATAGTGTGTCTGTTGCTGTTCTGTAATGCAAACTTTGAAGTGACTTTTTTTTTGTTGTTTTTACTGCTTTGGGAAACCCTGTAGCTTAGATCATAGGCGTGCATGTGACTTTGGTGCCATATTATTGTGTAACATCAAGTGTTTTAACAGTATTCCACTGAACTACTGGAATGTAGTGGAGTCTCCATCCTTGGAGGTGTTTAAAAGGCATCTGGACATGGTCCTGGGGAACCAGATCTAGGTGGCCTTGCTTGAGCAGGGCAGTAGGACATGCTGGTCCAGAGGTCCCCTCCAACTTGAGCCAGCCTGTTGTTCTGTGATTCTGCAAACATTCCAACAAATCTGTAAAAATATGCTTCTGCCACATGGCCCAGGAGTGGCTTGGATCATTTTTCAGAAGTAGTATTTGAAACAGTTCACAGAGTCCTTCCCCTCCATGCCTCAAGCTGTTACAAAGACTTTTCTTTGAAGCTTAGAATGTGTTCTTAATCTTAATTGCAGATGTTATTTGCACTGGACGTATCAGACAGTGTTCTGGAGGCAATGGTGAACAGTGTGGGAGTCTAGGTTTTATTCTCAATACTGCTGGTGAAGAGGAATGTCTTGGGTACAAGTAGATGTGTATTTCATGAGATCACAGGAATGTTTGAGATTTAGCGAGGTCATTCACATGCCTAGTGCGCTGAGATGGATGGACAGAAAGTCTTTAAGACAGTGGTGAAGAGAAAGGGGATTGCTGTGATGTACAGCTTGAACACGTATTGCTGTGATGTACAGCTTGAACATGTGTAAATTCTTCTGTGGTATGGGCTACAGTGTAGTGGAGGGCTTGCGGGTCAGGATCAGCAGAGAGGCCAGAAAGCATGACATTGTAGTGGAAGTGTGCTACAGATCCTTTGAATCTGGATGAAGATTGGACAGCCTTCCTTAAACAATTGATGAAAGTCTGTATATTACAGACTCTATTTCTTGTAGGGGACTTAAACCTCCCTGACATCTGACAAAAGGGTGATACAGAAGACACAGACAATCGCAGAAATTTCTGGAGAATGTCATATATAACTTCATAATACAGATGCTGTATGGGAGAAGCATACGTGATGTTCTACTGGACATTTCTACTCATGACCTCTGAAGAGCTTGTTGGGGATCTGATAATCAATGACAGGCTTGGCAATAGTGGCCATGAAATTGCAGAGTTGAAGATCCTGAAGGGAGTGAGGAAGGAAAGCAGCAAAACACAGGTCCTGAATCTCAAGAAAGTAGACTTCAGGTTATTCAGAGAACTGGGAAGTATAATCTGGTGGGAAGCAGTACTGAAGAGCAAAGGAGATCATGAGAGTTAGCAGATATTTAAGGACAGTCCCCTCCAAACAAAAGAATGATCTATCCTGGTACTCACAAAAATAATTAGATATATCAGGAGTCCATCTTGGTTAAACAAGGACCTGACTGGTGTCAAGTGCAAAAAGAACATTTATAGAAGTGCAAGTAACAGCAGGATATGAAGGAGTAATTTAGAAGCATTGCTTGTATCTGTAGGGATGGTGTTAAGTAAGCCAAATAGTGGAAGACAATCAAATCAGTGATATCCTGAGTAATCTCAATACATACAGATCCATGGGACTAGAAGGGATGCATCTGTGAGTACTGAGAGATTTGGCTGATGTCATAGTGAGGTCACTCTCAGATGTCCTTGAAAGGCTGTGGAGATTGGAGGGGTTCCCTGATGACTGGGGAAAGGAAAATGCTGCAATCATCTTCAGAAAGGGCAAGAATGATAACAGTGAACCTAGGGCAAGTCAGCCTCATATTTCCTGGAAAAATCATAGAGTGAGTCCTCTTGTAAACCATTTCTGGGCAAATAAAGGTGGTGGTGAATGGAAATTTCCAGCTGTCGTGGTTTAGGCTCAGCCAGCAACAAATCACCCCACTGCCACTTGCTCACTCTTCCCTCCCCGCTGGGATGAGGAGAAAATGTAGCAAAACCTGGTGGGTCGAGACAAGGACAGGGAGGGTTCACTCACCAGTTACTATCACAGGCAAAAACCAGGTTCGTCTTGGGGAAAAAAATCAGTTTATTTGGTCATTCATCAAAACAGAGTAGGATAAGGATATATGAAAGTCAGGTCTTAAAAAAACCCAAACCCCTTTCCCCCCCCCCTCTCCTTCCTGGGCTTGAGCCGCCTCACTCCCGATGTCTCTCCCTCCTCCCCCCTCAGCGGCGCAGGGGGACGGGGAATGGGGGGTGCAGTCAGTTCACCAAAGATTGTCCCTGCCGCTCCTTCCTCCTCAGGCGGGGAGGGCTCCTCACACGCTTCCCCTGCTCCAGCGCGGGGCCCCTCCCACGGCAGACAGTCCCTCACGAACCCCTCCGACGGGAGGCCTTCCTGCACGGTGCAGCCCCTCAGGAAGGCACTGACCCAGCACAGGCTGCCCACAGAGTCATGGCCATCAGTGATCTGGAGGAGGAGAGGGAATGGACCCTCATCAAGTTTGTGTATGATACCTAACTGGCAGATGAAGTTAATGTGCTCTATGGCACAGCTGGCATTCAAGGAGACCTAGTCAAGCTGAAGGAATGGGCTGACATGAATCTCATGAAATTCAGGGAGGATTTGTGCAAAGTCCTGCATTGCAGATGATCAACAGTATATTAGGCTGTATCGTAACCAAGAGATTGAGGGAACTGATTATTCCTTTCTACTCAGCATTTGCTATATTGGATCTGAAGTGCTGTGGCCAGGTTTGGACTCCTCGGAATAAGAAAGAGATTGACAAACTGGAAGAAGTCCAGTGGAGGGCTGTCCAGACTGTTAGGAGACTGGAGTACCTGACATATGAGGATAGCTGAGAGGAGAGTTTTTTTCAGCCTTATGAAGAGAAGGCTCAGGGTGAATCCTATTGCCTCCTAATGGGAGGAGACAGAGAAAATAGACCCTTGCTTATCCCCAACGTGCATAATGAAAGCATGGAAGGTAATTGAGGCAAGCCACGACAAAAGAAATTCTGATTAGATATAAAGTTGCCTAGAGAGATTGAAATCTCTATCCTTGGAAATATTCAATTCAATTGAAAGCGGCTCCGAGTAACTTTATTTACGTTGGCCTTGTTTCGAGAGAGGGGTTGGACCAGGTGACCTCCAGAGGTTCTTTCCCACTCATTCTAAGATTGGTTTTGGACTAAAATGAAAATCCAGGCACTTGGGATGTAGCTCTGTTTTTGTATCTTCCTTTATGAGCTAGGAGCTATTTCTAGTGTCAAGACTATAAAGCCTCTAAGTACATATCCAAAGAGGAGTGTAAACTTCCTTAGTCCTGAATAGATATACTTTCTGGGATAAAGACTGTTGTTTATTTTACATGAAATGAGCAGTATCCAGAACCTATTCTAAGAAGGACTTTATAGATCAAAGACAAACCTTCGCTTTTTTTTCTCTTTAATTCTACCACAGACCCAGTTGGTAGCTCATGCCAGAAAACCTAGTTAATGTGTATTTAGCACGGTCTGCAATGTGTCAGTCAATACATGGAAAGCAACAGGCAGTACCCACTGGAATCGTGTGCTCTGTATCCCTCTGTATCATTCTACGTGTGAACTCCTAAAGAAGGACTCAGGTGCTTAACTTTAATCTCTTATGCTTGCAAATGGTGGCCTTGGCTAATATTTAGTTATATATGATACTCACAGTACGGCAGGTTTCATCTCGAGAATTGTATTTTAAGTAAGATCCATGTAATACAAGTGAACTATTTTTGATAGTCCTAGTGAATCTTAAAATCCCCTCCTCTCTCCCTGCCACGGATTAACTCATTTTACACGGGAAAAAACAGAAGACTGTGTTTAAAGTGAAAGTGTGTGCTCTGTGGCACACACAGGACCTGAACATATAATCTAAATATGCGCTTCACTAACGAGATTTCCCTCTGTTTAGGCTATGAAATTTTCAGTTTAAGTACCTACTGTGTTCTGGGCATGAAAGAGATGACTGCTAGGGGAATTAAAACTTTCAAGACTCTTATCTTACCAATAACAATCTTAAGAGAAAGATCCTGAGACTCTCACTGTTACGCTTACTGATGCAAACACAATCGAATAAACTCAACCATTACTTTATTCTAATGCGATCTATCAGAATTTGATGCTAGCGGTGGTTCAAATCTTTCCCTAGGTTCTTCCTAATTGACTACTTTTGCTCTTGAATTGTAATAATCCCAGCTGTAACTGTTTCATCATACAAGCAAACAAAAATAGAGTTATTTGTGATGATGTCTGTACCACTATTAGTTGTACTCAAATGCTGCAAGTGGAGAAACTCAAATTAAAGAAAGCAACTGGAGAATGACAGGACAAAACTACATATAGGGCTTTTAGCAACCTGGTCTAGTGGAAGGTGTCCCTATCAATGCCAGGGGTGTTGGAACTAGATGATTTTTAAGGTCCTTTCAAACCCAAACCATTCTATGATTCTATGGTATTGCTGTTGTTGCAGGTGGTTTAGGATGCAGGCTTTGAGATTAAGGGCTTTCTTGTCCCATTCTTCAGTTTAAGATGCAAATCACTATTTGTGTATTAGAAGCACTGATTGCAAATAAACATAAGATTTTTAACATTGTGACTAATCTGTACTGTGGGAGTCTATATTGTGAGCATGTCAGCATTGCTGTGCTGTAGGCAGTTGGCAGACCTTGTTTTGTTTAAGCAAGCAAATCTGGCTGTGAGATTGCTAGGATAACAGACAGGTGTCTGTGCACTGGCTGTTCACTGGGATAAAGTGCATCTACTAATCCTGTTTCTATTGGACTGATGATAATGAGGCTAAAATATCTGCAGCAGCTGTTCAAATGTGATTTGTTTAATAATAAATAGGATAATTTAACATTAATAGTATTGTATCAGAGTACACGTATCTCAAAAAAAGACATTCAGGAACTCTGGAAGATTGCAAATAATTCTGCCCAGGGTGTTTTCTCTTATATGAGAGTTTTAATGTTATATTCAGGGGGTTTTGTTGTTTTTTATTTCCTTAAGTAGGCATTTTTTGCAGGATTTTTTGAACAAGGTAACTCACTATCCTGATGGCTTCTTAACCTGCATGTACAAAGTGATGGAATAGAAAATTCTTTGTAGAGAGAGAAGAGTAATATGTGTTTTAATAGAAGAGCCATAGAGAATGCTGTGCAAGGTACCTTGTTATCATTCTTTACTTGTTGTTTTGGTGACTAGTAAGTCAGGTGAGACTGGAGATTCATTTGATCTTGAAGAACGTTTGCTGTGCAGTCCTTAGCCAAACTTTGGTTGGTATGTCAATAAGAGTAGTTTGGTTCAGAATTAGTACATGCGAGAGAAGAAGCTTTACTTGCCTCTGTTCTTGTTTTAGAGCATACCGCCACTTAGTGCAGACTCTGTATGCATTTGTTTCCACAGCTATTTTGTATAACCTGCACCAGTGAGCTGCCTAGGACACTAGTGCACCACTGGCACATACAGGTGCACATACAAACATGTAGTTTAAAGCATCATGTGATTTTATAGATGCTTACAGATACATGTTTATATAGACATAACTTATGTCATACATGAAACTATTACTTCCTAGGTTGTTGTGGTTTGAACCCAGCTGGCAACAAAGAACCATGCGGGCGCTCACTGCTCCCTCACCACCATGCCTGGATGGGGAGGAGAATCAGAAGAGAAAGGGCAGACCTCCTGGGCTGAGATAAGGACAGTTTAATGGAACAACACAAAGAGAGAGAAGAGAATGATAATGATAATACTAATAAAAGAAAATGCAAAACAAGTGATGCACAAAGCAATTGCTCACCACCTGGAACCACTGCCCAGCACCCCTCCCAGCTGTGCTGGCCCCTCCCCCCCCCACCTTGCCCAGCCAGCCCCCAGTTTATATACTGGGCATGAAGTCAATGGTATTGAATACCTGCTTGGCTAGTTTGGGTCAGCTATCCTCCTGTGTCCACTCCCAGCTTCTTGTGAAAATTAACTCTATCCTAGCCGAACCCACAACATTAAAATTAACCCTATCCTAGCTGAATCCAGGACATAGGTGTTGCACAACATTTTTTCCCGAAAACAGATTCATACTCTTTTATTTAATCCTTCAAAAACTTAACCAGTTTTTTTTTTTTTTGTATTGGATGAATTCCATTGAGTATATTGATTCAACATGATTTTGGAGTGTCCCCCCCATTTAATCTCTGTTGCAGTGTGATCGCTTGCATTCTGCAACTGTGAGTAGGAGAGGACAGCAAGCATAGCTGAGCGACTGAGTGCACTATGATATTCCATATTTTTATGTACTTATAAAATGTATTTTTTTAACTGCCTGGAAAGAGCTATCATTAAGAGGTATTGCTCATTCTATATAGCAGATGGACTAAACTGTCGGCTGCATCTTCACCATGTCTTTCAAACTCGAAGTACCCTCCACAGTCTCTGTATTTCTAAAATGGGGTAGGTAAATGTGATAGGGGCACTGCAGCATTTAGCTAGGTATTTGTACACATTAGAATATGAAATCAATGTGTAAATTGTTATAAATATGTTTATGCAAATTCTAGCTGCTCTTTAACTTTACGTTCCTTTGTGGTACTGATCAGTGCAGGTGCCAGCAACTGCTCCTCATTCCTGTCCTGGCCCAAACCAGGACACAGCCTCTGTTAATCATTAATGATTAACACACCTTCTTCCTCCTTCACTTTTATCTGGGTATAATGCCAGACACGTTATTAAGATATAAGGGTTTTCCTTCCCCTCCCATTTTGCCAACTCATGCCAAGGTGTTACTGACCTCTTACTCCTTTCTTCTGATGATGTTAGCATTACTTCTCCAAAATATATGCACTAAATGGCTTTCTCTTCCCTTTAAAATGTAAAGAGTACATCTACACTAAGTAGCCTACAGATGAGAAGATTGGAAGTCTTCAGTGTCATTAATCAGTAAATTAACTTCAAGCACTCATTTTAGTGAATCTCTCTTAACTGAGGTTCACTTGCCCCAGATCAGATTCGGCACTGGCAAAAGATGAACTAGTGTCCTTGTGCTGTTTCTGCCTACTCAGCTCTAAGTTGGACTGACTCCTTTGGAGTCTGACACATCTAGTTTGCATACCAAACTGGTCAGGCCCAGCTACTGTGATACTGATACACTGCGGTCCTTAGCCTGAATGATGTTACATTGCTTCAAATACACTGTGCTTTTGTTTTGCAGGGATAATACCATGCACGGACCTATGTTGTAAAATAGAGAAATGTTTGTGGATTGTGCTGATCTATTTTGGATTCAAACAGATACAATAAAAATTCTACAAAAACTACATGTGAGCCCTCAATGGGTAGTAGTATTTGCCTCTGTTCATGAGTATCCTTTTTATATTACCTAGTATCTAAGGGAAGGCTACTTGCTTCTATGTCTCTGCCACTAAATTTACATACAGAGTTCTAATTTGCATGTACTTTTTAAAAGGCTGCTTTATCTTTGAAGGGTTTTAATCATATTTTTTCAGTGCTAGTGATTAAGAAAATACATTTTTTTAAAATGAGATTATTTAGCTTGACACCACCAAGCTGTTTCTTGCGAGTTAGACATTATGACTTCTGAGAAAAAGGCTGATTCATTCGATAACTTTTCTTCCTTGCTACAACAGAATGTTATGCCTCATTAGTTTGTGAGTTTTGTTGGTAACACTTAAATGAGAGAGTGGTGTCACTGACTGTGAAGTATGTAGGGAGAAAGATGTGGAAATGATGGGACGCAGGGAAAACATGCCTGCAGTGGGACTTGTGGGTCAGATAACTATTGACTTCACGTTGTTTCGTAAGAAAAGGTAAATGTCACGGAACTGTGAAAAGAGCCAGTTTCCACAAAAATCCCTAAGATCTTTGAAATCATAACCATTTTAAGGCTCCAGTGAAGCCAATAGTGAACTTCCTGCCAAAGGTCATTTCTCATCCTGCACCTCTGTTTGGGCTCAGCTTACTTCCTTAGGCATTATATGTCTCTTTCTTCCTAGCTTCTATCTCAGGACATGTTAACAGTGAAATAGGAACAGTCTATATAGTTTTGATCAGTAAGCACTAGGAGAACTGTTATTTCCCCAGTTTTAATTGTTTCATTGTGTAAATGTAGTGCGTTTTGATCTCACCTGTTTTGTCTGCGTCTGTATCTGGCATATGCTATCTCTTTTGAAACATAATATGACTTCTAGGTCCAGGTCAAAAGCTGTAGTTACTTATTTGGCGTTGAATGAAGAAACGTAGGGGGGTTGTTTGTTAGAAAAATTGTATTTGGGAACTTGATATACTTCCAGACTACTCAGCTAAAGGACAGGAATACCACCCTCCATAGTATGTTTAGGTATATGTGTATGTTTAAGCGCATATGAATGCTTACATTAGTATGTATCAGAAAACCAAATGCTTTCACTGATTAAATCCCTCTTTCCCCATTTTCGTTGTGCATTTGCCTTCTTCCACACAGCAGCACTTTGTACGTCTATTCATTCCTAAGTACATGTTGTCCACTTTTGCTAAATGAATAGGGATGTGTATTTGCACCCCTCTAAAACCCTTAACTGAAATTTGTATCTTTCCTTCACGTGCCAAGTGAATCCACCTGTGCTCAGGTGTGACTGTGTTGTGTGTCACCTCTTCCACAGGCCTCTCTGATGTCTTTACCTAGAACACTGCGTGACTAGGCATCCACTCACGCTCATGTCATGCTACTCCATGTAGAGGATTTTCCCTCTGTGCTTTATCATGTTCTCTGACGAGGGGTTTTTTTTTTTTGATGTTTAACTTGAGTCATTTGAGAGAAAAGTAGGAAGCTCCCAACTGCTACTTGTTTCATTGTTTATTGTGAACCAGTAGTGGAAATAATGGTCTCTTACTGTTACAATACAAGAACACTATAAAAATTTGGATGGAGTCCTCATGTAGGTCAGTTTTAGGGGCTGACCTACATACAGCTGTGTCTGGAGAAAAATAGCGATGGTGAGGAGACAAGCAAAAGCACCAAATGCTGTCACATCCCTGTAGCTAAAACAACTGATATTTGTGAAGATCTAGCTGTAACCAACACAGTGGAATATTCAAAATACAGCTATAATTTAGTAAGATCTGTAGGGAGGATTTGGGAAAAATCTGGCCCGCCATCAGTGAGGCAGGAAAACTACTGGCAAAGGACACAGAAAGGCTGAGGTACTCAGTGGCCCTTGGCTACAGCTTTTATGGGTAAGGTTTGTCCTCCAGTCTCCCAGGTCCCCGAGCTGAGAGTACAGGGAAGTGAAGCACAACCTGTAGCAGAGTAAGACCGAGTTAGGGAGCACTTAAACCAGTTAGATATACAGAAGCTCATGGGACTAGATGGGGTGGATCAAAGGGTGCTGAGGGAGCTGGCTGATGCTATTGCAATGCCACTCTTACCATCTTCAAAAAGGTCATTGGGAAACTTCCCTCATGACCAGAAAAAGGCAAGCACTGCAACTGTCTTCAAGAAAGGGGATCCACAAGAGAACTACAAGGCAGTTAGGCTAATGTGGTTAGTACCCTTCCTGGGAAGGTTACAGAGCAAATCCTCCTGGAAGCCACGTCCAAGTAGACAAAGGACAGGAAGGTTACGGGAAACAGAGAGCATGTGTTTACACCAGGCAAATCACACTCCACCAGGCTTTCAGCATGATCAACTGTAATATCCTTATAGCCAAACTAGTGAGACCTGTACAGTGAGTGAAAAATAGACTGAGCTGTCAGGCTGAAATGGGTTGTGGTTAGTTGTTTCAAGTCCAGATGGTAGCATGTTACTAGTTGTACCTTTCTGACTAATAATACTCAATGCTTCTGTTAACGATGTGGGCAAAAGCATGGAATACGCCCTCAGCAAGTCTGTAAATGACAATGCCAGCTTGGAGAATGGTAGATACACTGAAGGGCAGGGCTGGTGCTCGCAGGGCCCCTGACAGGCAGCAGGATGGGCTGGCGGGAACCTTATGAGCAAAGGCAAGTGCAGAGCCCTATATCTGGGAAGGAATAACTCCACGCACGAGAACAGGCTGTCCCAAAAGCAGCTTTGCAGAAAAAGTCCTGGTGGATGAGCAGGTGAGCGTGTCCAGCAGTACGCCGTCGTGATGAAGAATGCCAGCATCAGACCCAGCTGTGCTGCCTCAAGTGTGGTCGGCAGGTTAGAGAAGGTGATTCTTCTCAATATATTCAGCAATTGTGAGGTGCGTTAGGAGAACGGCGTCCAGTTTGGGGCTCACCAAGCCTGGGATGACATTGACATGCTGGAGCCAGTCATCATGAGTGTGGTGCAATACTGGGAGAGGGGCCCAGAGAGGCTGTGAAATCTCTATCCAGAGACCTTCAAAACTCACCTGCGCAAGGCCTTGAGCAACCTGACCTTGTTGGCTCTGCTCTGAGGGGGTTGCTGGGGTGGATGTCCTCCAGATGTGCCTTCCAGCCTCCCTTACTTCGAGCCTAGCCAGGCCCCCTCAACCTTTGGCTGCTTGCGATCACATCCTTATTTGCAGAGGGAAGGAGAACGGGAGACCGCACCCCTGGGGGCGGCCGCCGGACCCCCGTCGCCGGCCGGGAGGGAAGAAGGGCTGGCCGAGAGCCCGCCGCGGCGGCGACCTGTCCTCTCACCTCAGACGCGCCGGCAGCGGGTGCGCGGGGCGCTGCGGGCGGCGGTTGACGGAAGCGGCCGGGGGGCGGCGGGTGTGCGCGGTGCCTTTAAAGGCCGTGGCGCGGCGGGAGCCCCCCGCCCACCCGCCCGGAGCATGCGCGGCGCC
>VZSC01009411.1:37766-79747 GCA_013398225.1 Steatornis caripensis
CCCGCCCGGTGCCGGCCCTGCCCGCCCGGTGCCGGCCCTGCCCGCCCGGTGCCGGCCCTGCCCGCCCGGTGCCGGCCCTGCCCGCCCGGTGCCCGCCGTCCGTGCCCCTGTCCAGGGTCCTGAGCCCGCCGGCGGCCCCGCCCGGCTCGCCGGGCCGCGGCTCTGTCGCTCTCCGCCTCCGGGGCTGGGTGCGTTGCTTGTCTGGAAGGAGGATGCTGAAAAGGAGCCTCCTCGGCTGACTGTTCAACACGGTTCTTGTGTATTGACCTCACCCTAGATAAATGCATGTTGAGTTTATATAATACCAGGTTTATATAAGTGAATTCTAGAAGAGAAGCAAGGAGGGTGGGACCAAATTCATCCTCGGGCAAACTACTGAAGTCATTGGGATTACACCTGAGATGATGGTCTCCATTTTTTTTAAAACTGGAAATCAAATCTTACTGGTCTATGTCTTGCATAATTATTAAATGGTTTATTAACACTTTATGTAAAATACAATTTCCCATTCAGTTCAGCACTCTAGCCAGCTTCTATAGATGTTAATGGAAAAAAAAATCTTATTGGTTAGTTCTGTGAAACTAAGCTCAAAATTCCCTTTTGTATAACAGTCTATATGCAAAGACACAGGGCCTTTAAAAGTTTATTATTTCATGCTAATGTTCCAGTAAAAAGCAACACAAATGTCCTTGGAAGATTTTAGAATAGGCTAAACTCATTGCAATGTAGATATTTCTGCATTTATAAATGGCTGCTTTCCTACAAACATCTTTATGATATCAGAAACTACTTTGGTCTTGTTAGCATACCATAATTTCACTCTTCATTTTAAGCAAAGGCACTCTGTATTTGTGAATTACAGCCTTTCAACCTTTAGTCAAAGTTGACATTTTAACATTCAGTGCAATAGCCTATCAGCTAGCTTCTCTTGTGGGGTTGTTGCAGTTCCCATCGCAGCATCTTTGTGCCTGTTACGCTGTGATGAGGTTACTACTTGTCTCTGCTCTTGTTTTACGACTTTGCCTGCTCCTCTTGCGTGCCTGTCTTTGCTATTGAGATCTACAAAGAATGATAGGAATAACTATTAAGAACCTGAACCAAACTGTTGGAGTAAGACTGTTCTAAGGATTAAGGGTCAGCCTTTTCCAGAGTTCGACTTGAGTAAAGAACTAACCTGCTGAGACTAGGTTCCTTAGCTTCAAGGTGGTTTTTTTTTAGTCTCTGTGGCCAAAGAAATCAGATGTGGAAAATACCTCATAAGTGGCGCTCTACAACTGTTGTTCCCAACAGCGCTGTTTTTAGCATGGTTATACCAGTCCAAATGTGAAGTGACAGAAATAGGGATCCGAAGAGGAATTCTGGCTTCCAGTTTATATACCCTTGCANTGGAAAATACCTTCTAAGTGGCGCTCTACAACTGTTGTTCCCAACAGCGCTGTTTTTAGCATGGTTATACCAGTCCAAATGTGAAGTGACAGAAATAGGGATCCGAAGAGGAATTCTGGCTTCCAGTTTATATACCCTTGCATTATGAGAGTGTCCCTATTACATTGTCTGTTAGGTTTTTTCATGTTGTTAACTGGATTTTTCCTCTGTGAATTCCATTATATATATAATATATATATTATATATTATAATATTATATATTATCTTTAATATAGTCTTACCTGAGAGACTGATAATTATTTGCTATTCTAAATGCTTTCATTCCCCCCCAAAGCAACCAAAGTCTTGAAGTGTACAGACTCCTCATGATTGGCGATATCCTGAAGTAACAATTTTAGCAACTACAGGCTTTTTAATAGTAAGTAATATATTGTACAAGGAAACACAGTTGCTCCTTTACCACTATAAAATGCATGCTGTAGCTTCTAGGACTTCTGTAGGCTTTGAGGTTTTAAGTCTTCAAAAATGCAATAGCTAAATAAATACAATTAATATTTATTTTGCATTTTAATATAAGCATTTAGATCTAGAGCACCTGAAGTGAACTGCCTAAATTAAAAGTAACTTTTTATTTTTTTTCTTTGAACATTTTATTCTCTGGATTCCAGTTAGAGTTTGAGATGCTTAGCATCTATGGAAATCATTCTATCATATTTCAATTACCTGTCTTCAGAAAACTCATGGTTAGGAAGTTTAGCTGAAACATACACAGTCAACTTGGAAGCAAGTTCCAGTTGTTCTAGGTTCATTGCATGGCTTTGTAACTGTGTCGGTGTCTGCTTGTGGAGGAGTTGTTCCACATCATCTGAAAGGATTAGATGACCAAACTGGATATATGAACTATCTATCTAATGCAGCTGTTTTTTTTTTTTTTTTCCCTTCAGTTCATTAAGTTGTTCACAGTAGAAGTTAACATAAAAAAAATTTTGAGATGAGATGCTAAGAAGTCTTACCGAGTGTCTACTTCTAAAGTATGTTTATGATGTATTTTCCAGAAGAAATATGTATTTTTGTTAATGCCATCACTCTATTGTCTTAAAAAAAAAAGTTAGCCACAGGGGTATGTGTAAGTTTACACATATCTTGTCTGTAGATATGAAAGGATCTAAGTATCTCGGAGTTGTGTAGTTATTGCACTTCTCTCTAATACTATCTATACTGATGAATGGGAAAAAGATATGCCTTTTAAAATAGGTTTTTATAGTTATGACATTCAAGAACTAGACCAATAGTCCGTTACAGCTCCTCTTGACTCCAAAGTAAGCTTTGATTTGGCTGCAATATTCATGTAAATGCATAAAGATGAGGTCTGTGAATCAAGGCCAAAGTAAGGAGAAACATAGCAGCATAAAGAAGAGAATTAGGTGAGGGAGGACTAAATAGTTTTGCTTGTTAAGTCAGGATTGAAGACTTTAAAACAACGGTGTGTTTTTCATGATTCGAAAGGTTTAAGAATAAGAAAACTCTTGTCAAATAGAGACAAGATGGTTTTTTTTTAGGATTTTTGATTCTCCAGATTAATTAAAATTCTTCAAAGCCGGTCTGTAGCTGGTTGTAAAATAGTTCTAGAAAAGAAGGCTTCAACTTCTAGATACCTAAAACTAAATGGAGCAACTCCTGGCTTTTGAGAGAGGTAACATTTCTCAAGAAGCGTGTCTTTTCAAGGCTTTTTGTTCCACTAGTTAACCACACTCTGTCTCCATTGCTTAGGAACTTTGTTATGTATAAAGGCAAGACAAGTCTGGTCTTCAGAATATACCATCAGCCTTGCAGAATTACATGAGTTTCTTATTTCCTAGATTCATGGGTTTAAATCACAGGTCAAGTCCTGACATCTGATAGGGTGGAAATTTATGGAGCACATTATTTTGATAAAAGTGAAAGCTGGAGGAGAACTCAATTTCAATAAGGATCCACAGTTACTTCTTTTGTTGATGTCCAAGTTCCATTTCTAAAAACAGTTTTAGGTTTCTTTTTCCTTCCACCTTCACGCTGTAAGGTTTGGGCATGGTACCCTGTTTTCTGACCCAAGTTTTAATAGTACCATTGATCCTTCTCTTTTTTTTCCCTTCTCACTCTTAACATTGTTGAATGAAGCCTTCCAACACACGCAAGCATGAATGCTGGAAGTGTACCAGACTGCCATTAATAGAATAGTTGAATGATTTCACTTAGTAAGCAAGTACCTCTTCAGGTAAACCTAGAGTGTTTATCTAAATAGCAAGAAACAGAACTGTAGGTAGACATACCTAGTTGCTAAATAGAGTATAAAATTGCTCTTTTAACAAACAAAAATGCCAAATATTTAAAGGAATTAGTTTATCATTGGGCTTTTCTGAATTATGCTCTTTGTGAATAATGAGTTAATCAATGTTCATCGATGCCAATGGAAACACACCTACTCGCTTCAGTGGGTTCCGCATTAAGGTTGTAAAATTCCCAGTATTATGGCCAATAATTTTAAAAGAATGAGGAAGAGTAAATGGAGTTATGGAAGGCTGGAAATAGTTTGTCCTTAACAAGCATTTCATGTCAAAATTTTTCATTTACAAAACCATAAGATACGAGATTGTGGGAAAATCACATTGTGAGAATTACAAGTGCAGAAATGGCTACTACTTAGCTTTGTCCTTTTATATTGCCATTGCTAGGTATGTAGTGAAAACTCTGAATTTTAATCAGAAATCATAGTAAATCTGTGGTAACATTAACAGTGTAAAATATATTTTTCGATATGTCTACTAGATATGATTCTACAGACTTCTAAACAGAATTGTACAATTTTTAATTTATTTATTTATTAATTTATTTATTTGTCTTTAAGGAATAGAGTTAAATATAATGAGTGAGTGATTGTTTTACTCATAAATGCCCAAGAAGAAATGTCACATCTGGAAAAACAAGATCGTCGATACATCCTTTAGCAATAGCATTGAATGCAGTAATATTTCCTGCAGCTGAGTATAGCAGTGAATGGAATACTGTGGCACATATGAAAACATGTTCTTGATTTTGGTTCCTACATTCTTTGTTTTATTTTCTCCTGTATGAAAACACAGCAAAAAGTTATGGTTAGAGAATTGGGAAAAATCCCTACGTCATGAGAGACTTTCTTGTCATTGCTGAGCAATGTGAATTGTTGAGATGGTGCTGGGAGGAAGCTCTATAGTAGTTCTATTTTAAAAGAGCAAAAAGCTTCAGGACTAGTTCTGAGAACTGGCATCTGTTTTATCTGATTGAAAATTCCGATTTGTGAGTGGATGGATGGCAAAGTAAATACTTTAGAGAAGCATATGCTTCTTAATGTACCTGGATTTTAGGAATTTAAGTCCCTGCTGCATATTGAATTGTAGATATATGCAAATTTTGTACTAGTAGCCAAAACACAAGTACATAAACATTTTGTATTGTGCAGTGTTTTTCTTGTATGGCTGTGCTTTGATCTGCTAATTTTCTGACACCTCTGTTTCTATTAGTCTTCTCTGACTCCCCATGCTTGTATCCCAAGGATAGAACGGAGAGTTAGTTATTTGGACTTAGGTAAAATAGGAAGGTTTGAGTAGCTTTGACTTCTTCAGATTTCTGAAAATTATCTGGTTAAATCCTGTCATCGTATTAGATTATTTTCTAAATAGTACATCAATCTATGCCTGAACAGTTGTATAAGCCTTTATAGAACAATAATTTTTATTTAAATACTTTTTACGTGCACTTTATGTTATAAGGCTTGGTCTTGCAAACACTCAAGCACCTGAGAAACTTCACAGTGTTACCAGAGCACTTCCAGGGTCACAGATACATCTTACTTTACCTCATTTTTCCAGTACTCTGCATTATTTTAATTTTATCACATTTTCTGTCTGCAGACATCCTGAGCTTGATACAAGCCACCATCCCAGGCAACCAGGTAAGCCTCCAGATCCAGGACCACCAAGTTTAAGTAAAAGCAGAACAGTAGACGTGCTGAAGACAGAACAACGGGCACCTGGACGGAGCCCTTCTTCTATTAGTCTAAGGGAATCAAAATCCAGGACTGATTTTAAAGAAGACCAGAAGCCAAGTATGATGCCCAGTTTTCTCTCAGAAGCCAATCCATTGAGTGCAGTCACTTCAGTTGTGAACAAATTCAATCCTTTTGATTTGATATCAGATTCAGATGCAGCCAACGAAGAAGCCGGTAGGAAACAAAAAGTTACCCAGAAAGAGCAAGGGAAACCTGAGGAACAGAGGGGCCTTGCAAGACGTTCAGCTCAACAGTCTCCAAAGCCAGCTGTTCGACAGCAAGGACCTGTCAGGCCTACTCCCCAGCAAACTGAGTCTTCCAAACCAGTGCCTCAGCAGCAGCAGCCTGGGGAGCCAAAGCAAGTGCAGAAACCAGGCCCTGGTCACCCAGCAGACTCTAAGCTGGAACAAGCGAAACAACCACCCCAGCCACGAGGACCACAGAAATCTCAGCCCCAACAGCCAGAACCAGTGAAGCCTGTTCAACAGCAAACTTCTGCAAAGCCTTCATCAGGCCTGACGAAACCATCACCACAGCAGCCAGACAATGCTAGAACGTCATCCCAAGCACCGCCTTCCACAAAACTGTCATCGCAGCAGCCAGGACTTATAAAACAACCATCTCAACAGCCAGCACGACAAGGAGGTCCTGTGAAGCCATCTTCTCAGCAAGCAGGGCCTCCGAAACAGCCTTCTCAGCAACCTGGACCTGAAAAGCCATCTGCTCAGCAAACAGAACTGGCAAAACAACCATCCCAGCCCGGACCAGGGAAGCCACCTCCACAGCAAACAGGGCTTGTGAAACAAGTGCCACCACAGGCAGGGCCTACAAAACCATCTCCTCAGACTGCAGGGGCTGCAAAGCCCCCAGCACAACAACCAGGGCTTACAAAACCATCAGGCCAGCAACCAGGGCCTGAAAAACCCTCGCAGCAAAAGCAAGTCGGTGCAACCCAACCCACTGAGTCTGCCCCAAAGAAAACCTTCTGTCCTCTTTGCACGACCACTGAACTGCTGCTGCATGCTCCAGAAAAGGCCAATTACAACACGTGCACGCAGTGTCATACTGTAGTCTGCAGCCTGTGTGGATTCAATCCTAATCCTCATATAACAGAGGTGAGTAGTTTTTAAACTGACGTTCACTACCAGAGCACAAAATTAAGTTTACCTTTATTATGCTGAAACATCAGATATGTCACAACGTATCATTGTGATTGCTTAAGGCCTTAACAAGCTCAGTGAAAAAAGCCACGCTGTTCGGGAAAACTGCTTACGAGTAAAAGGGGATGAAATTTGGGGGGAAAAAAGAAGGTAATGGTTCTCTTTGTATTGTGTTCAGAAGTGTGTTCTCATTTCTTCATATAAAAAGAGGAGGAACACCAATGTGACTTTTTTGNTACCACGCTGTTTGGGAAAACTGCTTACGAGTAAAAGGGGGTGAAATTTGGGGGGAAAAAAGAAGGTAATGGTTCTCTTTGTATTGTGTTCAGAAGTGTGTTCTCATTTCTTCATATAAAAAGAGGAGGAACACCAATGTGACTTTTTTGCCTTTTTGCTTGATTTTAAGCACTCACTGGCTAAGTTTATAATCTGACCCCAATAGTCATGTGTTTATAAATAAATAAAATTTGCTGCTGTAAAAAATAACTAAGCAAAAAAAGAAGGCTCTTTATAACCCCAGTTTGTGTTTTCTAAAAGGATGTGGCATGGATTTGCTTTGTAGCTGTGTGAGCGTTCATTAGCTGAAAGCCTGAGTCATGAGTTTTGACCTGGTGGTACTCAGGTTATTTCATTTTTGTGGGATGCTAAGAGATCTCTGTGGACTATTTCTGACCTTGACCACCATTCTTGCTGTAATCCTATAACACAGAGATGGCACAGAAAGGAATATTAGGACTTCAAATTGAACTTACTTTAACCTGATGTTTGCGGTAGCTTGATTTATGTGCTTATACATACCTTTGTACTTGCTCTACGTGGGAATAAGCCTTCATATGAGCGTCTGATCTCTTATTGCTTGAACAGCTTCTCGTACATCCTGATATGCTAACCTTAAATTTGCAGTCTAGCTTGGGTTTTATCAATTTATAGAAATTCAAGCATAGCAGACCTGGCACTGAAGACAAACTAGTGATAAATAGCCAGAAGGGGTATTTGGGAAGCTTATTTTTGTCTTGTTTTGGTATTAGTTTAGCTGTCAGAGATACCGATAGGAAGAAGTACAGACTGCTACTATATTTTGAATCTGACAAGTAATATCTCTAGGATTAAAATTGAATCAAAGAATCGCTAAGGCTGAAGGGGTGCTCTAGAGATCATATAGTCCGAAGCTCTGCTCAGAGCAAGGTCGCCTAAAGCAGGTTGCTCATAGCCATTTTTGAGTATCTCCAAGGATGGAGACTCCACAGCCTCACTGGGCAACCTGTTTGCTCAGTACCATAATGATTTAAAAACATTGCTAGCAGTTAGATCTTTCCAGTGCAAATGTTTCTTAGTGATACTTTTAGCTGGGTACCTGGTAGCAAACAGCAGGCTTTTTTCATCCAGCAAGTATGTTATTTATGGATTTGTTGTTAAAATTTCAAATTTAAACCTGAAAGACGAATTGTAGTAACCGTTGGTAGCACATTGTGTTGTTTAGGAGTGTACTCTCTTGTTTGAGTTTGGGGAAATTTGTGATGGAGCTAGTTGGCATTAATGCTTGGACTGGAAAACGAGCGACTTGAACAGCTGTGTGCTGAAATTTCAGAGCATCTGCAACTAACCAGGTGATCAAAGATTATGTGATCGGGGCCTATATGAGGAAATGTCATAAAGCATGTAATTCTGGACAGTTCAGGTTAAAAAAAGATATATTTATAATGGATGAGAAATGTGATGCACTAATGTTAAAGTCAAAGAGGAACTGCTGTAAAAACCCTTTACCTTCAAGTTCTGACAATGTTTTTAGACCAAAATTTCTTGCATTCATTTGTGGGTTCTGAGTTGTTTATTTCCATGGCGTGCTCCTGGAGTCTCTTGGAGCTCCAATTTTATCTTCCTTTAAAAAATTCAGATTTCCCATGGAAATGGTCAGCAACTTTGTTATGCTCAAATGAAATAGAGGGAGACGAGGAGAGTTTATGTGAGAAGATCTCAAACTATTTGGAAATTCCATGAATAACTACTAATTTTTGAAGCGGGTACACTTTAAGTGTGAAACTCAGGACTTTAAGACAATAAATACAGCTGCATTTAAGACTTAACTGATTGCATACATATGTAAAAGCAGATTTGAATTTCATATTACGCATTGAAATAAACACAGGATATGCATTTGTTTCAGGACGAAATCATTTCAGTAAATGAAGGTATTGGACGTCTAATTTATTCAGCTATTAGTTCCAATCTCCTGACTCTCACTCAGACTTCTCGTTTGCTCAGCTTTGTACCACCAGCAGTCTTGCTGAAACTTCGTTGTAGGTGTCCTGCTCCAATCTGCAGTGAAGTGCAACCAAAATCACATCTGACTTTATTACTGAACAGTTGGAGCAAAGTAATAGAACCTGCCCTGGCACATACAAAAAATTGACTTATTTTAGCTGCAAAGGTTCCCACTTGAGTTATTCTCAAACTTTCTTTCTAGTTTCTCTTTCCTTTCAGTATTTAGATTATTAAAGAAAGTTTCTGATTCCTGCTTTACAATAGTTTATGTGTTTCTTCCTGCCTAGTATGAAAACCATGGTTTGTGTCTTGGCTGTTAGTTTTCTTGCTTATGGTGCGAGTTATTTTTTTAAGCTTTACTTATTTTAAGTTCTCCTGAAATGTTACTGACCAAGACAAAAGTCTTTGTGACTTACCCATGCACTTACTGGTTACATCTTCACCTCTTATTGTTATACTGTGACTTTTCCTGCTGTTCTTTTTGCCAAGTTTCATGATTCTGTAATCCTCTGTTGTGCCTTTCCCATGTCCTTTATAGCCACTGTTTTTACTGCTTATGTTAAAACACATTGCCAATGGGAAAGCAGTAATTTCAAATTGGGTGTGGGGAGAGTGAAAGGCATTTATTTAGAAAATAGTTTATTGCTTTTATTCTCTTAACATATTCCCCTGTACAGCTGCTTGAACTATCTTCATAAGATACTCTTCTTACAAGTTTCCTACAGGATAGTTCAATCTTCATAACTAAGAGTTTATTACTTCTCTAATATAGGTTTTCCTAAATGTTTATATTCTATATTTCTAGCTGATTCTGGAAAGAATATAGCAGGCTTTAAAAACTGACTCAGAAAATATTTTTTATTTTACAATTGAATGCATTGTGAAACCATTATAAAAAGCCTGATTTTAAAAAAAAAATTATTCTTTTAATTTAAACCTCTATTTAAAATGCAGTAGTACATGCCCTCTGTCTGTTTTAACTCACTAGAGTACTGTGTAACTAAGAGCAGAAAGTGATACCTTTATTGCCACAAGGTCAGACCCCCTGAACTGTTTCTCTGAACCATCTGACATTGCGTCCCCTTGGGGAAAAGGGATAGTTGGTATCTTGGTTTTGTCAGCAGTCTAGAGAGAAAACACACCATACATAACGTGTTCAGTAACATATGTCTCTCTAATCTGTCTAGGTATTCACACTCCACTCATCACCATGGCACATGACTGCCTAGCAACAGTTGCATAAAGTAACAGAAAAAATTCTATAAACAGGTTTGATGACTGGTACTCTATTGCATTTTCCTTTCATGTACATCAGAACCTTGTAGCAGGTGTATATTTATTTTATTACATAGTGATTTATTTTTCTCACTTAAAAAAAAAACTTACTTTGCCAAAACCACTCCTGTGAGCCATTAGCAACAGAAACCAGCACTTCCCAAAAAAAGATTCAGCCCCCTACATCATGTAAATAGGAGTAGGCTTACTGAAAAAGAGCAAAGACATCTGAGGGACTATCGATTTTGTTAAACACCTTGTATAGGTTTTTATAAAGCTAGGCAAAAAGCAGTAACTACTATAGTTAAATCAGAATGATCAGTGCACATGCTCGATAGTTGGAGTACATTTTCATCACCTGTGAACTATTTAGTGCAAGATACATGCAACAGAACTGAACAATGGTTTAAACTGTAAAAATATCAAATATAATATCTCAAAAATATATAAAAATATATTACATTCTTTATGATGGACATCTGTAAAATTGATGATCAAGTGATGATCTTTAAGGTCCCTTCCATGGTCCCAAACCATTCTATGATTCTATAAAGCAGAGTGTAAAACTATTAATGTTGGAAACTTGGTTGTATGTGAGCTCTGCTCCATGAACCCAGCCTCAATGAGTATGTGTGCATAGGTGCAAGCCTGTCTTCTAGGTAGTTTTTAGGAGGGGTTGTTTTTCATGCTTTTTATCTGCATCAGTCTGTATTTCATCCACTATTTCAGTATGCTTTTGAGACACCATTTAATATGAGTCTTGGAGCCAGGTGTAATCTTTTACTTAGATTCTTGCTGAAAATTGCGCATTCAGGTAATGTGAAGCTGTGTATATTCATGTAGGATTTGTTTACTTGCCAAGTGAGTTTTAAAAAATATTTTATTGGTTTTTGACTGTTTTTGAAACAACATGTCTATATCACAGTTGACTTAATCCTAATGGAAAATATAGGAGGAAAAAAAAAGTCAAGTCACTTGCAGTGGAGTGTATAATTTCAGATCAAATAGAACATTTTACTGGTTTTACACCTTTATTTTTCAACGCTACAGGAAAAAGAATTTTTTTAACCCAATCTAAAAATATTTCTTCGATTTTTTTTTTTTTTTTTTTTTGTTGAAATTTTGAGGGGTTGTCTATTTTTTTTTTTTCCCCCTGCTTTGGGTAGTTAAGAATCAATTGCTCTCGATACTACAGCCTTGATTTTTTTTTTACTCTTTCTTTCTGCTTCCATTGTTATGTACAATGATATCACAACCTTTGGTGATTTAAGAGTATCATGATTTGGTTCAAATCTTCATAATGATTTTTGGTATTTGTATTTGTTTTTATTAATGTTTTATGTCTCCAAATATTCTAAACAGTAGCAAATACTTGGGCATGAAGTATTTTCAGTAACTAAAGAGAATTTAAGCATTCAGAAGTGCATTAATTTTCTTTAGTTATTATCATTATTATTAGCTTATACAGGGAAATGAATATATAATAATTTAAAATACTGTTCATATAATTCTTGTGGTGAATCCAGATAAGTTTTGCTTATACTTACAATAAAATTAAAAGAAATGACTCTAAGTCTGTGTTGATTATGTGGCAGTAAAGGAAGCTATTGATTGAATTGAATTATTCCCTGTGGTTTATATTCTAGACTCCGCTGTTTTGTAGTGTACAAGAACCAGAATGCAACACGAACTGGAAATGACATATAAACAAAAAAACCTGCTGTCACTGTGGATAGTGACATGCCACAAAGCCTAAGCTTTTTAATAGCAGGAAAGATAGCTTTGAAACTGTACGCCCCATGTAAACTTAGACTTGGAGGGATATTCAGGGTCATATAAGTAATGCAAAGCAAAGTAGGAAAAAAAATGACTTGAATCTGACCTTCAGCTGTAATAAGTTGTAAAGAAGTGAGTTTAACCCCACCCCCCCACACCCCAAACCCCAAAGCTTTAGTATTAATTTAGGTATCAACTCTTAACTGTCCTAAAGCAAAGCTAGAGACGTTCTGTAAAAGAGGATGTTGTTTAGCCTGGGTTCAAAATGATCAGAGAGCAGATTCAAACAATCCTTGTTTAGTTGTTTTTTTTAAAAATGATTAAAATTTGAAATATTTCCGTGCGAAATAGTTGTTTTGGTCCAAAGAGTACTTGGGGTGTTCCAGTGTTACTGCAATTTGTGTGGAAATGGAGACTATTCACAATTTTTGTGATGAAGTGAAGTTAGTATAGCTCCTTTAGTTCTGCCCCTAGCTGGAACTGCCACATAGGCAGTTGGCAAAATTGGAAACGTCCTCAAATAGTAACGTTACGGAAGTACTGAATATTGCTTCTCTCTGTGGAATATTCCTAAACACACTCCTGCACCATTTTTTTTCTCGGAGGAAGACTATGTGCCTACGTTTCTGCTTTACATTTAGGATTAGATGTATTGATAGTATTGATGCCCTGTGGAATTTTTAATTTTTTTTTTTAAGAAAGGAACAGAACATAGAAGCAAACACTTATCCATGGCGAATAGTTTCTCAATATTTTAGTTGGGCAATATTCTACAATATGTTGGAGTGTTTTCTCATTAGCCCAGAAAACTGTCCTGTACAGTTTTTAACACAAGTAAATAATAAATTAATCTGCATAGCTAAAGATGTCAACTGCAGTGAGCCATCTGCGCCAGTATTGCTGTTGCTCAGCAACTGTAATTTACTACTATGTTAGGCCATGTGATGTGGGGATGCTGTTTGCTGGGTAATCACTGGGCAGGAGGCATGGCCCAGCTCGACTCTGACCAGACAGCATAATCCGTTTTCAAATCCCAGCGATACTCACTCGGGTGTGCTCTGTACAGCACAGATGAACTTAGTTAACCTTTTCTTTGCTGCTCTCTTGATTTGCAGATATATTTTTGTGTTAATCATTCATGTGTTTCTAGGCTATTAAATTTAGATGTAGTTAATGAAAGCTGTCAGCATTTGTTGCAGTGGCGCATGATGCAGTGCACCGAGCTGTGCTTAAGTGTCTCTTTCCTTCTCCTATGCATGAGGCAGCTGACACACATGCTTGGCTATAAAAACTAACTTTTAGATATTCTGAAATACTGGCGTTCAAAAAAAAAAAGTCAAAAGATTATATGTTCACTGTTTTGCTTTATGATTCTAATTATATAAGCTATGAAATAATAGTTCCCCAAGCACTCATAGTCTTACGCAAGCTATAGCTTTTTGTATTAGTAATTTAAGCAGAGTAGTGAAGTATGATTTAAGATTGTGATAACTGCATAACACAATTCATCCAGTAATGTTTTTAGTAGTTTTAAAATAGCTAAGTAACATTTAAAAATAGTCTTTTAAAATGGCTTTTTAAAAAGTGTCCTCAAATATTAGTTTAGCACCAAGCTACAGTGCTTGTAACTATTGCTATGGTTTGTGGAATGGATACCTGGGGAACATGCCGCTAACTAGAACCTAGCATTGTTTTTGTGAGCATCTTGAGTCAGTGTTTCCTGATAAACTCCATAGTTACCTTCCTTTCGGATATCAGACATAAAAGGCAAATACTTATTTTGCAGTGATAATCTATTTGCATCAAATGAGGATCAGTTGCACACTGTACAATAGTTAAACATTTGTTTCAATGTAATTACTTCAAATAGTTGAGACCTTACTCATGGACCGATGGTGTAGAAGGAAAACTTTTGTCTCTGGTATTGCTCAGTCTTGCTTAGAAGACCTTTTCCGTTGTATGTTGACATACTAATTCAGTTTGTTCTGTGCTAGAAGTTGTTCTTTTTAGTTCATAACAGGATTTTCTGATCTAGTTTCTTGCCTCTTAGAGTATTCTATTACCCTGCATGAAGCTGCATAAAAATCATTCGCTCAAGTGCTTTACTTCTTGTGTTTCTCTTGTCATCTTGGCAGAAACGTCTGCTAAGAGCCAAATCTGGATTCCTCACTCCTCTCTCAAATTGTCAGGAACCAAATAAACTGATGTGTTTTCAGACTAGAAACTAATTTTGTTAATAAAACTTTGGGGCAGCACTGAACGTTGTCAGCAAAGTCTATTTACTTATCTGTGGCAATGTGAAGGCTCTATAAATTCTTACATTTCTGTGGCGATGTAAAGGGATGTTAATATTTTATGCATATCTCGAAGTTCCTTTCTGTAGTGCCAAATGACTAATCTATATGAGAGTGAGACAGACCCATTGCCTTCAAATGTGGCTCTGTTCTGCAAAAGGGCTGTTAAAATGGCTTCCGAGAGCTACATCCGTATTGTGTGCCAGTAATTTTTATATGGAATATGTTCGATCTGCAAGTCAAAATTTTCTCACAGTGCATCTGGAATCTTAGAATCAAGCTGGATTTTCTTCATCTCCTACATCATCTGCAGGAATAGAAATTGAGCATGCCAGTCAATGCACTCTCTCTGACAGTTTTCCTATTGCTTTTGGTGGGTTTGCGTAGTTAGAACAAATCTGAACACTTTTGCAGGAAGGATTAGGCTCCACAATGCCTTCAGTTGTGTTGGCTTTGTTTGGCATAAGGAGAACTGAAGTGTAGCTTGTATTTGTTGTTGGAGTCAACTGTTAGATTATGAATGAATAAAGAAAGGTGAGCTATGGAACATGGTGCTATCACTTTCTTCAATGTAATTCTCTATGGATGTTGTTACTAAAACACTGAATAAATTAATTTGCTTCTCCCAACTAGTAGAATATTTATAAAGCTTTCTTCAAGATGTTACAGCTGATGAATACATAAAATATATTTTAGTTACTTATTTGTTGTTATGAGGGCATATAGTTTCTACATCAGTAAGTTAGAAAACAAGGTTGCACTTTCTGTGTTCAGTAGCTGAAATCTGAGCAAAAATACTGCATGAAATCTGTGAAATGTACAGTCCCAGTCATGACACCTAATGGCACTGGTCTCAGTATGAAGAAATGACTTGGATTTCTTCTAGAAATAAGACTCAGTCCCCACTCCTATCTATCAGTGTAAAAATAGCTTGGGATCCTCAGCATCAAAGAAGAATCTTCTTTACAAGTAGTCAGGAACTGTAAAAGCTCGAGAGTTGCCCTGGAAACTTTTGCCTTTTAATTCTAGGTAGAGAGATGAGAAATAAGGAGAAAGAAACTAGAAAGCCACAGAACTGCTGTCCAGGAGGACCTTTCAGGATAGACAAACATTAGTATTTTTGGTATCTACAGCAGCAGCAAGCTTTACTTCATCTGTAATAATGTGTTCTGTATTTAACAGAAGCCTGCTCCTGTTAAAGTTCACGGAAAATCCCTGTAATTGCGATAGAACAAACAGGCCAGTGTTTGATACAAAACTCCATCATGTAGCACGGTTCATTTTGAATTCCTGCAGTTCTAATCACGGAACTACAGTTTGTGCAGTTTTGTGTTTGTTTGAAGATGATGTGTGTAAGCTGTAGTGACTTGAGGGTTTAGGTACTTAATTTCTCCCACTAAAATGCATGGGAGGGATTTTATGTCTAAATCAGAAAGATTTAAAAAATAATACAGTGAAGTAAAACTTCCTACATTTTCCATTTTGAAATTCAGCTGTAGGAGTAGCAAATTCATTTATAGTTTTGAAGGCTTCAGTTAAATACTGAGAGTGGACGTGTGTATAGATATGTATATAATTTTTTGTGAAGATAAGGGAAAAATAACTGTTGAGAGTTAACGTTTTGTCTTCGGCACAAGATTGTGTTGAAAAACTACAGTAAAGAATTAACTTCTGTTTGGACTTCAGTTAGGTAGTAGAGTCAGACTGGACCAACTGCGTGTGGAAGACAAGCCTAAATGCTTATAAATGCAATTGGAATCTGGACACCTTAAACATCAGAATTATTCAGACTACTTGTTCTGTAGCCCCACCCAACCCTACATCTAACTTTGCGGCCTTAAAGGTGTCATAGTGACTTAAAATTAGATTTCCTGGGAGCTGAGTGAGAGCAGGTAGGCCCCTATACTGCCATGGTTTCATCTGGTTATCTTACTTGAAAGTACAGCACTTTCATTTAAAAAAACAAACAAACAAGCAAAAAACAAAAACAAAGAAGTAAGTGGAGGTGTCAGAAAGAAGTGGCAGCAGTGAATCACCATGAAAAGTGTGTCGTCCAAATTCCTGTAAAAGTTCTGTGGTTGGTNTGGAAGCTGAGTGAGAGCAGGTAGGCCCCTATACTGCCATGGTTTCATCTGGTTATCTTACTTGAAAGTACAGCACTTTCATTTAAAAAAACAAACAAGCAAAAAACAAAAACAAAGAGGTAAGTGGAGGTGTCAGAAAGAAGTGGGAGCAGTGAATCACCATGAAAAGTGTGTCGTCCAAATTCCTGTAAAAGTTCTGTGGTTGGTAGGAAAAGACATTCCTCACGCAGGCCCCTTAAACAGCTCCGCACAGGTTCCGGTCTTTGCCCACTGTAGAGGAGGGCCCACTTCCCTAATCTAAGAAATCTTAATCACTTTGCCAAAGCCAGACAGCTGTGACAGCTGAGGTGAATGTTCAGAGCATGTGGCTTATGTCTGGTCTTTGATTAAACTTAAACCTTCTAGAAAACCCTTAATTCATCCAGAATGGTATTAATACGTATCTAAATCAGATAACTAATATCTAAAATCAGGTGTCATAAGTAAGATTTAGTTATTGTAAGTGGTTGTCCCTTGGACAAGGGACTTGTAAGGGAACTGATCACCAATTAAACAATGTGGGAGTTAAGCTAAATGTAATCTTTACTCAGGTCCTCTGTGCAGTTGTGAACTAAATTCCTTTAATAATTCAAAGCCGAGCTTAAACACATGTTCCAGTTTTGTCTTAGTTAGTTAGATTTTTAACAGTCATTTGCTCTGTGGGTCACAAGTTGGTTGGAGAATTGTTTAAACAGTCTAAAAAAAAATGCGCTGAAAATGGAAGATAAAAGCAGCATTATTGCGAATGGAAACTTGGTTACTGTGAACTTAGAGCTGGGGCCAAAAGTGGGCATCTCTTTGTGAAGCTGTTTGTAACAGTGAGCTCGTATTCCAGAGTGTGTATATACCATGTTTATCAGAATAATTGGAATAACTGTGTTTTAGGGAATTGTGTCTAACTGTCCTTTTAATTTTTGCTGCTGGAAAAATACAAGGCTGACAAAGCACACCAAAATAATGAATTCATTGCCACTGTCCATGACATCAGAGTTCTTTCCTTGCAGTGAGCTCTGATATTATGCAGATAAAAATCTTTCTTTGCATGTAGTACCTCCACATTCATCTCATGGTGTATGGTAGGTATTTTAGACCTGAGTGAGAAAAAGGATCCAGAAATTTTCACCCTTAGGGGAAAAGATCTGAGTCTTATATTCTGTGTGCTCCTAATTGCAGTTTCCCTCTGTGGCAGTGGTGCATGTAAATGCCGTAGCTGGTACCCTGTGTTTCACACGCAAACTAAAGAATAGAAGTAGAGCTACAGATGACCTGCTTAAGTATCTACTTGCAGGTGTAGGCCCGTGGGACTCGGTGGCATATTGAATGGCATTTTTGCTGCCTATAATGTTTCTGCTAGCGATAGAAAATGTGGAATATAGCTCGTGATGCTTCTTGACCACATGTTGCTTTAGCCTATTTGATCCTTCCTCAGATTGTGAGGCTTTACAAAAGCAAAGGTAGGGATGATCGCTTAGGAATATTGGGTTTTTCTGTCTTATTAGAAGATAGTTTCCCCCTCATGTAATACTTCTTGTATTACAGAAAGGAGAAAAAATGTTTTAAAGTTGTGAGGTACTAAAATTAATGAGAAAAATGTGGGTAAATTAATTATTTGCCTTATTCCTTCTGTGTTGAAAAGATGGGCCAATTGTATAGACATGTACAGTAATTACCCTCGGAGCTTCTTTTAATAACAAAGGAATTTTGAGAAACCTAATTATGACTCTTAAAATACAATCAGGGCTTAGGCAAAGCTCCTCACTGATTACAAACTAAGACTTGCCCTCAAATTGGTGGTAAAGTGTGAGTCTATGTAATATATGGTGTCCATTAACACACTTCTGTGCCTAATTCATTGGATACGTGGATACTGCCAGTACTTGTGCCCTGTAATTTAAACCATTGCCAAAACCATAAGCTGAACGAAGAGCTTGATAGATGTATACTTAAAGGTAATTATGCATTTACTGTTTTAATTCTGATTATTGTTTTCTGTCAGCAGACTTGATGTGTCAAACTATTTTAGCAGTATTTGTCTTTTTTTCTCTATTTTGGCAAATCATTGCTAACAATGAATCACTGCTGGATCCCATGAAATTCCAATGCATTTTTTCATTCTGCTGGGTTTTTATTCTCCAATATTCAGCTGTGTGTAAACTGAATGTGAAGCCATTAGAAGCAATGGCTTAGCGATAGCTCAAGTCACAGGCGTGTGGAGAACAATGAAAAAATCAGTCAGGCATGTTAACCACAAAACAATATTAGTGGTAATATTTCTCCCCTTTTACACAGAAGTCTGAAATATTGCAACAAGCCATGCACTAGAATAGCCTATTATTATGCTGATTTTATTAACTTTGTCTTACCTTAATTATAATACCTTTAAAATTATTTTTTTTCTGCAGATTAAGGAATGGCTCTGTTTAAACTGCCAGATGCAAAGAGCCCTAGGTGGTGACCTTGCGACAGGTCATGGTCCTGGGCCACAGCCACCTCCATCCAAACAGAAGACACCCATTCCACCATCAACAGCTAAACCATCTACTCAGCCACTGCCAGCTCAAAAGAAAGATGCTTCTCCAAAACCTGATCCTTTGCAGCTAGCAGAATCGAAAAAAACCCTGCCACAGAAAAAGCAACCGTCCTTGCCTGGGTCTCCCCCTGTAAAATCGAAACAACCCTACACTGAGCCTACTGAGATCTCCCAGCAAATAGATCTTACTCCGAAGTCTGATCAGGCCAATACAACACAGGCTGAAGATAAGCAAAAACAACCCAGTGTACAGAAGCCTACAACAGACACTGTGTTTACACCTGCAGCACCGGGGTCGAAGCAGGATTTGGCAGGTCCCAGACCTCCACCAACTCAACAGAAAGTGGCAGATTCCCCAAAGCCAGAGCTTGCCAAGCCGTCACAGGACACACATCCAGCTGGGGATAAACCAGATTCCAAACCCCTTCCACAAGTGTCTCGACAGAAGTCAGATCCCAAGCTTGCATCTCAGCCTGGGGCTAGACCAGATGCTAAAACTCAAAAGCCTGTCGAGCCAACACAGACGAAAGATGATTCTAAGAAGTTACAAACAAAACCAGCCACAAAGCCTGATACCAAACCAGCTTCCAAGGGCCCACAAGCAGGGGCAGGTCCCAAGCCAGCACCAGCACAGCTGGCACCTCAACCCCAGCCACCTCAGAAAACTCCTGAGCAATCAAGGCGTTTCAGCCTTAATCTGGGAGGCATCACTGATGCCCCTAAGCCTCAGCCTACAACACCACAAGAAACAGTTACTGGGAAACTCTTTGGATTTGGAGCTTCAATCTTCAGCCAGGCCTCGAGTTTAATTTCCACAGCGGGTCAGCCGGCACCTCAGACATCAGCGCCCCCCCAGCCTGGTCCTGCAGCAAAGCAGCCCCAGCCTCCATCACAGCCTCCGGCCTCTCAGGCAGCCCCCAAAGAGGCTGGTCAGGCTCAGCCTCTTCCAAAAGCTGTTCCTGTAAAGAAGGAAGCCAAGCCTCTCATGACTGAAAAATCGGAGCCATCAAAAGCAGATAGTGTTTTAATGACTAAAGGATCTGATTTAGAAAAGAAACCTGTTTTGGCCAAAGATGGCAAGCCTCAGGCTGCTGAAGCTAAGAAACCTGCTGGGCTGTCAGAACTGGAGAAAGCCAGCCAGCCTCAAGTGTCTTGTCCCCTTTGTAAAACTGGACTAAATATTGGTTCCAAGGATCCTCCCAACTTTAATACGTGCACAGAGTGCAAGAAAGTTGTGTGCAATCTCTGTGGATTTAACCCAATGCCGCACATAGTAGAGGTAAGGCGATGTAGTCTGTTTACTCTGCGTTCTTACCTGCAGGCTCCCTGCGCTGTGGAGATCAGTCTGTAGCTGACTTTTAGCTATTGAATTGTCAAGAAAAATTTGAATGTTTCATCATCTGAGAGCTTTTAAAATTAAATGTGTGTGTTGTATGAAACTTGGTCAGTAGTCAGTACTTCAGTGAATTTTCTGCAGATTGAGGGAGTCTGGTATGGCTGGTTGCTAGGGTTTTGAGGCATAAGCAGACAGTTAATTGTGGTTATGAACTCTTTTGAAATTGGTGCTACTATAATACAGCAGAGTATTGTACTTGCAGTCCATCATGGGAATTTTTTATATGCTTCAGTATTGTACGTTATCATGTGTGCTTCTCTAATCAGTGCCCCTGATTCAGACAATTATTGAATGAAGGAATGTGTTAATGCTTAGTTATTCTCTTCCCCTCCTGTTTAATATATCCCTACATCTATTCCATTAATTTCATTCTGGCTCTGGAGTCATTGCACATGCTGATGTACTCATTAGGAAGGTTGAAGTTTAAGTGATACCTGTGTGGTGAAATATGTAGTTTTTTGGTGTGAATAATCCAAGGTTCACAAAGTCACTTTGTTTATTAAGGAGTGCGAGTTTGAAAATGCCTATTCCATGATTGCCCAAGACAGGTCCAGCAGGGCCAATTGAAGAAGAATTAAACAACTTATTTTCAACAATTTCCTCACATCCCATGTTTTTACCCTCCTTCCTCTCTTTCTCTTAATTTTTTGGCTAGGGGATTGGAAACTTTATACTAGCTTAACAAAGGTGGAGGCACACCTTTCTTGCCGTATCAGTTTGGCAAGTCCAACCCAACAGGAGCAGACCACCTAAAAATACTTATGAGAAATTCAAATGTGTAAGTTGGTCTGTGTAGCACATGAAGAAAGTGGCTGTCAATGTCATGTCTTTGAAATCTGAACGAATAAATTAGAAATGGCTCCCAGTGTTAAAGGTTATCACAGCTCTGCCTTAAGGCAGGAACTTATGTTGGGAGAAATAGCAAGTTGCAGCAAAAATATTGCTTATGTTGTCTTCATATGCTTTTTTTTTGGATTGTTTTCTGGAATATACTATCATTTGGAAGGTATTTGTCCAACTATAATAAGCACATTTTATCTAACTTACGAATATGTTGTTTACTGTCTTTATGGTCATTTAGGTCAGAAAGAAAGGTCTGAAAACACTGGAAGTTTGATCAGTGATTGAAAGCCAGGATTCAAGTGACTTTTAATGTTGTTTATGAACTGAATTTCATCACACACATTCCTTCATCACTGTCCAACCCCCTGCCCCATACACACACACGCACATGCACACACATGTGTGCATACGCACACACTTATTTAGGTTTTAAATGTGAAAAATGCATAAGACTTTCTCCAGAGGCTCTCTAGTATGCATACACAGAATACCACGGAAACAAGATGTATGGGCTCTGGTGAAACGCAATGCTAAAATGACAGCTGTGCAAGTCCTGGTGCATGAATTGACTTTTTCAGAGTTGACTTAGGTGTGGCGGCGTGGGACCACCTTGTGGTGTGCAGATTTATACTCCCTGTATTTCTTCTGTTTAAGATGAGAAGGCTGGTATTCTGTTTCTTTTTTCCCATCGCTGTTATTGCCAGAGGATTCTCTCCGTTTCTACTCTTTGGAATATGCAGAGCTTGAAATACTACAGATTTCCTGTAGTCTGACTTCCTCATGCTTTTCTTTGCCTCTTTTTTGGCTTTTACTTGCATTTTCTTTGTCCTTGTGCTACTCATTTCCATCTCTGTCCACAGTCTTCCATCCCATCTTCTTTTATCCAATCATTTTTCCTAGAAATTGGCAAACCGCTTTACCTTGACCACAGAAGTTAGTTTGCTTGGCTGAGGACAGCCAGACTGTCCTTTTCATGAAGATGGGAGACAGAAGAGGGAGCTCATCCTCTCTTCTCCCAAATGAGCTACGTAAATAATGTGTTTACCACTCGGATAGCAATTCTGTCCTTGTATGCCTTGTATATAGTCTAGACATGTTACATGACAGAAACATGATGACAAGCAAATAGGTTATGCTCACTAGCATACTCTTTTCCTCCATCAAACTTTTCTAATGTGTTGAGTACAGTCTTGGAGGTTTTACTTGTCTCTCCATTTTTTGGGAGATTAGGAAGAAGAAACAGAAATGGCTTTTAAAAGTGGTTTTCTGCCTAAGTATTTTATTTCTATATTGTGCATTCAAAGAAAAAAAAATAATAATCCTAGAGGGCAATGTTCCCTCTTGACCCCAGAAAATGTTTTGGATGAACAAACATCATGGGTATTTTACAGTTTTGCTTTGGGGCTGCAGCTGTATCACAGTGATTCTAACACTCACTTATGTATTATCTTTATATTGTTGCCTCAGTAATGGCTGAAAACGGGTTTTATTGACTGAGTGATAGCTGAAACCTTGTTGCCAACAAAGCTTGTATTGGGCTATATGGTGAGAATCAGTCCCACGGAGCAGGGAAACCAGTATTTCATTGACAAATTCATCTAAACTGTGGACACTTGACCTTCAGATCTTTCAGCAGGGAATGTCTTCAGGGCAGTGTGCTGCTGTACGGCAGAGATGGCTGAGGGTACTTTTAAGGGTAGAAGGTGTTTTCTTACAGTGGCTGTTGTTTGTTCTTGCCTGTATGTGGCAGAAATAACTTCCAAAAAAATCTTTAAGCTGCTGCAAACAGTCGATCCTCTAATAAACCCTCTTCTGCAGGAAATAAGAGAACTAGACTTTTACCTAGTCTAAATCAACAATATGTTATTTGCTTCAGTGAAATAATTCTGATTTGTGCAAGCTGAGAATTAGCCTAGAATACTTTTTCCTGAAATGGGCTGATTGTTCTTTTTCTCCCCGATTTGTTGATTCAACAGTCAAACAGTTATTTACTTAAATAGTAATTTATCTATGAAACAAACAGCCATAAATGATTAAATGAATGATACTTGGTAGATTTCAAAGACCCACAGCACTGTGTGCACCCTAGTGCATTAGCAGACTCCTTATTCTGCCGTTTGCTTAATAGGGAGGAGCACTGTTTACCAGCTCTGTAATTAGCTTTCCAGCTCAGGTAGTTGGAAGCAGCTCTATTTTTAGTAACAAAGCACAAGATCGCAACTGCAGAAGCCAGAAATTAAATGTGTGGCAACGACCATTTTGTGCATTTAAAACTCAGTGAAGCTGTTGAGAATATTGAACAGGAGCAGAGATGATTGCCTATAATGTAATTAAGTATGTTGAGGCAGCGGGGTCAAGAATATAGAACTTGTGATGAATTAACGTACAAGTAAAAAAAGTTGATTTGAAAACTAAGATATCCAAATTTGCAGAATCTGTATGGGCAACAAGAAAGAATAACGTCTTACTAGAGTCACATGTTATGAACAGAAAAGGTTCAAAATATAATGTCTGTATATGTGAGTGTGCTAATGGATTTAATCTAATAGAACTGCCAGAAGCACTTTTTAGTCTACTGATAGCTATAAAATTATCTGGAAAGGTACTTCAAAGTAAAAAATGTTCCATGCGTGAAAGAAATTATTGGGGCTACAGAAAGGAGAGAATTGTTTTGAATGAAGGAGGACAGGGAGGGCTGGGGAAGGGCAGGAAAGATAGTGTATCTCAGACTTGCTAAGGATTTCTTCTTTGAAAAAGGTGTAATCTGTTAGAGATATTATTAGAATTAATATTATAAATGATTTCACAGTGATGTTTCTTAATATATTTATTACAGAGAATATTGTCCATATGAAATTGTTCGACATGGGTGGATATGATAGCAGGAATCTATAAGCAGGAGTCTATAAACAATGACCTTGATAGTTGCTGTCCCATCCATATTCTTATATCATAGATCTCTTTTTAAAAATAGATGTATAACCCACAAAAGAATTTATATGGTTTTCTCATAACTTATTTTTGCACTGTTACTTATTAGACCAAATTAAATAATTTTTTTCTTCTCCTCGCATACTATGAAAAGATGGAAAAGCAAAACAATAAACTCATTTTCTAAGTAAGCACAGCGCTATCATTAAACTCAATAGTATAAGCACGTTGAAAATGGTACATTGCTCTTCCAAGAAGAACTTCTAGAAGTCGCAATAAATAATTAGTGTTTTTGAACTGATGCAAGCCTCTGGAGATGAGGGGAGCTCTCATCATGGTGTGTTGTCATACACCTGAATACATCTTGGATTCTTGTATCTCCTCCTAAAAATCCTGCAGAAAGGGTACTGGCACAGGTGGGTCCCTGATCTAAAGAATTCTGGCAGTTTCTGTTTTTCCAATCTTTCACTGATGTCTAAGTGCAAATGGAGTGAGGCTCTCAGCAGGTGTGACCCATTATTCAGGCTTTAATATTAGGCTTTAAAAAAAGAATTAGACCCCAAACCTATCCTAAGTGAAAGAACCCTGCTGTTAAATGCCCAAATGTGGTTTGGACTTCTTACAGCAAGTGTGCAGGAACATTTTAAAGTAATGAGCCATCTATGATTTTAATGAAAATCCCTAAAATGGTGTACTGCATTGTCTGAGGTGCCACCCATTGCCTCTCTTTAATTGATTAAGATTAACTATCATGTTTTTCCTATTTAAGAAAGCTCAGACCATTCTGCAAGTTGGCAGGTTTAACTCCTATTAGAAGTTCCTATCTCCTCTGTTATGATTGGTGATGTGTTGTTTTGGAAACAGATGGTGTCTGGGAAACACAGTGAAGAAGAATTTGCACTTAAGATAAAAAGATAAAAACAACCACTCCTTTCAGTTGCATAATTTATCTTCTCTGACTGTTCCCTCTCCCTTTATATTTAAAGCTCCTTTTAAAATTTTGATTGTAAGAAAGTGACTGCTATTATTGCTTAATAACAGTAGCCAAATAATAAAGAACATAATAGGCTAACACAATGTACTCACTAAAGTTTGTGGAATTTTTATCCATTAAATGATAAGTCTTTATAATTAAGAAAATGTTAAAACTACTACTACTAATTATTATTTTGAAAGATAAAATCTGGCATTGAAAAACAGAATGCGTGTTAGATGATAAAAAATCCACTGTATTTCTTGACTGTCAGAATGAAATTAATTTAACTCCAGATGAGGTATCCTACATCTCCTATTTAAGTAATTCAAAAAGCATAACAGAAACAACATTAAAATGGAAATATCTTTAATAGCAGGATGACTCACCTCTTCCATTTTTTCCTGCAAAACACATATATTGTGTATATACAGAATGGAAGGGCTATTATGGAATGACCCTTTGATGGATGATTTAGTCAAATTTGAACACAGATAAATATTAAAAAAAAAATTAGTGTCTGAATTCACCATTGAAATAAGGCTGAAAAGCTTAAGCTTCATCAACAGAGTTAGGCTTCTGGTATTCATATTTGCAGAGGTATTTAAATGCTTAAAGACAGAGACTTGAGCTGTGCTCAATACTTGTAAGTATGTGTTAGGAGCATCCATCCTTCTCTGATGCCTAAGCTAAAGCTGTGTTCCAAAAAACCCTGCTTTGACCTGATGGTTCTCCAGAGGCCTCAACTTCTGTCTTTTGTGCATGGTTTGAGCCATTCCTTTTGAGCAGTGTCTAGCTTCTGTTTAAATCCCTTTGGAGTCCCGGCATTAGGTGAAACCCATTTTGAGATCTGAATTTGGCATGTCTTCGGGAATAGTTCACCCAGAGGCAGTACTGTTTGGCATTAAACATATCAGCTACAGCTACTTTTTTTAAGAGTAACAATAATAATAATAAAGCCTGATCACGGTCAAGTACGATGTGGTAGTGGTTTGTTGAGTTTATTCGTTCTCTGATAGCATTACATGCAAAGTACAGATCTGCAAATAGACACGTGACTTCTGGACTTCTGTCCTCAGCTCAGGGCTGTTACTGGGATGCTACAGCCAAGCTTCTTGTCTCCTGGTTTCCTCCAAGACCCCACGAATTTGCACTCTTTTAGTTGCAACAGAAGTGAAGCCAGGAGTAAGCCATTGCGTCCAGATAAGCTAATTAATAGATGTCTTCTGATCGTTTCGTTTGAATTCCTTGTCACTGTAAAGGGAAATGAAAACATCCTTACTTTCTCACAAGTTTCTCTGAACAGATGCCTTGTATTTCAGTAGGGCTGCTTGGTCCGAAGCAAGTTGTACACTAATGCAGTTTCAGTTTTGGCAGTCAGGTTTTGATGGTTACTTTTGAATGTGATGGTCTTAGACATTATCTGAAAGCAAGGCTTCTTAGATCTTCAGAGTTACTAGTCAAAGCATTAGATATAAGATTACATTCTTGTTATTTTTTCTTTCCAGTAGTTATGATGGTAAAATTAAGAGGTTTTTTTTTCCCCCTGGAATTAAATTCAAGGAGTGGAAAAAGATTGGTATCGTTGCTCAAAGTAATAGTGTGACCTTTGGAAGCACTGTTACTATGATTGATTGCCTGCTGTTTGTTTTCTTTATTCAGGCCTCTTAAGTTTCCAAATTACCTTTCAGAATGAAGAACTCCAGGGATGGATAAATACCATTGAAACAAACAATGAGATAAAGGCATAAAGCTATGCAAGGCCAGATGGCTTTTATTAATGTTGGTAATGGCCACCGATGGTGTGAAATCCAAAGGGATGTCTACTGCATCACTGACACGCACAGTTCCTGTCTAGCTGGCTATTTTCATCATCCAGTTGGAATTCATGTGCAATGACTTCTTTACCTGTATACATTTATTCAATCTATAGGTGTCTTTGCACCTTTGAAACATAAAATGCTGACGTGAACAATTAACACAGAGCTTCCAGTGTTGATTCTTGTGTGTGGTTTACTTTTTTCCCTGTGCCATTAGGAAATCAGACAGTTTATAGAGTGCTGTATTAGCCAGGGTGAAATCTAAAATAGATAATCAGGAAAATTACTTGACCTGGCCTTCAGCCAGGTGATTTTTCCTCTCCATTGTTTCATTATAAATTTGGTTGCTGTCCCATTATTAAATTAGGAAAAAGTCTTCCGAAAGCTAAGCTGGTATTAATTGCATCTAAGTTTGAAATTTTCAGATGAACTTTATAATAATATGTTAAAGAGACTTTATTTTATTGAGATAAAGATTTTTTTCTTTTACATTAAGAATAATACATTTTCATTCATGTTTTATTGAGAAACAGAAATGCCTACTTTACAGACTGTAAGTATTGGTGTGAGATTTAGTTAATTTCAAGATAAGACCCAATGAGTCTAAAACATTTTGACCCACTTCCAGATTTTGTTAAGCAAAAAGACAAAATCTAATAGATGTTAAGGGCCTTAATTTTTTTCTCGGTGCCCAGCTGAGATACCCGAGTAAGACAGTACTTACTATCTGATCACATTAATGATATGTGCAGACACTGTCAAAACTTCTGTGATCATAAAAATACAAAGCATTTACCTTTCTATCAGAACACTTAACATGATTTTGGTCTTCTGATAGATTCACTATATGGGGTGCTTCAATTAAAATTCCTTTTTTTTTTTCTATTTCAGCAATATGAAGAGTGGGTGTTCCTTCTAGGAAGAAATGCTGTAATAGCATTTTTTTAAGTATCTCTGAGAATTTTATATGCCTGAAAAGAGAGTATTTTTTACTGAATATTTATTGATATAATTGTTGGATTACTAAGACAGATGGATATTTGAGGATTTAATAACATTCTGAAAAGACAGTATACTAAATTTAAACGTTTGCATTTATTTTGTAAGCTTATTTCGTGTAGAATGAAACTGTTTGGTACAGCATTTAATAAGTTCCAATTGCTTCATATGCTTAAAATTTCATGTCATGCTTCTGCTGACCGAAAGGGTAACGTTTGCCACACCATGACAGTAAGTTAGTAAAGAAAAGTCGACATTTTGCACAAAACAGGTCTGAACATCACTTGTTTGCCACTGCTGTGGGGTGATTTTAAACTTACTGGGATTGCACAGGTCTAATCAAAGGCATTTTGCAATTAGTTTTAAGTGCTTGTATGGAGTGTGACCAGCAGTAAATATAAATTAAATCTTAAGATGTAAAGAAAGGGAAGAAATGAGCAAGGTGAGGCACTTCCTGATTCCCGTTTTGTATGCTATACAATAGTACTTCTCCCTGAGGAATGGAAAGAATGTGTCATTTAAAATGACAGTGGCCAGAAATTATTTTTAATACTTCTGAAATGCATATGCTTCAGTGGACCAGAATGAGAACAAGCCTGGCTCTAGATTTAGTATTATTTACATATTAAATTGATGTTCCAGTATTACTAAGAGTAAGAATGGAGGTTGAGGAGAACCTAAGCCATTATATAGTTGTGGAAAGGAGATTATATTCATACCCATAAGCTGGTTGAGATGCTGTCTAGCAGCATTTGAAGCAGGAGGTCCTGGACTGATGCTCAAGGGGGATGTTAGCTGCCTCTAAACTTTTCTGACTGAGTTTTGTATGAAATGCTGTTGACTCAGCAGGGAATATACATACATATTTTTGCAGTCACTAAAAAAAACTTAACAGCCACTAGGCTATAGCAGACCAGAATACTCACTGAGAAGAACGATGAGGTATGTTAGTTTTCCATCTGTGTTTTGGAGGTTAGGGAAATTACTCAGACAGTGAGGTAACCTAGGCTTCTAAGGACAAGACTTGAAAGACCGTATGGTCGTCTTCTGTTTTTAGCATTTGTAGGTTAGTAATCTTTTGGGGTTTTTCTATTACTTTTTTCCTTAGCAAACAGCCTTCACATTGGAAATGGTCCAATCATCATGTACAGAAATTAGAAAATGCTACTTTTTTGAGGAGATTTTGTGTCCTAGCAGTTACCTGAATAATTGGGCTAAAACCTGTAGATGTATTTATAATCCTTCAAAGTTTTTTTGAGAATTCTGGACATGTTCCTGACCTATCCAGAAGGAGTGTATTGTTGTGATTTTTTTTGTTTGCATTCACTCAGAATTGTACACATTTGCAAATACAGGAGTTCACTGAAGATGTCAACGTAACTCTGATTCTCATCAGTAGTTGCCAATACAAATCTCTGAATTTTTTTTGAAGTGTCACTTTTGTAGTTGATCTTAAGTTTTGTATTTTCTCTTTTATATAAGATGAAAGCATGAAGATAAATATTTCTTTTTGAATGCTGACAAACTCTTTCGTGACTACAGTTTTTCAGGATACTACTTAGTAACTCTCTTTGTACATTTAGAGCACGATACTATGTCCTTTACTGTCTGGAAAAGCTGTCAGATACACCTGTTCCCATTCCCCACCTTTCCCACTCCTCCCCAAACCAACACACCAACCCTTAAATTTCATATAGAAATACTATTTCATATAGAAATAAATATTATTTTCCCAAAGAAATTCAACTGGGATTTTCATTGAAATATTGAACTCTGACATATTACATGAAAACAAACCTGAGGACATACCCAACTTCAGATGATCTCCTCTCACTTCTGAATTATAGTAGGAAGAAGTGGAACATTTGCAATACTTGATATTTTAAAAATATTTTTGTATTTGTCCTGGTTTGAGCTAGAACAGAACCAATTTTCTTTTCAGTAATACTACTTTTCTACTTTCCCTTATGGTACTTGTTGCCTACCAGTCTCATGCTGGTATTTAGCCTTAAATGGAGTTTACCACCTGCTTTGGGCTGCACAAAATATTTTATTTGCTCAAAAATCTGTTTTACACTGAAAATAGGCCAAAACTGTAAAATGTCAACGTGCTCTACTTTCTAGCCCGTGTTTTTAGTGTGTAGTAGCATTGTTTTCCACTTTTTTTTTACAGTCAGAGCTGGACATTGGATTAAAGTTCCAGCACTACCTCTAAAAGTATTTGTATTTTTGTAATGTTTAACTGTAGAAAGGCAGGAATTCTGATGAAAACAAAGTTTTGGTTTAGATTTTTTTTAAAAAAGAAATTCAATTTTGAATCTACTTAAGGCGGCTCAAGGTTGATATCACGGTATGTGTAGCAATGTGAAAGTGTAGCCTTTGTATTCATTACAGAACAAGCGAAACAGAACTACCTCTTTCGCAGACTTCTGTACGTACACCTTTGTGCTGACCTACAGTGCACTTCTGTTTTGTCCTGAATCATGTCTGAGCCAAGAACTCTTGTATTGTGCTGCATAGTGAATTTTTAAAGTTGTGTGCCCAGTATAGCTGGGAGTCAATTACACTGTTATCCCAGACCTCTAAAGAGAAGGAACACTGGCATTTTTCTTCTATGTCGTCTATCAGTGGAAGGATCTCCTGATCAAAACATAATCTCTGATTTGGTAACCTTTCAAATACTTCAGCTGTGCTGCTGTTTCTCCAAACCTGTAAGGATTGTGTTAGTTCTCTCTTATCCTTCAAATGACAGATATGGTCAATGCTTTTTCAGGAGGCGTAATGCACAGTTGAAGCTAAAGGAATTTTTGTTTGAATCCATAATGTGTTATAATTAGTTACAGTCATAATTGGAGGCGTCAGTGAAATTCATGCTCTCCCCTCCTCCTCCTTTCTTCTATATGCTATTGGTCGCTGGAATCAAGAACACTTCAGATTTAACTCCTGGTTTAACACCTGGCTTCGTCCAGGTGTTGGTGTGAGGCATGGTGAACTTTCCCTGCTGATTTTCTTAGGCACGTTTGAGTTTGCTCCTGGTTGTCTTTCTAGGCTGAAATGCAGATATATTTGATGTTGAAACTGTCTTTAGTATCTGTATCAGGCAAGATGAAGCTCTGTCCACCTACGAATGACAAAGTAAATTACCTAGACCAACCAAAGCAGGGTCAATTGGAGCAGGTTTGTCAGGGTCAGTCAGGTTTTGAATGTTTCCAAAGGCTGAGACTCTACAACTCCTTTACACAACCTTTGACCACCTTTATTGTTTTGATTTTTTTCAAAAATATTTTCTTATGTTTAAATGGAATTCAATGAAATTGAATGTATTCCCATTTCAATTTTTGTCCATTCATTGGATACCACTGAGAAGACTGTGGCTTCGTCTTCTTTTCACCCGCTCATTAGCTATTTATAGAAATTGAGGAAATCTCCCTGAGCCTTCTTTTCTCCAGTTCCAGCTCTCTCAGTGTCTTCTTGTACGAGTGATGCTCCAGTCTGTTAATCATCTTCATGACCCTTTGCTGGACTTGCTCTCGTATTTCCATGTCTCTTGTACTGAGCATCCCAGAACTGGACACAGCACTCTCCTGCCAGTACTGAGTACAAGGGAATAATCACCCACCTCGACTTGCTACCTATGCTCTTAACTAATACAACCCAGGATGTTGCAAGTATTCAAACATGCCTTTTTCCCCATGCGTCCCCTAATTCTCATACCATACTCAAGGGCACAGAACACGCATGCATTGTGTCTTACAGGACAATGCTGGCAGGATGCAGTGAAGCACTTTAGTGTAAACACAATTATTAACTTATAAATGTTTTTGAAGGTGATAGGGTCCAGAGGAAACCCTGATCAGGCCGCTCCAAAGAGTGCTGACTTTAAACTGGCCGTTAGTCACTGTGCATCGGTGAACTTCACACAGTGATTGTAGCCAAAGGTATAAAGTGCAGATTTCCGATTACTGTGATACCTCTACAAAATATATGTCCTAGCAGATCTTCTCCGTGGCAGGTGTATATTGACTTCTCCAAGTTATATTAACAGGTTTAACAGTAAAACATGTCAATACCGTTTTGGAGGGAAGGAAGGGTTAGAACAGACCCAAGCTAAAATTTTACAGTGTTCCAGGAGTTGAATGTCGCACCTGATCTCTAGGTCTGGAATATTTGTAATGAAATCGGTTCAGCTGAACACCACTTTCTTCTTTCTCCTCCTCCTAAATCAACCTCTTGTCCATATGTGCTGGAATAGTAGTTGTTTATATTTGAACCTATGATATTTTCTTGTATTAACCATCCTTCCTCTTGTAATCTTTTACATTAAAGATTTTCATTTTTCAGGTGTCTCCTTTCTGCTCCAAGACAATGAAGCAGAAAGAAATGCAGGGTTAATTAAGTAACTTACTTAGTAACTGATTTTTCCAGTTGCAGGACTAGTACTGTTGCATCTTGAAATGTTATATGCATGTTGTAAAATATGAGGTCTTAAAAAATACCTTGTAATTTACAGATCTTTGAAATATGCTGAAATAAAATTTATTTAGAAATTATCTATTTTCTGAACCTCCATGTATGTGAAAACAGTTAATCCCTATGTTCTAATAGGATTTATGAGGAGTTTCATGCTCTTAGTGTTTTGTTTGGATGATTTGTCCATATGTAATTAATAATTTTCTACAAGTACAGTCTGTATTTTTTGATTTAAATTTCCTATTCAAAAATAAGTAGTCATTTACTTTTTAAATGCAGGGCTATGATATCAGAATTGATGTATTATCACTAGACTGAAATTTTACTAGAGCAAATATTATAAATTTCAGTTTTTCTGTACATCATTCATAATCAGTAGCAAATAATTATTGCTCTTTTATAATTATGACAGGAATCAAGGCAAAATGTTTGGGTCTTCATGAGCATGCAGGATATAATTTTTAAAGCATGTGTAGGAAAATTTATGCTCACTTTCTTTCTCAACTCTGAAGCTATGATAGTGATTGCGGCATTTGGGTGGCTTTTCCCCTCAGTGTGCTTTCTTCCAATTGATTAGTTCTGTCCTTATGACTTGCATTAATTCTGTGTGTACTGCAGGGTATTAATATCCCTTTTAATTAGTTTCCTACTGCTTACGTACATTGTATAAAAAGTAGCTTCATTGTCTGTGAGGAATCGTTGAAAAATGCATCAGAAAGCATTTAATTTCTTTCAGTACTAAACTTTGTATGCCTATAATAGAAAACAGGAGAGATCAAGGTGTCCTTGCAATGGCACATCAGTTTCCTCTGCACGGGTTCCTCTCTTCATGCGTTAGAATCTTGTTTATGCAACACTTTCAATAAAAAGGAAAAGGAATGCCAGTAGACTGACAGTGTTTTAAGAAGGTCATACTTTGAATTTCTAAGTACAAAATATGTACTTGCTGATAAAGTCGTGTCAGGTACTAGTCGTTAGAAACGAGTCATTTCCCTGGTATGCTTTCTAAGTCCTTTCACATTTTTGAACCTACCTTTCATGTGTAGTTTCTGTGCAGATAAAAATATTTATTTCTGTTGACAGATCTCATCTGCTGCTTTTTTGGCATCACTTATTTCTCTGCACTTGATTTCAAGTCCGCACTGAATCTGTTTGAGAAGAGATACATCTTGAATTTGGTGTTCAAAACACTACTACTGCTATAGTATCATTCTCTTTTCTCCACCTTTTATTTTCAGCCATTCTAAAGCAGTTATTCTTATTGCCTATTTTCCACTTGATAGTAAAGTTAAATGTGCGAACATCTCATTTTATTTAATTACCAAAAAGTAAGATCCATTTTTTAAAGCATTAAGAGAAATGAAACTAGACAAGTGGAAAGAAGAAGGTGCTGACAGAAAGATGATTATTTGCAAGTTACTGTAATAAAAAGTAATAAGATCAGTTAACATAAGTGTATTTCCTTGCAGTTATATTCGTTTTGTCTCCTAAATGTACCAAACCTGAAGCCAGTGTTTCAGCATGGTAGAATATGGTAGATGGAATTATTTCTATGAAAGAATTAAAAAGAAGGGCTCTGAAATTATCTGTGTAATCATATAGTTTGGGACTTCACTCTCTATACTATCTATTCTTAGCTTCATAAAAAATAATGGACATATACAGAGATTCAAATGCATATATACATACGGTATATCACTTCCTTATGTATATGCTGATGGTGTGTATTTTGCATTTTCTCTTTTAAAGGTTGGATTTTATGGTGGTTAGAATACATTGCAGACTCTTGTATTTGATGGGGTAAATGTGGGGGAGTGCAAAGATTCATTGCAAGTGATTCATTCAAAGATCTATATGTATGTTTTATAAGCCATTTAGTTTCCAATGAAGACTCTAAATCGTTACCTTACCTTACTGCTAGTTCTTTTAAATTTTGGTGACATTTTTTCCTCGTTTAGTCAAAAAGGCCAAGAGTCTGATCATTAAATGCTTGGATGCTTAATGCTGAAGGCTTTATGAGCAGAATAAAATCAAATAAGACCTTGCAGTTCATACAGAAGGTCCATTTTTATAAGTTTTGATTCAGACCCCTAATGAGCACTCTAATACAATTTCAAGTGAGGAAAGTGAAAGCAGCATATGTTTCAATTGTGCATGACCTACAAAGATAAAGACATGCAAATTGTCAGTCATAGGACTGGATTTCAATGATCAGTCACAAATCGATAAATTCAATTAATCAGGCTTTTTCCCTGGGATCCATGGTGTTTACAGGTGACAAAGTTCCTGCATTCAGTTCTTCAGGGCAGTCTTTCCTCACAGTATCCAGTTTTAAAAACTCTTTCTTCCCACAAGAGGCTACTAAAAGGGAAACGTCAGTCTGTAAGTGCTATGTGGAGGGTGCTCACCAGGAAAGTGTTGTCTTTACTTAACTTTTGCAGTAGCCTTCAGTCTTCATTAGAGGTGGAAAAGACATGTCACCAACAGCTTCTAAAGTAGACAGATATGTGTAAGTTCTTACGAGATGTGTAAGAAAGGAAGGGGAAGGCACAGAGCAAGTAATTTCTTCTCCATTCGTTTGCCCGTGAGAAGGCGATGCACTTCGCCCCTGCAGGAGTCCCACAGCACCTACTCCTGGCATAGGGCTGTCTGTCAGCACAGCCCTATCAAGCCTGTTGAAGTAACTTGGAAGGTGAGAGAAGGGAAGGAGTTAGGGAGGGTTTTGGTTTGGCAAGACATTTGACAGTGTGATATGAGTGATATGATTGATTGTGGAGATTCCTTGTGTAACTACAAGTGATAGAACTTCCACAGACAGATTATTAGTGAAAATAAATATGATGGTGTTACTTAATTAAGAGTGATAGTGGATTAGATTTCTGCAAAATCAAATGTCATGTATTTTCTTCACCTAGTTCTGATTGATCAGGAATTTCTGTTGCTGACTTTTACTGATCAAAGCCCCTTTTGGAGACATTAAAGCTCTACACCAGGAAAAAAAGGATGATTACAAAACACCGTTAAGATAAACTCTGTTAGCGAACTGTGGCAAAAGAGCAAGACATCTGTAGATATCACTACCAGAAAGAATGTATCTTACTTGTGTCAATCAGCATTGTGTAGCGACTGCTCAAATAGATAGAAATATGTGTCTTGGTTTTAGTAGATAGTACTGTCTGACAGGATGTGACTGAAACAAGTCAGTCTTGAGAGCAGAAGCAGAACTAAATATTGGTTTGAGTGCTTGCATTCTGTTTCTGGGGATATACTTCCATAGTGGTATTCAGGATTTCAGAGCTTCATCCTGTAAACTGATTAGGTAAGTGAGAAACTTGGTTCTTGTTAGTATTTTCAGATACGGTCAAAGATACGACACTAGAACTCTGAAAGTTACATTTCCAAAATTACAACAATTTTCAGGGAGTTTTGGAAACTAACATGTCAAGCCTTAGTCTTGCAAGTAGTAAACTTCCTCATGAGTAATCTGATCTACTTCACCCTTCTACTTATGGGTAGAGTGTTGCTATGTTTCACTCCTTTGAAGGAGTAACATCCTATAAGGAGCTCAGTCTGCTTGATTGAGCTATTCAAAAGGAAAGAGAAAGCTTGTTAGGAATGTACGTGACAAATTTAATTCTTCCTATATAAAGACCATTCTGATGAATGAATTATTTTAGGAAGGTGACTAACGTAGCACAATCACTTGAAGTGATGCGTGCAGGTTTGTCATGGTACTGCTGTTTCTGTGTGCAATGATTTTGTGCATAGATGGAGAACTTCGAAAATATGTAATTTGTTTATGATTAGAAACTTTAGTCGCATACCCATAACTGACAAAGTAAAAAAAGGAAGTATATCATAGGCACTTTTGGATGATTGCTCTTGCTTTTTAGATCTTGTCTCAAGCTTTCCTAAATGTGCGATTAGGTTTTTATTTTATTTGGGGGCAGGGAGAGTTATATTTGAAGACACCACAGCAATTTTCATGTAAGTGAATACATTAAAAATGTTTCTGGTCTATGCATATTATTGCAAGGAGGAGATAAAAAAAAAGAATTTTGAGGAATGTCATCTTGAAGCAATAGTACTATTAAAGAGCATTCTGAAGGCATAAATTTTGAAGTAGCACTTGACCTATGGCTCCATAGATTGCTGAATCTGAATAGATCAACAAGATGTCCAAAAGTCTGAGTCAGTGCTAATATACATTTATCACTTATGCTTGCATTTGTATTAGTGGTGATGCTACTGAATCTTTGCTGTCAGTTGCTGTTAGCAGTCAACAAGTCCAGGGTCTGTAACAAGGGAGCTGAGGGTCACAGCGAGAGAGTGACCTCACTGATGAGGCGTGCAGTCCCACAGTACCTGAACAGGACAAGCAGAGCAGGTTTGGTGACAGTAACAAAGTTCAGCCAACAGTCTGGTTGGTGATTGCCAATGAAGTCTGTACATAAGGCAGGTTTGGGGTTAAGCCAAGAAGCCAAATAGGCAAGGCAGGATCAACATCAACAAGGTACAACCAAAGCACAGCATATCTGCAGTGGGGCAGAGGCAGCACACAAGCCAATGGGTGGAGGCTACGTGTGTAGAAGCCCCACTTGGAGCTTCTCACAGCAGTTTTCCCACAGCTTAGCTCTTTCTGCAGAAATCTCATCCACTGTTACACAGCTATGCCATATCAGAGCAGACCTTTAACCCAAGTACCTAAACTGGTGGGCAGAGGAAGAGGAAGTTTACAGAGAAAGATGGTTTAAGGCTGGGCAGGGCAACTGTACTGAGGGCCTTGACCCTTTCAGCTAGTGTCACTGATAGTTGGGGACATCAAAGATGGGGGCAAAAGGGATGGGAAGCTGCTCTTTCATCTGATCTTCCTGTCATGTCACCCTTAATGCATACACTGTAACAGACATTGCTAATGGCAGAACTTTAGCTCCCTTATTTCTCTGAGTAATTCCATACCAAAAATTGTTCCCAGAGCTGGCTAGACTTTTTCTCATGAAATGAAGTGTGTACTTTCAGTGTTCTGACACTTCAAAGAATTTGTTTTTTTTGGAGTGGGAAGAGTTGTGTTTGGAAACTGGTATTTTAAACCTCGTGGAGAGAGCTCCTATGACTGTGTGTATGTGATGTGGACAGCTGCACCTGGTCAAGTTCATCAAGTTAACTTTACTCAACAGTGATCTAATCAATATATTTAATGAAGGAATGTGATTCATTTACATTTGGTCATGTGAATTATTGAATAAACTCCATTGATGGTATTTACTAGATCTCCACTGACTATAATGGGATCTTGGATAGCTAGATCAAATGCAGACATTTAAATGGCAGACAGAATGACTGAGATTAGAAGGGATGTCAGTAGGTTATCTAGTCCAACCTCCTGCTCAAAGCAGGGTCAGTGGACCAGACCAGATTGCTTAGGATTTTATCCAGACTAGTTTTAAAAGCCTGCGAGAATGGAGGCTGCATAATGTCTGTGGGCAACCTGTTCCAATGCTTGAGTGTCCTCATGGTGGAAAAAAATTTTCCTTCTATTCAGTTGGAATTTATGTCTGTGGTATCTTGTCCCCCCAGTGGGCACCACTCTGAAGTGCCTGGCTCTGTCTTCTTGATGACCTCCTCATAAGTACTGTTAGGCTTCTGTTAGTCCCCTAAAGTCGTCTTCTCCAGGCTGAACAAACCTCTTTCCCTCATCTTCCCCTCACAAGGAAGTTGCTCTAGACTCTAACCTTTGCCTTTTACTGAAGTTGCTGCAGTTTGTCACTGTTTTTCTTGTACTGGGGGCACAGCACTGGGTGCAGTGTGCTAGATGTAGTCTAATGAGTACTGGGTAAAAGTATTTGCTTAGGTCTTCTGGCTATGGTCCTTTTAAAGCAGCCCAAGATGCTGCAGGTCTTATTTGTAGCCAAGGTGTGCTACATCCACCATGTTTAGCAGTGGGCCCATATTTTTCTTGTCCAGACTTTTTCTTGCTTATTTAGTGTAGAAGCTATTCTTGTTGCCTTTGTTTCAGTCCTTGCCAGTTTCAGTCCTAGTTAAGCTTCACTTTTCCTAGACACATGGCTGTGCAGTTTTACGTTCCTTCTTTGTAGCCTGTCTAATTAGAGTGCTAATTCTGGAGTAGAAGCAGCGTTTAGCAATCCAGGCATCCTGTCCCGCGTGCATGGATGGTTGCTTTAATGCCATAGATCTTATTGCAAACAGTATATGCAAATTATTATGTATGTAAATATACAGGAATACTTTGGAAGAAAGCTAGCAAGTGCAAAGATACATAGAAATGTGCACTTTACAATGCTGCTTGGGTTTTGAAGTAGCATATACTGATGTCAACCTTTTTTGATAGTTTCCTAGTCCAGGCATAGGCTGTGCCTGTTATGGCTGTTTATATTTCTGATAGCCATAAGAAACCGTTTCAGTTCCCCAGAGATCAGAAAGCTATTGCGTCTGTGAGTCAAATTTACTTGAGCGTTAATGCAGTTGTCCATCTAAACTTTATGATAATGTCTTGTTTTTATGCACTGAGCTACTTAGCACTATTGTATCTGTCACATTTAATAAAAACATATTCCTCTTCAACTTTATTTTATCTAGGAATTGTCAGACTTGGCATATCAACACACCAAATTGTATCATTGGTATGAGATTGGGCTGGTTTACCAAGGCAAAGAGTTTGTCCTTCAACAGTAAAAACACAGTTAGTGTGAGTTACTGTGTTTGTCATTATTCATAGCAATAGTTATTTTTCTATTGTAATATCTGACTGAAATTCTGACAGATGTTCTGAGGTTGCCTGAAAGAGGCATTACTGTTTTAAGTGTTTGTTTATCTATATTTGTTCTTTCATTATTTCTAATAGATGATGACATAGCACAGTGGGGAAAGAATAGGTTAAACCCATTAATGAGTTTTGTAATGGAGCCAGTTTTGAAGTGGTAAACACAAAATTATTTTGGCAAGCTAAAGAAAGACTCTGTAATATTCAACCTATAGCTCAATTTTAGGAAAAAAAAATTGCTGATAAACCTTGATAATTAGTGAAGATTTAATTGTTGTGTAAGCCAAAGAAGAAAAGATCTATGTATTATTGGTCTGTAGGTATGGTTTGAATAAAGTTGTTATTTTCTATGTGGATTGAATATACATTTTTATTTTGAGATTTGAATCTTAGATTAGACTCAGTCTTGGGGGTTGAATTGTGGATAATAGCCAGAAGCAGTGATGTCCATGGTCTTTCAGTGGAAGTCTGTGACAGGCCCAGCTCCACCTGGCTGAAGCTGTTGACTCAGAGTAGGAAGGAAGTGTTTGGTTAGGCTCAAAAACTGAGTGCCTTCCCCTGCACCAGGACATAGCCAAGCACCGTAAAGCCACTTTCTGCTACAGCTCAGCTGTTTTGGAGGAAGGATAGGAGCTAAAGGCATATTTCTCACAAAGCCTGATCACAGGCTTAGAATTGCAAATTGCCTTGACAACTGCTGACCATCCTTCATTTATAAAAGATAAGATCACCCTGAATACACATGAGTACCAGACACTGAAAAGTTAGTCAGTCGACATGACAAGGTAGCCCCAAATCTGTGTCCACTCAGTCATTTTTCCTGTTCGGTGTGTTTATACCAGCTGGCAGGCCAGTTGGTTGCAGTCATTCCTTATGTGCTATTGGGATTAATGTCATCAGCTGATTTTTTCTTTATGCAAGAGGATGGTTATTAGAGTTGTTGTAGTAAAGATATATAACATTTCCATGTGAAACTCTGAGCTATTATAAACCAGATAGCAGATAATGGGCTGTAATCTGCTCTCATTTAAATCAGTATAAATCTGAAGTGTCTTCACTGGCATGGTAGAATTTCCCTCATATGCACCAGTATATCGGAGAGTGAAGTTCAACTTCACAGTCACTTCTGAAGGTAAGCCATCTTTTTCATCCAAGTGGCTGTCTGCACCCATAGTGACTCATAACACTTGCTGTAGGTGAACTTGAACTGGATATTCAGAGCTCTTGATTCTAAAACTGACCATCCATGGGCAATGTTTTGCATTTCCCTTTCTGGTTGTTGACTTGACTGTTTGGTCTGCCCCCTCTGTTTTCCATTTTGCTCAGCACAATCCTAGCTGTGGTTTTTAAATGCTACTGAAATATAAATGATGACAACAGCTTTTAAAATTGAAATTATTAAACTCTAGAAAGTCTCCATCTGCTTGTATATCGGCATAAAGAATATTTGCTGCCCAATTTGCATTGTGTACTATAGGGAGAAGATTTTTTTTTATTGTTTCCATACATCCTGCTCTGACCCAACTAGGAATGTAAATCATCAGACATCATTAGGAAATCTGTCCTTGTGAGATTACTAGCTACATTTTGCAGAGCCAAGACGTCTGTAGATTTCCAGAAAGGTTCATTTTAGCATTTCATTATGTGTGTTTATCTAAAATGAATATGCAAATCTGGTTTTGTTTGTTTATTTCTGTTGTAGTGTATTATAATGTTTCTGCATGAGAAAGAGATGCTGTATAATAAACCGCTGGCAAAGGAAACGTGTGATCTTATGGTTAAAGTAAAAAGAGTAGTTTAGTTAGTCATGGACTGCACCGTAAATATAAATTTTAGCACACATTATGGGATATGAAGTAGTGGGTGTATGAATCCTGGAGTAGCAAGCGTGATAATGCTGGTGTGCTGTAATGCTGTGGTGCTGGACTTAAAGGCCAAGAGGTATTTCACAATTTATTCTTATTTTGTGTAGAAAACATATGTTTTTGTGACTGTGGTTCAGAAACATACTGGTATGTTGGAAGGGCACCCAAGAAGCTGTAACAGTTTATATGTAAATAAACAGATGACCTCTAGAAAGAGAGAAAAATGTATTTCCAGTCTGTTTTGATAAGGAAAAGTTTTAAGATCAGCTTTCGTAAGATTCTTCAAGTACCCAATGAACATAGTTTGATAGCATACAGCTCTCAGGCGTAAACAATTCTAACTGCAAAATAAACATAGCTCATTTTAGACAGTCAGAAAAGGTAAAGAACTGAACACAGCTAGTTATTGCACCAAAGTACCGAGAACTAGTGATAATACGCTATTTTTCCATTACATGACATGAGGAACTACTGCCAGAAATACCATGGAAATGAAGAAAAAAAAATAGATGCAGTCTATGTAATAAATAGAGATTGTCTCAGTTTGGGTAAGACTGTACAGTTTGTGTTAAACACTAAGTCAGACTAATTGAAAAAAGTGATTTATTCTGCCTGTGAACAGCGTAATTGAAGATGAGCTTTCAGGAAGTTTAAATCTCCTCTGACACATGGCTGAGAAAAGAGCAGAAAAGTGCCTTCACCTGTAAAGCAAAGAGTGTTAGACTCATGAGCAAAACACTCTCTTACTGTTCCAAAGATTCATGTGCCACCAAATTTTAATTGATTACACTGTTGGGTTTTTTTTTATTAATAGTAGGCAAAGTCTCATTTATTTCCATACCCCCTAATCATCCCATTAGTCTAAGAAAATTTTTAATTGAAAATCTGTTATGGTTACATTTTAGTCTAGCTTCAAAGTGATCTGGGAAATGGAGAAAGAGTGTTAACTCTGAAAAAGAGAACTCAAGGTTTCTGCAGCCAGCCACTGACCATTTCCAACATTGTGTAGAGCACTTATCCTGGTATCCTGCTTG
>VZSC01009411.1:82464-107434 GCA_013398225.1 Steatornis caripensis
ATATTTCCTTTTTTCCCCCCATTATTATTATTATACATTATTATTGTAGTTAGATTAAAGCTGTTTTAACTTTTTCAACCTGTAAGTCTCTTTCCCTTTTCTCTTTCCCTCCCCCTTTTGGAGAGGGAGGGGTTAACAAAGAGCATGTCGTCCGTTTAATAGCCAGCCCAGCTGTAAACCATGACACAGAGATTGCCCTGAGTCTTCTTGTCTTTGCCTTTTTTTCTGCAAAATATGACAAGAGTAGGCTGCAGAAGACTGAATTTTGCAGCTCCAGGTGTTAAGATCAAATAAAATGAATCACTTGCGGGCATAGTCTTTAGCTGGATCACTAGATCTGAACCCTTCTGCCTCTTTTAAAGTTCACTTGTAAAGCTAGGTGTAAGCTTTGTGGTTGCACTGCTTCGGTGCTTTTTTTTTATGGGATTGTGTAGACATTACAAAGGTCTCTTTCTCTAGACTTTTATCTTTTCTGTGTGTGCTATGTTTTTCTAATGTGGAGAAGGAAAAATTATCTTTAGGTTTATTACTTTCTCTTTTAATTCAGTGAATGTTGAGATTACAACTAGATGAAAGCATTCCTATGCTAATAGCTACATTTATTGCACTTTTATGCATTAGCAATGGTAAATAATCGCCCCAAGAAAACATCTGTTCTCATTTGTCTAGTTTCATTTATGTTAATGTATAAACTGAGGTTTTGATCATCACTTACCTACTTTAAAACTTATTTTTGTGTTTTATACTATTGGCTTTGGTTGCCAATTTATATATCCAGCTAAGGAGCTTTAACTGCTGGATCAGCAACAAAACCAAAGCCAGTCTCAGAAGAAAGTTCTGTGAATAACTCTCTCTGCTCTGTCTGTCCTCTGTCTCTCACTTTGCTATATTCCAGCATGGAACATATTCAGTCCGTTGTATCACATTGCTTGTAGCTACTGTTACATACTGTCAGATCTCCGTTTCATGATAGCACTTCTCCAAGCTTTTTATGCATGTATCAATTTGCTGCTTCTTTCAGTTATAGCCATTGGCACTTTACAAGAATATTCTTTCATACACACACCTGCTTTCATCTGTGTACACGAATGGGGCTAAATTAAGTATCTCAAGGACTGGTCAGGTGTAGTAGTAGTTTCTTCCCTACTTGCTGCTCTGCCAACGTGTCTTAACTCAAGGAAGGTGAAGTGTGGGAGGGGATACTTTCTTCACCCTGTCATTTCTCTAGTTTTCTGAGGAGATTCCCAAACCGTATCAACTGCATGTGCCTTTGATGATGTGCCTGGGCTCTAGGACATATTACCAAAACATCTTTTCTTTTGTGATACTCCTGATGTGTGGTAGGATGGGACGATGACAATTGATACCTAGTTTTACCAGTGCAGTTGTAAAAATGATCTCTTTCATTGCAACTGAATTGCGGTGAAATTGTGGTCTTTAAATTCAGCCGTCTTGTTGGCCAATGCAGCAAGTGTGGCTTTGCTCCAAGAAAAACACTACGAAATTATATCCTTGACAGATGCTTCAGCATAGTCAGAGTGACTAATCTTCATGTTAACTTAGCCTTATGCCCATGCAGCTTCGTTACTGATTAGATAATTGTGAATGTGAAGGGAGACTTACAGAGAGAACTTACTTAGAGAGAACTGAACACCTCTAAATGCCTTTTATATGTTTTCCATGCAGCTGAAGTTCTGATAAGTGCAGTATTAGTGTAGCTGTCATTGTACTCGGGGAATCTGTGATTTCGCAGATGGCCTTCCTTCCCTTGCTTTAGTAATCTGAAACATATTGACCACAATCTTACTTGTATGTAAATCAAGGACCTAGAAAATTATATATAAAGATGCCAGTTGTCTCAGAAAAGTAACCTTTCCATGAATTATTCAATGTAAGCTTTTATTTTGGGATGTTTAATTTTTGCACCATTCTCACTTCAAACATAGCAAGTGTTAATAACACCTTAAAAATAGTTTCCTATACTTTTCTCCAGTTTCTTGAACTCTACTTTTGTCTGCTCTCAAACATTCTCGCTTCTTTTCACCCTTTGACTGGTCTGATTTGGTCTTATTTTTAAATCTCATAACATCTCAATTCTTTCTCTTCCTGAATTTTTCTGTGCTGTCTAGCTCTATGAATCAGTACCAAATTGCATTCTTCTGGGTGCGTAGAGGGAGGGCTGGTTATTGCTGCTGCTGCCAGACTTCATACAGCATTTTGTACGCTTATAGGTAAAAAGTAGTATGGACTTGAACTTAATTGCTTTTACACTATCCTATTTGTAGTTATTAATGCGTAGCAGATGGGTAAATTCTCCACCTGTTCTTACTGCTGTATCCAGCTGTTTCGGTGATAATTATAATTTATCAACATGGGAATAAGTCACAAACTCAAAAGTGTAAAACCCATTTTGGCCTGAATTGAGGAAAGAGTAAAGCAAAACAAAGATTGCTCTGAAGTTCTACATTGGTGCCTTTTCCACTTGCAGTATCTCACCGTATGCTTTGTGATACTGGAATCAAAGCAGAGATTTGGCTTCTATTCCCAGTGGTTTCTACTCTGACAGTAGGCAGGTGAGCTAAGCTAGCATTGCTGAGAGCTGTCTGAGCAAAGTCAGTGCCTCTTCCTTACAGTTCACAGTTCCTGTATCATTGTGACTTCTTGCAGCTCAGTAGAAGTGATGATGTGATACCTGGTCCTTCTCCAAATCCCAGCTCTATTTCCTCCTCCTACATTTCACCGCAATCTTGGGGTTTTCTGTGATGTTGGGAGTCTTAAAGAAGTGTCTCTGGGCTGAATTTCCCTGTTATCTAAATGTATGGGTCTTATGTGTGGAAATAAAACTTCTAAGAGCTCGCCTAGGCTCTGGGAAAGTGCCCGTTCTTCTACCTGTTACCCTTTGTCTCCAACTCGGAACACACTAAGTGCTGTGTGTGTCTTGTCTAACTTGGTAGTAACAGCAGTATCTCACTATTGCTGGATTAAATACATTCTCCTAGAAATCATTCAGGGCAGAAATACTAAGTATCTATCTGAAGCGTTGTGCGTTGCTACTGAAAATGCATGAGGATCATAGGCTTGGACATCTACAGCTTCATTTTTTTTTTTTTTAAGCTGGCACTGTAGTTGCTGGTATCCATAAAATACATCTAAATGCATTTTCCATAATTCTAGGCTGTTTTCCTGAACTGAGGTTATATGTAACGTTTAATATCATTGTGTGATAGGTAATGAATGGTCTCTTTGCAATAGGCTTGAAGAATATAGGTGTAAAAGTTCCTTGCATGAATAAATTATAGATAGCAACCTTGTGTGAGTTGGAAGTGCACTTACCACTAATTTTTATATTTATACTTGACCATTATAGATTTATTTATCCTGATTTTGTTTCTTAAGAGTTGTGCAGTGTGGTTGTGTTAATTCTGTAGTGTTTTACCCTGTGGTATTTTTGTTCCTTTTCCAAGATAACTGATTCGCTGGAATTGTGGGGGTGGAGAATTCTTCCTTATGTACAATGTAATGAAAATCTATTTTAATCTTGTGCAACTAATGATTTTAATTGATTCTTGAAAGTATGCACCAAGTAAACTTCAGTGTTATTTTACTCTGGTTTTGTGTGTTTCTCTATGGTCAGGTTATAAAGTCTTTCATCAAAGTTGTCCTTCAATGGTACAAAATATTCTGCATTATTTTCCTTGAGGCAAAGCATTGCAGGAGAAGCTCTCTATCTGATGTTGTAATCCCTGATGAAAAAGAGCATATATATGCATATGTATAATAGCAACTGTCCAAAACTCAGGCATTGTCTCACTCACAGTAAGCTGTGTCTGACTTCACTGTGAGTACAGTTAGGAATTTCTCATGAAGCTGTCAGTGGCATTTAAATAACTAATGCCACCTGGGAATGAGTTTTGGGATTGACATAGAAAAAGGTGTGTAGATGCAGATTGGCTAATTTGTGTTTATATATGCATGGGCATAAAGGAGGAGGATGATGTTCTTCCTAAAATATTGTTAACTTGTATACATTTGTAATGACTCAAAAACCACGCGGAAGGAACACAGATGTGCTTAGTATTCTGTTGCATACAGACTACAATGTGCAATGTTTTGATTAGAAAATGAGAACACACTTTTAAGTCAAATGGACAGTAGTATACAAGTCTTCCGTAAGTTAAATGATAAAATTTGATTGCTAGCCTACTTTGATGATAGAGCAAAATGTTGTTTTGAACTTCAGTCTGTGTGTTTGTGAGAAGCTATCATCTTTGGTCAGATCCAGCAACACAGCCTCAGTTCCTAGCAAAAGCAGTGTGGTTTGAAGTATCTCTCAGTCTCATTCTTAACAGGCTGAGGGTAGAGCCTGTTAGTGCTGCCTGGCCCTTCAATATGCTGAGAACCTCTTTCATTTTGTTTCGTGTCTTAGCAATTCTTGGATATAACTAGAGTTTGAGAAGCCTGCTGATCCCCTAGAGGCACGCGTCAGCTGTGTAGGCATGATATGCAGATAATCACGCAATATACAACTGAGACAGAAAAATAATTTGTGCTTTTCCTCTGTTTGTCATCTTGCCATGTTTCTCACTATGTGTGTACACATTTCTCCCAGCTAGTTCCCTTTCACTACTACAATACTGCAGAAGCAGAATGGGCAACCATATAAAGTGAAAACAGAAATCTAGCCTTTGGAGAGCTGATGGCAATTAGTAGCAACTTCCAGCAAGTCTGAAGCCGTTCCAGACTCCTAAACTTGTAGATGGATGCTTTGCACCTCGGAGATTTTAGGGCTGGAGGAACCACGTTTGCATCTCAGACCTCCCCATGGCACCACAGAAATCCTTCATCAGCTTCAGCCGGAAGTATGCTTCTACAGAAGCGGAGTCTTGTTGTTACTAGTTATTTTTTCGCACATCTGTTTTTTTGCTGTAATTGAAATGAAATTGGGATAACAAAAGCTCAGGACTGTTTTAATTGGCAGGAGACAACTGAAGAGTTGACCATTAATTCACAATTACAATGTTGGTTTGCCTGAACTCTGTGAGGAATCAGTGGGATTGCGTTGGTTTCTGGAGATTGGAGGATGGGTTTTAGTAGAATTTCCCTCAACTCTCATGCACTGCTTGGGTTAAAGCCTTGTTAGGTTTTGTGCTTTTGTCTTTTTCAAAGTCATGACAATTTTCTGTTAAGCACAGCTTGGAGGAGTGCATGCCTCTGCTTGTAATCACTGAATGAAGGCATGAGGCTTGTAAAAACCTTGGCTGCTTTGGCAAGGTTCTTCTGCCTTGAATCACCAAGTATGAACTTGCAAGTCTGCAGTTTCATGCTTGGTCTGACCTCTGCTTAGGGTCTTTCTTCTACCAAGTGCTAAATATCCTCAGCTTTCACCAGAAGAATAACGATAGCCCTTAACAGACACTTTTCAGTGTAATACTAGTTCATGTAGATCAGTTAGTTGACTAAACACAATAAATATAAAGAACAGAGTTGGAAACAATCAGTTTGACATAATAATCAATGTATGCAAAAGTGGCTGGTTTGGGTTCCACACGCTGAATTTATACTGTTCTCTCCTTTTGCTGCAGTTTACTCTTGCTAAGGTATCTTTCTACTTCTACTTTGTTTATGCACCTGATGATGGATCTCTTACTCTGTTTATTCCAGTTTAAAGGCTTTTCCTCTATTCTTCTTCTTTATTTCATTCTCTTTGATTTCATTCAAGATAGTCTTATTCTGGATGTGGTTTTGGTCTAATGCATGCTTTCTCAGGACAGAAAAACCTGCTGTTCTAAACTACAATATATTTTGAAAGAGAAGACTAGGAAGCTCTAGAGGAATATTATTAATGAAAATGTGATATTTTTATTTCTTAAAATTGACTTATTTATAATATTAAGTTGTTTTACTGGTGAGCATTCTGGGTTCAATTTATTTGCCTCAGCTGAATGTGCCTGGTGTGCGAGAGTCACNTATTTTTATTTCTCAAAATTGACTTATTTATAATATTAAGTTGTTTTACTGGTGAGCATTCTGGGTTCAATTTATTTGCCTCAGCTGAATGTGCCTGGTGTGCGAGAGTCACACGGGCTGGCAGATTGGGCATGTGCTCTCTGCAACAGCAGCTGGAGGCCGGGGAGGATGTTGTGGGGCATCTCAAATACCTCCACAGAGACATCTGTACTGAAACAAGTAGATGAACCACTTGATTTTGGCTGATGTATAAAATCTCTAGATGTCCTGTATCAGTGGTTTTTGTGTGTTTTCCTCCAATTCTTGCTATATTTTTCAGTAGTCTTTTCTGGTTCTTTGTTTTTGTGCAGGTTGAAAATGCTATTATTATTACGTGTGAAGAGCACCAAAATTAATCTGGTTAGCCGGATCCTTATCTGGTATCTCAGTTAACTGCTTCGAAGGTCTTTTCTGCAACATATGAATTAACCATATTTGATTTCCTGTCTGTGTTGGTCAGCATCGTCAGCTTCTGTTGGTCTGCAGCTCCGTGGTGAAACAGGCACCACCCCAGGCCTTTTGTCTCTCCAGCTCGCTCAGCATGCAGCCAGGTCTTTCTTGGTAGACCAGGAGGGTAAAAGAGCTTAAGGTATGCTCAGACGGAAGAGTGCCACTGTAAATGATCATGAATAGAAGCAGTAAAGTGGGAGGGAATAAGAAGCAGCAGAAAGGAAAAGGATGTGTTTTCTGTGTGTACAGCAGGGATTAAAAAACAAAACCCAACCCTGCTCATGACTAGCTGCTCACCTTGCCTGCTATCAGGTATTTCAGAATGGAGTCTAAGAAATGGTGATGATTGTTGCAGAATTCCTTATGCAGCAGACACAGATGACTTTTCTTGATTGCGCCTATTAGTGACGAGCTATCCGATTTTGTATCTTACTGTGCAGATTTGCTTTCTAGTGAACAAGAATGAAACATTGAGGGTTTTTTTTTTGTCCATGTAAAAATCTTATTTAAAGCTTGATAATATGCTCTGCTAGTGAATTGTCTGGATTATCTTTTTGAAATTTACTGAGGTATGTTTGTACAAGGGCTAGACGTTTTTTATGTATTTCATGAGGCGGCCCTTTATTTTTGCTTTTTAAAGAAAGCGTAAGTTAGAGTGCATAACATATGTTTTTTTCCTCCAGAATAAGCTGCAAGCTTATTATGTAGTATGGGTACAAACGATTTTTGCTTCTCTAAGAAAGGGAGGCCAGAGGAAGACAAGAGAAGGAGAGAAGAGTGAGAGCAGACCTGTGCTGCATTCCAGGTGAGCTGCCCCCAGGGTTCGTGCAGCAGGAGGGAGGAGGATGAGGAGGAGGAGGAGAGCACCAGCAGTAGCCATGACTTCTCCAGGTGGTGGCACAAACGCAGGAGGCAGGAGGGCCACAGCCATTTTGCTGCTCCTGGCAGTCTGTTGCCAAGGGCAACTGTTTATTTTGCCTGTGGAGCCAGGTCTGGCTGTTCAGTTGATCATTTTGTATCAGTTGTGTATGCAGTGTTATTCAGCTCCTTTTTAAGCAATCTCAGTCTGTTCAAAGGCTCTGTGCGTAGGAGTCTTTACAACCACGGAAGCATTTTTTTATCACCTGTTTCTGGACTGGTTTTGTGTGTTAGTTCCCTGTGTTTGAACCCAGAGAGCTGAGTGGATTTTTCAGGTGATGGACTTCCTTGGTTGATAGTGATAAACTGTATTATTTTCAGCTTTATAGTAGCTTCAGTGTCAACCTGCTGCTTTTGCTCATTTTAGCTACGTTGAGATGTCCATAGTAATTTTGAGGTTTATATCCTGGGTGTTTTAAAATTAATTTGGAACCTGATAACCATGATTTATTTTATTCTCCACGACTTTCAGGGATATTCTGGAACAGGTTTAAACATCTGTGGTTTGGTTATGTTGATTTGTACCATGCAACTACTGTCCTTTGGCTTTTGACTAGTTTTTGATATTTGGGCTCTCAATTTTTGGTGACGCAATTTTCATTTGACCTAAAGAGAACAGATACATCTTTGAATGTGCTCTGAACTTCGTTTTACTTTCATTATCCATTCATTTTACTTCAAGTCCTTCTGGAATGCCTTGTGACCTTTCCTAGATGTGATTAGAAGGGAAATAAGGCGGTGTTCGATTGTGATATTTTGCAATCTCAAATCTCATTTGAATATGTATTTTGTATTTGCAAACGTGAACAAAGCAGTATCAGTGAGCACAAAAGTGTACGGTTTTGTATTCCTTACAAGCTACAAGATGTTCCTTTTTTTGCAACTAAGTAATGAAATAGTGGATTACAACAACAACAACAACAACAAAAGAAAACATTCCTCAGTGGATTATAGCAATATTCAGGAGTTAAATTTTGACTTTCTGTATTACTTAAGAGTGACATTTATGACCTGGCATTTAATAACAGGACATGGACATTTACAAACCAAGTGAAATATTAAATGGGCAGCCATGGAGTGATTGATTTTTGAGCAAAATTATCTGCTGTTGACCTTAACATCAGAATACAGTGATTTATACTGTGGAGACATATTTTTATTGGCATGGAAGCAGCCAAGGTGTCATAGCTGTATTTTGCTGTTCTTGGTTTCTCTGAATCCGAATCATACAACTGGAGATAGAAGTTCTTCTGATAAATAAGTAAAAGTAGATATTACAGTTTTTCATTTGAAGCATTTATCAAGTAAACCGTTAGTAGTGCTTGCATAATGGATCAGGAAGGTGAGATGATCTACACTAAGCTAGGATTGTAGCTGGCAGACTGAAATTTTATATGCTTGGGAATGCAACAGTTCTCAAGGTACAGAAAAAAAGAATATTTAATGACTTAAAACCCCAGTAACACATTATATTAAAGTTTTATTAAAATATTATTTTCTGTCCAGGCTATTTTATGCCATCCTTCGCTCTTTTATCCATAAACATACTTTTGTCTTACACTTAATCTTTTTACACAGTTTGCTCTGAGAAGTGAGATACACATTTGACAGAATTTGTATTTCCCAAGATACTTAGTATAAGATCGGGAAGTAGTATTCCTTCAAACAGAAGTAAAACATGTCAAAATGTTAAAGAGCTGACATTTCTCTATAAACTTGTGGCAAATGAGATCATGAATCTATTAAATGTTGTAATCTTTTGGTAGTGTTCAGTAGATGCCAATGTAAGTCTAATAATTTATCTAAATAAATGCATGATATGGGGCACTCCAGTCCTAGAATGTCATATGTTTTGTAGTTGTTGTGGCAATGTTTGGGATGGGGCAGCTGTGAGCAATTCCAGCGATGTTGCTATAGGAATTAATATAAGCTGTCATTTCCTGCTAAATATCTGTAAATTGTTGAACAAGGTAATGGCAAAAAATATACTGACTGTATTTTTGCCTTAACTGAAATGGCAGTAATGGTAATACAGGTTGAGTTGAGGAAATAGTCATGTGCTTTCTACTCAATTTTCAAACTGTGCCTAATAGGCTATTAGTGTAGTTTATAGGCTTCCCAAAAATCATGCGTTGCTTGTTGAATAAATTTCTGTCAGTATTTGGGAATTTGAAAAAAGAGAATGTTTTAACCAGTGAGTTTTGTCATTCAAGAAACAGGAAAAAATCCTCTAAATTACTAGCAGGAACCTTGCTGTATGAATATGGTAGATTGATGTTAGTACGCTGACAGCTAAAGCCTCTAACTGGGAGACAGAGACTCTACTAGGCAGAGTAAGTTGGAGGGAGATACATCTTTCCTATAGACCATGCAAACTTTTGCATAAATAAAGCATTCAAGAACATGCAGAACTGAAGTCTGCCATGTTTTAGCTGGCTAGAACTAGGCACCTTAGTGCTTTACTAATTCTCTCTCTGAACATGAGATCAAACCAGGAAAGATAATGAATACGGTGTCACTAGATTTACTAGAAGTCACTGAGACAAGTGTACAGCAATTCATTAAAAGAGCTAGGGAGAGTAAGGTTTCCTAGTAATTGATCAGTTTTGGAAATTACCAAACCTTTGGTAGAACTCTGTCCCACCACTAAAACGTGTGCAACAGCCTGTCCTTCTTGCTGAGGATCCATAGGTTTTTGCTATTGCTTTTGATGAATCTCAAAAAAACCAAACCAAAACACCCTACAAAAACCCAGGAGACTAAGTGAAAGAGTAAGGTAGAAATTGCAAATGGTTTGTGTTCTGTAATTCAGAGGAATACAATTTGGAAATAAAGAAAGCAAAACTGACCTTAGGTCTGGATATTTCTGTAGGCACCTACCTAGTGCAATGAAGATTGCAGTTTCACTTTTGGAAACTAGCTGTACGAATAATCTCCCTGGGTGCAGTAAGAGCTATCTTGATTGCAGAATGACTTTCTAGATTTCACTTATTAATAGATTGATTTTAAGTAATCGAGTAGTTTGATAACTAAATCAGCTTCGACAATGATAAAAAGAAACTTGAAATCACATCAGTCAAATACCAAAAGCCCAGATTGATATCATTAGCATGAATTTTTTACATATAGGCAAAATTCAGTGAAGTAAACAACTTGTTTGAAAGGACAAGAAGGTCTTGGAAGGATGGTCGTAGTAGAGATTGCTGCACATTGTGCTTGTGTCAAGTAAAGAATTAACTGAACTTCAGCATGACATCAAAAGCTGTTGGAGTTGCTGTTACGTAGTCTCTGACTTTCTCTCCTGACCACTTCCAGCTCCAGGTAAACTGGTTCTGTTTCTACAAAACTGAATGAGGTGTGTCGCTTGTTCTCTCGAAGAGGACAGCAACTTTGCCGTGGCTGTGAGTTTGGCTCTTTAAGAATGAGTTTCTAGGAAGGGGAAAATATCTAGGCAAAAGCTGATCAGTATCTTTTCCTGCTATTTAATGTGTGAAGTACTAATGAGGTTATTTAATTCTGTATCTGACAATGGGTATGAAAACACTGAACAGATTAGGATCTTATAGCAGCCTTCCAGTACCTGAAGGGGCCTATGAGTGAGTCGGAGAGGGACTTTTTACAAGGGCATGGAGTGATAGGATGAGGGTTAGTGGTTTTAGATTGAAAGAGGGTAGATTTAGATTAGATATTATGAAGAAATTCTTCACCCTAACAGTGGTGAGAACCTGGCACAGGTTGCCCAGAGAAGCTGTGGATGCCCCCTCCCTGGAAGTGTTCAAGGCCAGGTTGGGCTGGGCTTTGAGCAACCTGGTCTAGTGGAAGGTGTCCCTGCCCATGGTCGGGGGGGTTGTAATGAGATGACCCAAACCATTCCATAATTCTATGATGTTAATCTGAAGAAGATCCCTCAGCAAATTTAAAATGGAAGATCAAATCAGTATCTTCATCACAATTCTGTACGAACACAGTTTAGGGAGAGTGCCACTTCATCCAGAAAGAGCTTACCAACCAAGAGAACTACATCGCATGGCATCCAGTAGGTATCTTTAGATAGGTTTCTGAAAGGATTAGTTAATTTTATTTATAATGAACTTACAGGCACAGTTATTCATTTTGACCTCGGTAATTCAGATGTCAGTTTGTTTTAAAGGCGAGAAAAAAAATTTCTGAAGTGGAAATTGTTAAAGTTGAAATTACTTTAGAAAGAAGTACATGTTAATCATAACAATGTACTGAATATAGACTAGTGTTCCAGTCTGGTAAAATCTATTTCTAGCTTTTATTTATTTAATACTAGTTTGTCTTCAGTGTGTAGATGCTGAGTTGAGAAAGGCAAACATTTTCCTATGGCAGCATAGTTGTTATCGCTTCAACCAACAATCTTCTTGTACTAGATATGACAAAATCTAGAAAAAAATATAAGTCTATCAAGTGGAATTACTTCTAACAATTGTAATAGAATGAGTATGAGTTAGTATTGATACGTTATGTTAGTGGAAGCATACTTCAGTTGGTGTTTATGCTTATTGAGGAAGATAAGCAATAGATATGTATGTAGGAGCAGAGGAAAGAAAATATAAAAAAGCTATGAGATTTTGTGAATTAAGAATAAAATTGCTAAATAATTTTAACGAAAACATAACTGTTATGTTAACTAATCAGAGAAGTATCATCTTTTGTCACATAATGTAATGAAACTTCAATACAAATCTGATATAAATGGTTGATAAGCACTTCTTTAGTACAAATTAGCATATTCAAACCCTCCTTTTAACAGCAAATAAACAGAGAAGCAGGCATTCCATAGTAGAATAGTCTTCTTAAGGTTCAGGTATAATGAATAGGAGTCAGATTGCTTAGTAGAGTAGAATGATTTTACCATAATCCAGTTTTGCAAAAGATTCTTCTAAAAAATGCCCAACGATTGTTACAGAGAGTGCTTTAATGAAGACTTCTCTTAATCTGTGTATCAAAATGAGTACTTCTCCCATCGAAAGTTTTATATCAACACTTTACGGCAGGTCTGCTGTCTTGCCTGAAAGTTCTTCCATGCTGGCTTTAGATTCTCTGAATAGTCTGACTTGTTGTTTGGGGAGGAAGGCTTATAAGGACCACTGTGGTGAAAATGCTAAAAAATACTTCAGTATTTTTATTTTCTCCTCGATTAAATTTTTTTTTTTCCAGAACAAACCATATTTTATCCTCGTGTTTCATAAGCTGCTTTTCACCAGATGGATTTTAAATTTATAATGCAAAGTGAAACCATCTATTTTCATCTGCTAATATGTCGTAAAAAGAATTGAAATGCAAGAATAAACTGTGTATTCCTAACCTATATTCTTATTGTACTACATCTGACTACTGAAACACTGATTTACTGATTGGAGTTACTCATGTAAAGGGAAGAAGAAGTGACTATTTCATGTCACTTGGGAATCTGGGACATAAAAATATCTTGAGTAAGTTAAGTTCTCCACTCTCACCCAGAGAGTGTTGCCTTTTTTTGGAGACTGTTAACACAGTAAGTTTAGTGTGGCTTTGGTTGGTTTGTTTTTTTAATTCCCCATGGCATTTATAATAGCACATTGTAGCCTTTATAATAGCACATAAATACACATAAAATTATAAAACAGACTGTGAGTTTGAAGTTTTTGTTAGTACATTGTTGGAAAAAAAAGTTTTTTTTGTTGTCAGTATGGTTGATAAAATATCTAGTGAACTCATAGGCAGTTTCATAAAGAACGGTAGAATCTCTTAGCGTAAATGTGATGGTATATCTAATGCAGAAGGAGCAGCTGTGTTTTAACAAAAAAACCCGATGCCTCAAAGTTCAATTTAAAGTTCTTTTTTTCTTCATTTAAATTTATTGTTAAGTTAAGTTATTATTGTTAAGTGAAAGATTATCTCATGTAGTCACTTTCTCTCCTGATGAATGAGAAGAGGCATTGAATAAAACAAAGCTTTTGATTTAGTGATAATCTTGGCTTTCAAAACTTGGAAGCCACGATTAATTTTTAGGATAGCTTGTTATGTGAAAAACGATCTTCTTTCAAAGGAGGATATTCAGGACTTAATCCCATTCCAGATGAAGGCATAATTTAGAGATCAACACCATACTATCATATCACACCTGTCACTGTTAATGGATAGATACACCCTGCTCTGCTGCCTTTTCAGTAAATCCGTGCTTGAGTTTAACTGTTGCACAATCACAGCAAGATTCTGCCACCTCCTGACCCTACGTGTAGCCAGTTGTGCCTATGGAACAGAAGCCTGACATCCTAGCGAATCGGGATGGCGACATTTATAATTGCAAATGTAGTCTGGTTACTTTGTGAAGTCAGCTCTCAGAAGCTTTGTCGCAGATTCTGCGATGAGTTGAATTGTTGCTGTTTTCATGTAGCTGCTTTACCAGCTCCAGCCAGTAACAGGGAGTTACTGATCCTAACTGTCACATTTGACTTCCAGTCCACAATCAGAAACGAGCTTGAAATGGCAAAACCTGCATGCCGATTGGAAAAGTGAAATGAGAAAAGCAAGTAAATTCAGGGTGTACCAGCTGATTCTGAGGTTTTACCTTAGCTTGCACAAGTGCAGCTCTTTTCCATTACCTATGGATGTACTGAAGATGAAACCAATTTAGAGTTGCTTAAACATAATTACACCCACTTAGAAATCACTTCTACTTTTGCATTTGTACCACAGTTCTGACCCGTTATTGAATGCGCTTAATAATAATATACCAAGCGTTACAGCAAACGAGGAACTCCTGCTGAAGGAGAACAAAAGGCTGGATTAGAAAACAGACTGGCCATTTTCTTAAACAAACAGACAAAAGGACCACAAGCTAATTGACAGAGCAGAGTTTGGATCTTAGCTAAATGATGATCAGCACAAGTGTCTTCCCAAATGAAGAGATGCTTCAGGAAAATGTGTGCTTCAGTGTTTGGTCCCTTACAGTAGGCAGTTTGTTTTTTTCATACTGCCTACATGCACAGAGTAAGGAAATCTACAGTTGGCAGGAAATCATCACCAGTTTTATTGGTTGGATTTTTTTTTCGGTCTTCTCTATAGTAAACATGTTGACCTCCCATTTACAACATATTACCCAGGTTTGGAGAACACCAAAGAGTCTGGCTTACACCTTTCCCCATCTTGGGGGGTTTAAAATCCTCTCTCTCCAGAGACCAAGTGAGCAATCAGATTATTCTGGAGTGCAATGGTTGCTGAGTTTTCAGGAATGTGAATCTGGATTTGGGCACTGTAATTTGGGATAGATAGGATTTATCACTTAGGTGGACTTCTATATCTATCTTAGGTGCCTAGTAAAGACACAGTGTGACTGGCTTACTGGTTTTGTGGTTTGAAAATGAATATTTCTTCCAAGAATATTGTTACAGGTTTAACAGGGCGAATGGAAACTATTGGTTCTTTGTATCTGTTGTCAGCATTGAATTAATTTACAATATATTCACATTATCGTTGTAAGTATTATATAGGTTAGGATGTGTGTGATAGTATAATGTGCGCAACAACTGATATTAAGGATGAACAGGTTATTATATGTCAGATATGTATTATCTGTCTTGTCAAATGTCTTTGCACGTGTAAGTTAAAGCACTTCCCCTGTGTCACTAGTATTACTCTGATGTTCCAATCAATATGAGAGGACAAAGAAAGGTTGTTACACCACTGCCTGTGTCACACTTTGCTGCAGCAGCATTTAAGGAAAAGAAACACTCTTCATAACCTGGAGGTGTGGTCTTGGGCAGGTTATTTAAGATTTAAATATGAATTTGGCATGTATAGTAGGAATATTACACAAGCCCGTGCACCCCTTCTCAGTTGAGCGTCCTGTATGCAAGTGGAGCCAGGCTGTGATTGGACTCTTTGACTCCTGAAATGATTTTTCTCTACAGTGGACAAACTCAAGTTGATATAACCCTACACAGTCACTCAACTTTGTCATTAGAGAATTTATGTAAGTATGAGTTTGAATCTGCTTGCACTGAGAACAGAGTTGAATCTGGGTCACCCACAGCAATGTACAAGTGTTTTAACCAGCAAGTTATTACGTAAAATTGGAGACTACAAATTTCTTCTTTTCCTCTTGTGGTCTTACGTAAGAAAGCACAAGGTGCCACTGCGATTTGCACTGAATTTTCCAAGTGCTCTAAGAGGCATACTGGCTCAAGCCCTTCATGGGTTTAGACGGAGGATTGACTACTTTCTGGTTCCTTACTTGGCTTAAATATAAATTAGCTGTGCAGGTTTATATGCCACTACTGTTATAAAGAAAGACTCTTGGTGCCTGAATAGTACTTCCTGAAATGGGGGATTATGGCATGTCCTTCAAAAGTAACGTTTGGAACATGCTATAGACTTTGACATATTTAGATAGTTTGATAAAAAGTCACTGCTTTCCAGGCTAGGAGTTTCTAAGCTGAATGTGGAAGTTTACATAACTGTGATATGATAGCTGTGCAGGTAAGTTTTACAGTTATTTTGCTTTTGGGAAATAAGAAGTTGGGGTATGAGAGATTTAAAATTAGGGTACAAGTTACTATGTAAGTAGCTGTAGAAAAACTGTCTTACTGCTTTTGACCTAATTCTTGGCAGTAGTTAAATTTAATCTATATTTAATTGATGATTTTGGGTAAAGAATATCAGAGCTAAAGCACTTTCCTATTCATGTGAATGTCTTAGGTCCTCGGTTGGCATGACTCCACAATTTTCTTGGAGCTGAACTTGTTACATCAAATGAAGACCTCTTTTTCCCTTGGTGTTTAAAACCTGTGATCATCCAAGATGAACTTTCCCTGCTGTATTCTCATTCCTTGTCTGCCTGTGGCCAAAATGCTTGTACATAGTTAGGGAAACACTGTAGTGAGGTTCTTTTCTTGTCTGAGTAAAAACCATGAAACCAAAGAAGTTAAATGCAATGCCTTAGTACTCCTACTGTTTGTGCATATGTCTATGTGCATATATACACACATATGTACATACACACAACATATATATTGCATAATATGTAGTAATGTGTACACAGTATGTATGCATTCATAGTGTGTTTCATGTAGTAGTGAAAAAGTAGTAAAGTATAAATAAACATACAATCTGCCTGGAGGTAGCAAACCCATTTTCCATAATACACTGTTATTTATCCCTTTGGGAGACTGAAGGAAAAGAATAGCTCAGATTTAAATCATAGACGAGAACAGAATCAGCAACATTCTTAATAAAACTGGTAGGAAGTAATCCTGAAAACAGCTGCTTTATGGTTAATTCTTAGAAACTGAGACTAAGAGTAAAAATAAAGTGTAAAAATCTAGAAAACTGATTTCCTTTAAATGAATGTTGGACACACTTTTGAAACTAGTGTGGCTGCTTTTTAAAGTACTTTTTTCTAGCTTCCTGGAAAAGTTACATACATATATAAAATTCTCATTTCACTATACTTTGGTGAAAAAAAAGATGACCACCATATAAGAAATAGCTTATTACTCTAATTATTCAGTTACATAATATATAGTTATGTCTATATATGAACGAGGGAGGATATAGATAAAGGCACTAATTTTAGATACGAAGTTACTTTCTCCCCAGTTATGTTTGCAATAAATGTGTGAACATAAAAATTCGCAAGTGATATTAAAATAATCTTGAATATTTGCACTATTGATTGTGTTTAGACTTAAAAGAAGGTGTTTGAGTGAAAGATGCAAGCACATGATACACACTATTTAGTAGACATAAAATACACTATTTAGAAAACCAGCATTTGCAACTTAGAGTTTTAATGAGTTTGTTTTGTGGCAAAGGTTATTGATTGCTTACATGTTGCTTTGAAGGAATAGCAAAAAAATCAATATTTTTAAAGGTAATGAGAATAATATGTTCTATTATGTCAAATACATTAGCTTGGTTTTATTATTAGGACTGGTTGTATTTTAACAATCTCAGTGGTGAACTGTGGGAGAAGGGAAATATCAAGATAAGTAACATTCATAAATGTTTGTGAATTGAAAGCTAGTGCCATATCACAGAGGTCAGAGAAGTGTTCAATTAAACATGTATATATGCAACATGCATACGTGTATATACACAAATAATGTATGTATGTATTTGTGTGTACTCTATATGTGTATGTTTGACAAAATACTTCAGAAAAAAATCAAATTAAGTATCACATATGAGGAAGAACACATACACACAGACACAAACCCAGGTTTTGCGTGCTCCCACGTAGTCCAAGGGATTTTTTTTTTTCATGGTTTTACGTGAATCCTGACCTTGTTCAACATTGTTACAGCAGTAGGAAACAATACTGGCTTCCCTCTGACAGGCTACTTAGTGCAGCAGTAAATCAATCAAAAAAGAGTTTGTAAAGCAGCCAGCGTATAGAAGGTCACACAGTATAACGCGCATTTATGTTTTTACTATTATTTCTGTCAACAGCAGGTTAGTATACCGGAAATGTCTTTTCCTTATCTATGTCTCAGAGTCATCAAATTAATCTGTTTCCTATCCACTGGAGTTCCTAAGGAAAGCATCTCATAGCCCTTTCACATGCCTGCGCTGTGCTTGGATGAGCAGAGGCAGCTGGAAGTGATTAGAATAGACTGGCACGTGAAATCACATGGGAAGGGATTCATCTCACTGAGGAATAGGAATCAATGCTGCATTCTGTGGGGAAAGAGGAGTTTAAGTACAAAAGTGAGCAGATTTTCAAAGGGGCACGTGGGAATTGAGCTACATGATTGCACTGATGCCATTTAATATTGCAAATCACATTCTACCCTCAGTGGATTATATTTAAAAACAGCCTGATAATCACAGATGATAGTTTCATAAGAGCACGGGAACTGCCACGCAGGAATGAAGCAGTTGTCCCTTCATCCTAGGCCTCCCTCTTAGCTCTCCCAAAACACACAGTGATACCAGATGAAAAGTAGAACATTAATAAGAACATAACTGGAAATGCTACATTTGTAGGTGAAAACAGGGACATTTTCCAGACATGCAAGTTTTGATGATTTAATTTCAAATGTGCACATTATTAGGGGTAAGTCAATTGGAAATCTTTCCCTCTTGAAAAGGAAAGAGCTTTTGTTTTAACATAAGAAATTTCCTTTAAAAAGCCCAAACTTGTACTATATCTTCATTTTTTCTCAACTGGATGGATGTATTTTATATTTTGTGCTTGCATTGTGTGATCTCATTAGATAAGCCTTTCTATGTATTTTCAGTACTAGTACCACACATATAGCACACAGGTCTGCTGAGGTAGCTTGCCCAGTATGTTATTTCTGCTCTTAATCTTAGTGTCAGTGTGATATTGTAACTGTTAGTAGATTCTTGGTGCAACAGCAAATTAGTAGTCTAAGAATTTACTGTTTTACAGACAAACAAACCTGCATAACTTGGGAACTAGGCAGAGCTTTTCTTCTACTATCATAAACTAGATGATTTTTTTTTTTACTTCTGAAAAACTAGGTGAGACAACTGAAGTAATTACTGAATTGTGAGAATATTCACACATGCTTTAATAATCTCCCTAGAGAATTGTATATTTTTGTATTCATTCGGGCCTTTGTAATAATGAAAAACATGGATTGGATCCAGTGACTTTCCCGTTTGTCCCCCATCTGAGATGAATTTTTCTTGCTTTAAAATTAGGTAATATTCTGGCAATGATGCCTTCCTAGGAGATGCGCAATGTTGTCGATGCCCTAAAGTATTGTGCTTGTCTGCCATCTAGAACTGTTAACGAGTTGCCTTTTGAATGTCATTTCTCTGCATGACATTCTGGCAGTCACTTCCACCTGCGGGTGTCCTTCCTTTTGGTTGTTCAGCTCAAGCAAACCATTTTTTAAAATTGTGTACGATGGCTATTCTGGAAAGTAACAGACTCTTTCTTGTTCCGTAACAGCAGTGAGAAATTACTGTCCAATATAACAGCTATCAATGACAGGTTAGTATAGGATATTGTAAACTAGATAGATAATGTTAGAGACGAGGATGTTCACTCCTCTAGCCACAGGTTCCTTGAATTAAACTTGAATTGGTTGTCCTACCCGTACTATCCTATTAGAACTACAATATGTGCATTTTGGACTAGAGAAGGAAGTGGTATGTTTCCCTTACTAAGCTTCACGCATACTTAAAGAACTGTACGTGGNCTTGAATTGGTTGTCCTACCTGTACTATCCTATTAGAACTACAATATGTGCATTTTGGACTAGAGAAGGAAGTGGTATGTTTCCCTTACTAAGCTTCACGCATACTTAAAGAACTGTACGTGGTCATTTCTCCAGGTGGTAGAATTACTTCTTAAAGTTATAATTTATTGCTATGAAGCTTGACAATTTATTAAACGGGCCGAAATTAAGTATTGTAAATGAAATAGTAAAAACCTGCAACATAAGCCTGTCATACAAGATGTTAAGAGAGGAACCTTTATCCTTGGGGACAGCAGTCGTCCAGTAACTAGCTTCATACCATGTGAAACTCTGGTCTTTCTTATTATCTGAAACTCAGAGTAATCTTTTCTGCCTCTAGCCATGAGAAAGTTAAGCATCTTGCCTAAATTATGCATTAGGGCTCTCCCTGTGTGTTTAATGGAGAGATGCCATTTTTGCAGGAAGTCAGGCCATCTGCTTAGAATGTCACTATTTGTCCATTGGAGGTGAATTTCCCTGTTGACTCCAGCAATAACCATGATAATTGACGTGCTATTAAGCAAGAAGTGCTCGTGTTTAGAGGTAGGATGGTATCCTGTGCTCAGAGCAGCTGTTCCAGCCAAGAATAACAGCCAAAAGCAGAGCGGAGCCTTTTGATGACCATTTTGATCACATTGTCTCTTAGTTACTGCATGATCCTCTAGTAAAAAATAAATAAAAAAGAATTAAAAATTAAATAGTAACAGAAAAACCTGTTTGACTGGCAAAGAACGTAGTACCTTAAGTAGTTGCCTATTTCTTGATGTGAATAGAGAATTTTTCTACCATCCATTATGACGAGGATGACAGAAACTGGCTGTCAGAGTAGTGCCCAGTTGTCACTGAGACAAACTAAAAGGCTGTAAGAGTCTCCCAACAGTCTGTTGGAAAAGTGAACTACGACCCAGTTCCTTGCTGTTAGGAACCTCTTATTCCACCAACAGTGGGCACCCGATGACCTTGCCAGAAATACCATTAACATGTTTTTAAGATTTTTTTCTAACTTTTGAGAATAATTTTAAACAAGTATTTCAAATATCTAATTTTATGTATGCACATCCACACATATGTATACATACATGCACACATTTATATAATGGGGGAAAAAGTTAACTAAAGTAATTCTCATGAAAAGGTGGAGGATTGAAAAATAATTTTCTTGTTTCCAGTGATATTCTTCATTTTAAAGATAGGAAATTTGTTTTCTACTCATTATCGTATGCATGCTTATGTGCGTGTGGGTGTGCAAGTGCTGTGTAGTAGTTTGCATAGCTCTCAAGACATTAACAATTCATTCCCTGGGGATTTGGATAAGGCAATGTAAGGCTGGTTTGTGTATGAATTCAGAGTAGGCCATAATCATCAATTCTATATGAAGTATTCCTTTTGGATTTTCCGTTATGTGAACATAGAGGTGATGATACTGAGTCAGACCAGGGTACGCAGAGCAGAGTTCTCTCTCGATCAGTGACAGAAGCCAAAGGAATAGTCAGAACAGGGAAAACGTATATATACTTTCCCTCACTACTCTCCTAGCTTCCACTTCTGTAGGCAGAGATTCTTTACTCATACATACTTGGGCTCTGCCAGCCTCCCTTGTGTCCAGTTTAAAGTCCTCTTTCTCAAACTCCCTTGAGATTTTTATGGCATTTGTGTTTGTAGCTGCTTTCTGCTGGTGTTTCCAGTCTTCGTGGGCTGTTTCTTCATCTATTCCGCTGATTTTTACCATGTCGCTTCCTTTGTTTTGTGTTTGTTTTAAGTTGCTTCAGGTAAACCCTTCATTTTCTATAGTCAGAGCTTTCCTAAAATCAAACCTTTTTCCTGATGATTTTTTCCCATTTGAAGGAAGACCATCACTCAGAAATTACTGTTTTGAAATGCTTTTTTTCCTCTAGAACTAGTTTGTCAGCAGGACTTTTGTCTACTTTTTAATTTTTTTTTTTTAAGTATATTGAAAGAATATTGCAGGCTGCAAAGTCAAGCACTTTTTTTTCCCCCCACAGGACTAGCTGTAATATTTTTTTCTTTTTTCTTTTGAATATTTGACCCTGTTCATTATTTACTGTATATTGCAAAAATCAGCAAGTGAATACAGTTATTCATTTTTTTCTTGCAGTATGATAGAAGATTAAGGGAGAAGCATCAGACCTAATTGTTCAGTGTATTTAGGATATGATAGCACTTTAGACCTCCTGAAGTGATAAAGGGATGTAAGTCGCATTTGTGTCACACTCCTACAGCTTCAGGCCCAGCCCTTCAGCAGCCTTCTGTAGTCGATGAACTGAGATTCCTGAGCAGCTGCTACGATAACTTCAAAATGTTTTATGTGGGAAAACAGATTGGTGTAAGACATGATCTCTTACGCTTCTGTCCTTGCCATTAAAACTCTTTTACCCTTTAGAATGCAGTGGTTAAATTTGTACTGCGTATCGAGAGCGATCCATCGCTCTGCCCTGGAACAATTTGAGAACAGCCCAGGTCATACCCACTCTAGAAATGGAGTTTCAAGCAGATTCACATGGTGGACAAATGCAGTCCAGGGACTGTGCTCTGGATCAAGTTTAATTTCGACATGAGTCACCATCCATGGTTGTGAAGAGTCCCTTTATATATCTGTTCTGAGGTGGCTTTGTATTGGCTGTGAGCAAGCAACCTGACAGGAGTGACCTGTAATCATTACACTGTGGCGTATGAGGGGGAGCCACATCGCATTTCTAGGATGCATATTCAGTGCAAGGATTATGCTGCAGGTATGTTTCTGATAAATATTTAATGGTGAAGTGTGACCTTTATTTGCTTGCCAGGCATCTCATGGCTCTAATGTAATAACCTGTGACAGATTGTTTGAACTGAAGAGCCCCGGAGCCCTGCTGTAGGTGAAAAGTAGATGCTCCTTACTTACAGTGAAGCATGTCAAACAAGGGAACAAAGAGAGATCTTAAAAAACAACAAAGCAAAGCAAACAAACAAGCAAAACCAGCATATGAATAACAATAAGCAGCAAATAAGGGAAATACGGAGTTGGGAACCCATTTTGTTCAGAAACATATCTCCATGGACTGTTCGGTGGATGGTTGCATCCAGAGAGTAGCGGTCAACGGGTTAATGTCTGGATAGAGATCAGTGCTGAGTGGTGTCCCTCAGAGGTCTGTATTGGGACCAGTAATATTTAATGTCGTCATCAGTGACACAGACAGTGGGATCGAGTGCACGCTCAGTAAGTTTGCAGACAACACCAAGCTGAGTGGTGTGGTTGGCACGCCTGGGGGACAGGATGCCATCCAGAGGCACCAGGACAAGCTCGAGAAGTGGGCCCATGTGAACTTCATGAGGTTCAGAAAAGCCAAGTTCAAAGTCCTGCACCTGGGTCAGGGCAACCCTTGATATCAATACAGGCTGGAGGATGAAGGTATTGAGAGGAACCCTGCGGAGGTCTTGAGGGTACTGGTGGATGAAAAGCTGCACATAGGCTGGCAATGTACACTCGCAGCCCAGAAGGCCAACTGTATTTTGGGCTACATCACAAGAAGCATGGCCAGCAGGTTGAGGGAGGGGATTTTGCCCCTCTACTCCACTCTTCTGAGACCTCACCTGCAGTACTGAGAACGCTGGGGTTGTTCAGCATGGAGAAGAGAAGGCTCCAGGGAGACCTTATTTGCAGCCCTTGAGTACTTAAAGGGGGCTTATGAGAAAGATGAGGACAGACTTTTTAGCAGGGCCTTTAGTGGGCTTTAGTAGGACAAGGCATAATGGTTTTAAACTAAAAGAGAGTAGATTCAGGCTAGATATAAGAAAGACTTTTTTTTTTTTTTTGATGAGGGTGATGAAACACCGGCATAGATTGCCCAGAGAGGTGGTAGATGCCCCATCCCTGGAAACATTCAAGGCCAAGTTCAATGGGGCTCTGAGCAGCCTGATCTAGTTGAAGATGTCCCTGCTCACTGCAGAGGGGTTGGACTAGATGACCTTGAAATGTGCCTTCCAACCAAAGCTATTCTATGAAAACACTTCTGCTTTTAGTGGTTTTGAATTCAGGGACATAATGAATGAGTTGGTTCCAGCACCTTCGTGTCTGTGCTACCCATGCTACATTTGCTGTGTTGTGCTGTATCACCTCTGCTGATGCTTTCTCTTTGCTTTCTCAAAGGTGTAAACCAGCTGTCTGCTTACTGCCAAATAGTAAATACTCAATACTGACTCAGCTTCACTGATTTATCATGAGAATATCTTCACTCTTTGTCTCTGCCCACCTACTATGCAGTTATATGCAAGGAACATTGTGGGGAACTCACAGAGGAAATCTGTACAGGTCACCTCACAAATGAACACATCATATTTTATCAGTTTTAATGCTATAATTAGATTCTTCTACACTTTGTATTCTTTGCATGCTCTGGTTATTTTCCTTAACAATTACTCAGTGTTGTGAAAGCTTTAAAAGCAATGTACTTGGAGCTGACTAAAAAGGAATTAGAACAGAGCAAGATGCATTTGTTTCTCGGTGGAGGATGAAGCCATTTGAATGTAATTTTATTAGTGGTAAGGCAAATCCATACCTCTGATTCATAACTGAGTGCAAGAAGACATTGGATTCATAGCAGTTAAAGGAATTGAATGCTTTGGTTAGCTACCCAGAATGAGTTACAGAATACAGGTATGAGCTGGTGCTTAGATGGGGTGGGAAGGTGTCACTGCTGTCAAGAATTGCTAATGAAGAGCTTAATGGATGTTGTACAGGGATGGGGCTAATGAGAAGCAGGCGTAGCGCTCCGGATGTTGGACAGGTCTACAGAGGGGAGGATTTCTTGTTCTGTTTGGAAGAGAGGGATATGACCTAAGTATTGGGTTTAATTGAGCACTGCCCATTAAGAGGAATTGGAGGCTCCTAGTTGTCTCATTACAACTTCTGACACTAAAGTTCTGGCACAGATTACAGGCTTTGCTATAAATTATGCCTAGTAACTGTGCTCCAGAGGAGCATACCAGCTGTTACTTATATATGTTGTGTTTTGGCTACCATGTTAGTGCGTTCTGAAGTACATCAGCACACTGCCTATTTTTGAGTTGACGGTAGAAGCATAAAAATTCATGATGTCATCTTAACTCACTGGAGCACGTATCACGTANGAAGTTCTGGCACAGATTACAGGCTTTGCTATAAATTATGCCTAGTAACTGTGCTCCAGAGGAGCATACCAGCTGTTACTTATATATGTTGTGTTTTGGCTACCATGTTAGTGCGTTCTGAAGTACATCAGCACACTGCCTATTTTTGAGTTGACGGTAGAAGCATAAAAATTCATGATGTCATCTTAACTCACTGGAGCACGTATCACGTAATAACAGAATGGTAGGGATTGGAAGGGTGCTCTGGA
>VZSC01009412.1:0-35978 GCA_013398225.1 Steatornis caripensis
GCTGCTGGGGGTCGCTGTCGGGTGTGTCACTCACCCCTAGGCGTTGCCGATGCTCAACAATTCCAGCTTTGTGCACGGGCAACTTTCACGTTCTCAGATGAGTCTGCTGCCAGGTTAGCATGGGGCGGGCCAGCACAGACTCAGCATGTTGCAGGCTCAAATCTAGGCCAAATTTGTCCCTCTTGCCCCTGTTCCTAAGGTTCATGGTCATGGAATGTCCCCGGCACTCACTCCCCAGGCTCCCAAGCAGGTTCTGTGGTCCGTGGCTCCCCTCCAGCACAGGGTCACTTTGTCACCGCAGCCTCACTAAGGTGCCTCATTTGCAGCATGCCCGGGAGGGCTGGAGGCACCATGCAGTAACCGTGGTACCTGCGACGACAAAATCAGTGGCTCAGGGAGATGCAACTGCAGCCAGGCTTTCATCGGGACCAGCTGTGAGCTGTGTGCGCCGGGCAGATACGGGCCAGACTGCCGAGGTAAGGGGGAAGCTGCGGGGTGACAGCAACACAGAGTTTGTGCGGAGGCGGCTGTGGCACATGGTGCTGCTTGGAGATGGGGTGGGTGCTGGGCTGACCTCTTTGCAGCCTGCATCAGTGCTGCCGCGTATGCATGGGTCCGCCCAACGCTCAGGTCAGACCTCTGGGGCTGGGAACATCTCTCGCTGGGCTCTTGGCCAGACAGGCATTAATCCGGCTGTAGTTTGAGAAGGCTGGGTGGCACATGCCGGGAGCTGTGGCGAGTGCAGCCACGCTGCCCATGGCCTCGCCTCTGTGCCAAGAGCCCGGGGTCAAAGACCTTTTCTGATCGGTCAAGCACAGCTGAGAGCCCCAGTCTGGCAGAAAGCATTAAGATGTATTTTGAACTGGGGGACAAATCTGTAAGTTGTGATGAACCCCGTACAGAAGAGCATCTCCTGGGACGTGCTCAGCAGGGGCCTGTGCCCCTGTGAGGAGAAGGAAAAGGGAGTCCCCCATCCTCCCATCCCATGCCAGGCCTTACGGGGTCTCCAGGAACGTTTTTGATGGCTATATGTTTGCAGGGACTCAGAGTGAAAAAACACATCTCTAGAAATGCCCCAGGAGGGGAACAATGGGGGGTTGTGGGTTTAGAGAGGCTTCCCCTCCTCCGTGAAGGGTGTATGTTGCAGAGGCCGCGCCTGCCTTCATGCACGGCCCACACAAGCCACGTTTCTGTCACATGGCTGTCCCATGGCCCGAGCGTGGCCTTTCACTGCCACCAAGGCTGATGCCCTGACAGTGTTTTTCTCTGTTCCTCACAGAGTGTAACTGCACTGAAAATGGTGTGTGCAATGGAGGACTGCATGGCGATGGCTTCTGCTTCTGTGCTGAGGGATGGACTGGAGACCGCTGCGAAAACAGACTAGGTGAGGGACGCCGAGCCCCACCACCCACTATTTCCTGGGACCCAGTGCCATAAGGCCGCTTTCCCCGTAGCTGGATTGTTCAAGCAACCGGTCAGAAATATCTCCAAAAATGAGCTCTCAGTTGCGGGGCTCATCCTGAGATCCGGCCCGTGCTATTGAATTTCACGAGGGTTGGGGTGGTGGGGAGGAGAAAGACAGCTCCACTTGATCATGAACAAGTGCCTGAGCACCCTGAGGTGCTCCAAGAAGAGCTTGAGAGTGAGGTGAAGGCCTGAGGTACATCTGATGGAGTAATGTCCTCTGCGCTTGGGTAAGGCATCTGCAGAAAAGCACAGGGGGAGAGAGTGGGGAGCATGGGGCAGGTGGCCGGGGGCAGAGGCTGGCAATGGCTGCCAATGGCTGCCATGCCCATGTTGCAGCCCTTGGATCATTCTGACCCCTGTCTGTTCTGATTTCAGTCATAACGCCCACTTGCTCTCCACCGTGCCACCCCCAGGCCGTCTGCCGCTCCGGCAACCTCTGCGAATGCAACCTACACTACGAAGGAGATGGGAGAATGTGTTCAGGTAGGGGTGGGTCCACGAGGGCTGGGTGGAGGGGTGGTGAGGACAACATGACAAGACAACAAGTGCCCATCTCCTGATGGTCGTGTTGGTGTGACGACTGGCAGGGCAGACAGACAGACCACCAGGACACCTAGCAAGGCGTTTTTGTTAACCAAACTTTAGTTAAACGGAACTTCTATCCCTGCAGTGATCGATATGTGCAGCCAGGACAATGGGGGCTGCGCCAGGCACGCACAGTGCACGCAAGTTGGCGTGAACGTCTCCTGCGCCTGTGCGCCCGGGTACAGTGGTGATGGCTACGTCTGCGACCCCATAGACAGATGTGCGGATGGCAGGAATGGGGACTGCAGCCAGCACGCCAACTGCATCAGCACCGGGCCAGTGAGTACATCCCCTAGGTCCGGGGAGATCCGCATCCCCTCAGCTATTGCACTCATCCTGCAGGTCCTTACTGCCAGGCAGGGTCGTGCCCTTGGTCTGCTGCCAGCCTGTGGTGACGGTCCTGGTGATGTTATGCTGAGGCCATTTTTTTCCCCATTCCTCTATCCAAGGGGCATAAGCCATGTCAGTCATGGCATTTCTGGACTGTTTTGGGAACTTCAGGAATGTCNGCAGGGTCATGCCCTTGGTCTGCTGCCAGCCTGTGGTGATGGTCCTGGTGATGTTATGCTGAGGCCATTTTTTTCCCCATTCCTCTATCCAAGGGGCATAAGCCATGTCAGTCATGGCATTTCTGGACTGTTTTGGGAACTTCAGGAATGTCCTTTGAGGACGATGCTGGCCATTTTTGCAGAGGAACCAGAGCTGCTCACTGCAGACCAAAAGATGGGACTGGGAGCGTGATGTAGCGCAAAAATCATGAACCACGGACATCAAAGCTCAGCTGTCTTTCAAACAGCATGTGACGAGGCTTCAATGTGGCTTCATTTTTTTGGTTCATGTTCATTTGGATGTGGGGGTAGGACAGAGGCTGGGTGGCTTTTTGTAGCTCTGTCATAGTCCCAGTGGGCCATGGAGGCATTCTGAAGGCTCATCCCCATCTTCACAGGGACACAAGGTTCCCCAGCTGGCATCTGCGTGTTTGCGCTCACACAAATGCCGGCATTCCTTTGTGCTGCAGAACGAGCGGCGCTGTGAGTGCAAGCGGGGATATGTCGGTGATGGGATTCAGTGCCTGGAAGAGGCCGTGCCCCCCACGGACCGGTGCCTAGAAGACAACGGGCAGTGCCATCGGGAGGCCGTTTGCATCGACCTACACTTTCATGGTGAGCGTGCTCAACCCTACGGTGCCGGGGATGACATTCCGTGGAGAAGTCCCACTCCCTTATCCTTCACCTTCTGGCTGGGGCACCCCTCAGGAGAGCTGGAGGGTGGGTGGCCAAGGGACCACATTCCTCTTTTCCCCTGTGTGTCATGTGGGGGAGGACAAGCCATCCTTGTCTGCTCCTGTGTGACGTGTGAGATGGCCTCCAGTAGGATTACACCACCAGTAAGCACTGACACCCCTGTCAGGATGGTGAGAAGCTCAGAGAAAGCCACGCTGCATCCCACCTTGCCCACACTTGAGCACTGTCCACATCCCACCCCTCGTGTGCAGCACAGAGCACCCTCCATTGGCAGTGCTGGCTGTGCTCACCCTGTGGACCCACGCGACTGCTCCAAGGAGGCTGCTCACTCTCTATGCTGTACTGATGCTCCCTGGCCTTGGTATTTTGCAGATAAGACTATGGGTGTGTTTCATCTGCAGTCACCTCGAAAAAAATATGACTTCACTTACGAGCAGGCTCAGAAGGCCTGTGCCGCCGAAGGTGCTTCCCTGGCCACTTTCCAGCAGCTCTCGGCAGCACAGCAGGTCAGGGCAGGGATGCAGAGGTCGGGCAGGGGCTGGCTCCATCGCCTCGTGGGGTGGGGACATGCAGTGCTTCTCCCTGGGCCCAGGCCAGCAGTATTGAGCCTGTGACAGGTGGGTGGGTGGGTGGGTGACCTGCCAGGCCCCGTTTTCTTCATCTCCATCCCCAAAACCAGGACGTCTGGCGCATCTTGCCAGCCACGTTGAGAGGAGACCTCTGGCAGCGCCCAACCCTTCATGTGTTGGAGGAAAGTAGCATAAAGCTGCACAACGGAAATGCGCATCAGGGCAGAAAACCTGGGCCAGAGATACTGCTTTTAATCTAATCCTTTGTTTTCCTCTGCTAGATGGGGTTCCACCTGTGCTTGGTGGGTTGGCTGGACAACGGCACAGCCGGATACCCCACGGCCTACCCCAACCCCAGCTGTGGGGCTAACCGAGTGGGCATCGTTGACTATGGCTCCCGAAGCAACCTGAGTGAGACCTGGGATGCGTTCTGCTACCGGGAGAAGGGTGAGTGGTGCAAGCACATTTCCTGGGGACGGTCTGGTTGGGGACATGAGGCACGGGCAGGTGTGCACATCCCCCTCTCCCCATGCCTGTGTCGGGAGGGAACATGCTGAGGGGCATCCAGAAGTCAAGGGAGAGGTGGTCAGTGTAGCCGCCATTGGCGAGCCTAGGTCACATCCTGGTGTTCCTTTGCAGATTTGACTTGTGCCTGCCGTGACGGGTTCGTGGGAGATGGGTATTGGTGCAGTGGCAAACTCCCTGATGTGCTTGCAGACCACGCTCGCTTCTCCACTTTCTATTCTGTAAGCCATGCTCTCCTGGTTCTTCGGTACGCCGGAAGCCGGCAACAAGCCGGAGGAAGGGATCGACCGTAACGGGGAGAAACGGTGTTTTGGTCCACATGCTGGGTGGACAGTAGATACACAGAGGCATTTTCTTTCCAGGGCTGGGGGGATGTTTCCTGGGCTGGGGAAGGTAACAGCATTGAGCTGCCGGCAGGGTGCTGACGGGGAAGATCTCCCATCTTTTCCAGATGTTGCTCGATTTTGCCAATGACACAGAAGAAGGGCTGGATTTTTTCATCTATTTGTCCGATGACTCCGCTCCCAAAACGCTCTTTGTCCCTCTGAATTCTGGCTTCGCAGACAATGAAGTAAGCAAGCAGGGATGAGCGGCCACTTGAGAGTGCATGAAACAAACCGTCAGAGCCCCAGAAGAGAGCAGTAGTCCGCCAAAGCTGGCGCGATGTTGATGTGAAATAGTGCCTAGGGAAGGAGGAGGAATTCAGGTCACAGGGGACGCTGGAGGTCTCTAGGCCAAGCCCTCACTCAAAGAAGAGCCATTTAGGTCAGGTTGCTGAGAGCCTTCTCCAGTTGAGCTTTGACTGTTTCTAAGGATGGCTGTCCCCTCCGTCTCGGCGTAGTAGTTTTGTGCCCTGTTGCCCGTGAGTTGAGTTGTCTAGTGGCCATGGAGAGTGTCCGGGCTTAGGCCAGGTGGGGGCTGCACACAGCAAGAGGGAAGGGGCGAGAGACAGCTTGGCCATTTCTCATCCCTGCTCCCTTTCGCTTTTTTCAGACGCTGACAGGCGAAGAACTGAAGCTCCACGTGTCATCCAGCAACGTTGTACTGTTCAGCTTCAACCTCACAATGGGCACCGTCATCCCGTCCCAGTCAGGATATGACCTCCACGTGTCAGACCTCCCAGTGGGCAACAGCACAGAGCACGCAGTAGGTTTAACCTCCGAAGGGGTCAAAACCCAGCGGTTTTCACTGCATCTCTTTTGAGACAGGGAATGCTTTGCGGTCGGGTGACATCACGCCTGCCCTGTGCTGTAGGATGCCAAGGGGATCAATGACACGATGATTGTGGAGTGGGACATCATGGCTTTCAACGGCATCATTCACGCGATCGCGGAGCCGCTGAGGATCCCACCGCCCCGCGTGCGCCTTGGCCAGGCGAGTGTCTGAGGGTGTGAACGGGGAAGGGAGGCGCCGAAACAGCTGGCGCCAGGCCTGGCAACGGGGATTCGAGGACCGCGTCGTCCTCTCTGCTCTCCTGGCACGGCTCGCTTGGGCCGGGCTGCCCGCGGTCACGCAACGCCCTGCCCGGGCAGCGCCGTAACCGGGACGCCGATTTTCGACGCAGGTGAACGGCGTGGCGCAGGCGCTGGGCTCCGTGGCCACGGGGACGTTGTCAGCGCTGTGCTTCGCGCTGCTGCTGGCCGCCGGCTGCGGCGTCGCCTACCACTGCGTGAGGCGGCGGCGGCGGGAGGAGCAGTTCGGGTACCGCCAGGTGAGCGCGGGCGGGGCGGNGCCGTGAGCACCAGCCCCCGGGGGCTGCCGGCCCTGCTCCCGTTACCGTCCCGCCCCCCTTTCCCCCCCACCCCGGTCCGGTACAAGTCCCAGCGCTCACTCACCGCCCCGAACGCCCCTTCTGCTCCATGAGGTGCCCTCGGGCCCGGCCTCCCAGGCAGCCAGCCCCGCGGCGCCCCCGGCCTGCTCTCGGCTCTGCCCCGGGCACGCAGAGCAACAGCAGCAGGCAGAGCCTCCGCCCGCCCGGGTCAGTCGGTTACGCATGCTGCGGACTTTTATTGAGCCTTCACCCAGCACAAACAAAGACGTCAAATGCCACGTGCGCCTACTCCAGCCATTCGATTAGAGCGGCTACATTAACAGCAACGGTTCTGGCCACCGAGTGAGTTGAGAACAAGGCATTTTGAAAGTCTGCGATGGGCTGGCACGTAGCACAAAGACGAGGCAGTGAGACGCTGGGGAGAAAGGTGCAGAAGTGGGTGGGCGTGTGTGTGTGCGCGCACACGCACATGTGTGCATCTCACTGAGGGTTGCTGACACTTGCACGTTTTACTTGAGTGCCTTTCTCTGAGGAGTTTCCTGGTAAAGCATCCTCCACCCAGACCTGGTTCCTCTCCCTCCGCTGCCCCCCACATTGCCAACGGTCAGCCCATACAGCAATGGCCACAGCACAGTGCTCGCAAGCAACTTGTGCCTGCCCTCCACGCTAACCGCCCCCCTGCCGCCTCTCCCCTAAACCGAGAGCCCTCACCTGCCACACAGCCACTCTCTGTCCTAAAGACCCGTCACACACACTGTAGTCACTCACCCCTTTCCTTGCCCACTCGCTGCCAGACCCAGCACAAGACGTGCATCCATTCTCTGTTCTCCCTCTCTTGCCTGTCACCTCAACACTGACTGCCCTCACAAGCAAGCTGGCGCAGCAGGGGGGCGTGTGGGGGTGTCACACAGAACACCTCTTACCCCGTCAGCCCAAAGGCTTCCCACACACTGAGCTTTCCAATGGCATGACCTTCTCCCATTTCCCAAGGCCAGCCAGCATCAGGGTGCCGCAAACTCTCAACAACCCTTACCCACATAACTGCCCCTTCACCCCTCCCCGAGGCCCTGCCTGTCCCAAACCAGCACGGCCCCAAGCTGGGGGCAGACCCTAGTTTCTGCACCTCGCATCCTGAAGTAGCTCTGACCTGCCTCGGCCTTCAGGCCATCACCCTTGTCCGCTGTCCTATATATTCTGGCATCTCTGTTACCACCTTTCCTCTTCCTCCTGGCCCAGGAGGCACCACCATGCTCTGCCTGGCCATGCACCCCTCTGACCCCCAGCTCACCAGCCCAGCAAACACCAGTGGAAGGCCACCGCCTCGGCTGCCAACCCCACACCTTCCCTGAAAGGCCGAACACATCCCTCTGCACCTCACAACAGACCATACCGCATCAGTTCCCAAAATATTGATGGCACCAAGCTCACTCAAAAAACAGACATGACACACTTATCTTTTAGACCTCCTGACCTAGTCCCACTGAGCCCTCACACAGGACTTGCATGGTTTAACTAACCCTTACCTACCTGAGTCCCCAGCTGGACAGACCAGGCTGGCAGGGAGGGGGATGGGGCTGAGGACTGCTGGTACCTGTTCTGGGTAGCTAACGCTGCGGCTGCATTCACTGGTTCCCCAGCTGGCAACGCTGTGCTCCTGCAGAATCACTCACGCCTTAGGGCTGGAGCTGCCCCGGCAGCCTTGCATACTGAGCCACATCAGAGTCCGCGTTGTGCTCCCCCAGCACTGGAGACTCAGGACACCATCTGAGCCACTTCTCCAGGCACAGAGTGGGGAACAGCAGCCTCTCAGCCTGGCACCGGCTCTCCATCTCGCCTACTCCTACCGCGGCCTCCCTGCGGCTCAGAAGGAGCACCCGTCCTCTGTCCAGACTGCAAAGCACCTCAGGGAAAGGGGTGGAGCCAGTGAAGGGGGAAAAATAAACACGCCATCTACACACATATGTAAGTGTCAAACGCCCTTTAGTGGTAGACTGGGGTGCTGCCAGCCCAGGAGCCTGACCCCACGTACAGACTCCCACTGTGCTGTTGGCTGGAGTGCCTGGCCCTTCACCGGATATGCACCATCTCCTCCAGGAAAGGCGTTTTCATGCAGCCTGTGCAGAGCTGATCCATCCAGAGCGGCGCCTCATGCTGCAGAGGGGTACGCCGAGGGTAGAAGGTGAAATTCACATCATAGTTCAGCAGGCAGCTGATGGAGGCCATGTAGATATCGGAGAACCGCACCAGCCGTCGTGAGAAGTACGTGGGGTTGTGGAAGGTGCGGAAGATGCTTCCAAACTGAGGGTTGAACAGGTTCTTTGTCAGTGACCTAAGAGGAGAGAGATGGTGCTTTAGGTAAGAGGCCAGGGTCCCAGGTTCCTCCTCCAATCCTGTAGTCCTGGGCCACCCCACTCCCAAAAGACATTCTGGGATCACTCCAAGTACCTTCCCACTCAGGCTGCGATGCAGCCCCCATGCAGTGAGACCGCGACAAACATTCAGTGCACTCCTACTCTTCCTTGTTACTGTAACTATACTGGGCAGGGACCTACACACAGTGCCAGGAGCTGCAGCAGCAGACAGCCCATCCACCCCCACCCCCAGCACAGAGGGACCCCACCTCCCCTGGTCCCACCCTGCCTTCAAACCAGTCCAGCCTCCCAGGCCGCAGGACTGCACTGCTGCTTTCCCCTCCCCAAACACGTGACACCAGGGATGACCACAGGCTAGCAGCTGCAGCACCACTGCCCCCAAAACAGACCCAGTGCCTAGGAATCCCCGAGAGACCTCACGAGCGAGCGGGACAATGTTCACCTGATCTCCTGCCGTTCCTTCATCCACTCCAGCAATACCTGTTTCGACTCCGCATCCTGATACATCTGCAAAGATGAGAGCAGAAAGCACCACCTTGCATCGGTGCTGTAGGCCACACCTCAGCTTCCCCCAGTTTCCACTGTAAGTCACAAACCCCTGAGTCCAATGCACCAGGAGGAGGATGAGATGTTTTTGAGAACACAGGCAAGATGGTACGTCCCCCCATTCCCACGCTAAGCCCACAACACAGACTCAGAAGGCAGCATATTACCCATCCCACTCAGACAGGAGCTGTTTACCTGCATTCTCTCCAGCAGCCCCGTCAGAGCCTGCTGCCAGGTCAGGGAGTGCATGTACTGCTCTGTGTTTATGATCCGAATCTCTGTCTCCAGTTCAGGAACGATGGCTCCAGTCCTCCAGCCATGACGCAGCATGAGGTCCTAGAGGTCGGGGTGAAAAAACAACCAAGAATTCACCCTAAGGACTGAAAGCCAAACACAACTCTGTTTCCTAGAAGAGTGGCCTGTTCCCATTATAGATTCTCAGGGGACAGGCATCCACGGCCCATGCCAGTTCACGCTGGTAATGCCCATCTCCTGGCCACGAAGAAACACTGGATTCACACAAACTGCTCTCAAGTTCACAGATGAGCAGATGTTCTTTACCCACAGAAAATACTTCAGGAGCCCTTCTCCCCTGCTTGATTCTGCGTGACAACAGTCGGGATGTTTGTGTGTCCTCCGTGCGCCCCGAAAGCCGCAGCCTGCAGAGCACCCTGCACAGCATACGGGAGACCTGAGCACTCGAAGCAGAGCCATGCCTTACGCTCCAATACAGCTGCAACCGCAATAGTCACGCAGGCTTGTTCCCACCTCACTGGAGAGCGGAGACCTTTTCACTTACCGCAAGGTCGCTGTACAGATGGTCGCCGAAGTAGAGCACTTTGGACCCACGCCAGCCTGTCAGCCTCAGAAAATCAAAGAGGTTACCCTGCAAGTAAAAGAAGCACGGAGAGAAATGTAGTTACAGGCCAAATGCCTCTGTCCTCACCGCGTGGTACTGGGCAGCCACCTCAGCAGCACTGTCAAGGCAACTGCACATGCCACCTTGCTGCATGCAGATGCGAGTGCTCTTGAGCTGTCAACCTGCTCGCTCCCCCACCATCCAAACCCAGAGCTTTCTGTCCTTCCCCACCTTATCTCACTTTCTGCCCATGTGACAACCCCCCTGTACATCCCTGAGCTTTTCTCAGGCTACAGAAAAAGGCAGAAACTCTTTGGAATCTAACAGGCAATTCAGGAGGAAATCCTGTGCTCTAGGGTACAGCAAGTCAAGAGGACTACATGGACTAAAAAGGCAACATAAAGAAGAGGCCAAAAGTGAAAGACACCTAAATTAAAAAAGCGCGAGCGATGGACAGAAAAATCTCCGTGTGTTCTGGGTTTAGAAGTTGTCGGGCTCAGGTGATAATGATTTTGCCTCACCGAGTGCATCAGAGGTAAGGTAAGCAAGGTCATGCAAGGCTTTCGGAGTGGGGAGCACTTGAGGCTGTTCTCACATCACTGACCACCATCCCAACCCAAAAGATTACCACCACCCACGCGTTCACAAGAATTGCTTAACCAAGCCAAAAAGCCAAGCAGACTGGGTAGGTTCACAGCTAAGTAAAACAAACCAAACCCCAAAGCACCAGCTAAAGCACAGCACAGAGCAGCTTTCAAGACTTTCCAAAGGGCCATCCACACACACAGGAGACCTCAGGGACTCGTCTTCCATCTCCATACAAGTTTTCCACATGAGTCACAACAGAAGCAAAACCCACGAGGAAAGGCGGCGGCCCCATCCACACCAGCAGACTAGATTGCGCCAGCAAAGGCAACCAATGCAAACCTGCAAGCTACCCGGCAGCGATCTCCCCAGCCAGTCTCCGCTGCCAGGAGAGCTAGCACACCTACCCAGCAGCACCAGCCCAGGCAGAAATCTCCCAAGCGCAAGCCAGCTCCCACAACAGCCTGCAGCCTTGCACATGGCCACTGGCAACACTCTGTATGCATTGCAAAGAGTGCCCAGAACCAGAACCGTTGCTGCAGCATCACTGGAGCTGTGCAGTCTTCTCTTAAGAGCACAGAAACACAGGGCCAAGCACGTCTCGGCATTTCTTGGACATGACATTGCTGCTGTTCGCTTGAAGGTTGCTCAAGAAGCCACTGACAGAGCAGGGAAATGGACCTTGGGAGGAGGATGGTCCTTTTGCTGTGCTCCTGTCACCTCAAACAGCAGTGGACCTGACAACCAGGAAACCCACGCTTGGACCTCCACTGAGCCATAGACCAGTTATGTGACCTCCAGGAACTGGCTGTCCTCCTCCCCGCCTCCTGAGATGGCAGACTAGGGGAGGGATAGGAGTACATACCTGCCACAAACAGAACACACCACTTCTATCAGAAAGGAGGCACTAGAGGGCCATCACATGAACTTCCTAGTCCTCAGTGCAAAACACCAGTCCCTGAGGCCCAATTTGTATGAGATACCCACAGCACAACTGCCATACAGCCGTGCTTCAGGGGACAGGAACAAGTCTGCGCAGAGGCCTCTAGCAACATCACTAGCACAGCAAGGTCCATGGCCACTAACACTTGCCAGAAAGAAACATATTGTGGCACGCCAAGAAACCAAGAACGCTGGTGACAGGATGGACTACAACCAGGATACACTCTCTGCCACATCCCAAGAAGCAGCTGGGCAACAACCTTGCAGCAGCTGAATGAACATTGTGGTGGGGGAGAACTGGAGAGGACCCCAAAATCCCACCCACCCCTCCTTCCTCCTCCATCTCTTCCCTTCCCCGATGCACCATTCATTTGGGAGGGCAACCTGTGGCCACAAGATGTGGGTGGTCAAGAGCAGGATTTAATTCAGCAATAAACCCTATGGCTGAGGCGCACCTTTTCTTCTGAGGGAGCTGCTAACCCACTGGGAAAGTTTGCCCATGGGAGAGAGACTTTGGATGATCTCTACTCGCATGTTCCCAGCTCTTAGCTCTTGGCAGAGGACGAGACGCTAGCAAAGAGCTTTGACAGACCCACCGGACGGGCCAGAGGCTTCCCAACAGCACTATTCAAGGACATGACCTACTTTTCGACTGCAGGTCAGGTCTCAGCTACTTGACCGCTATCTCACTAACAGTTTCTTCCCATGGGATTGGACAGCTCACATAACCAGGAACAAACCGTCCTAAAGCCAGACTTGTTCTCAGGGGACAGAGCAGCTGCAACGAGAACACCCCAAGGCAGAAAGTTTGCCAGAGTAACAGCCCATCATGCTTGTCCTTCAGGAAGGGGAGAGAGACAGGAGACAGGCTTTGTACCCTATTTGATCACCCTCGTTTTTCTGCTCCCTCCTCTGCAAGTCCACCTTTTCCAACCTTATGGAGGACAATTTGTAGTGAGGCGTGGGAGATCTTTGCATACACATCAGATTGCAGACAGCTCTGCCGCCTCACCCTGAACTTCCTACTACCCCTTCTCACAAACAGGGCAGCAGCAGGGAAAAACTCAGCCTGGCAGAGATAACTCAGCACAGGTCCTCATGGGCAGAAAGGCAAGCACACAACACCCTAAGTCAGCTGGCCCTGCTCTGCCTTTCCCCTGCCTTGTCCCTGTCCCAAGGACCCTCCACCTCTAATGCCAAGCCCAGTTGAGCTGGTTGGAATACATCACTCCCGTTACACACTTGCCTGCAGCATGACTCACACACAGAGCTGCGTAGGAAACTGTTTCAAAGCTGCAAACATAAAAGTTTTCCTACCAGGCAGCTGTTATACCTTATTTCAGCTCTGCCTCCTGCAACTGTAAAAAGATGTGATTGCAGGGAGAGCAGCCTTTCCTACACCCGGCACAAAGCATCTCTCACTATTCTCAGAGGCGAGTTTAAGGCATGGTGACAGGCAACGCAGGCCTTGGCAGAGCTTTCTGATGTGGGAAAAGACCCTTTAGTCTAATACTTACACCCCAGCAGAAGTGGAAAGACTTTTCAGAGGCATGCAAATCACAAGGCTGTTGCTCCACAGCACGCCAACGGACATGCTGAAAGTGTTCAAGGGGACAGTGTCCTACTGTGCCAGCAAGAACTCTCTGCACGTGGACAGAGGGCATCTCTTGCTGCCACCGGCCGGTGCGGCACACAGAGCCTAAAGCACGTCTTCTTACAAATGCCTTCTAACTATCACAGGTGTTCTTTTCAAGGACTTCCATTTTTCACTTTTCACACGTCAAACATCCACAAGTGACCTATAGAAGGATCCATCATCCCCCCCACCCCACCCCAACTAAGCAAGTTTTCCTGTTTTCCAGTGACTTCCAGGCTTTTCCAGTGACTTCCAAAACTGGGCACTTAGGAGTCCCTGCCATTTCAGACTCTTGCTTCATATCCCTGACCCAAGTCACTTTACCTCTTTGTAGATCTTTCCTTTCTCCAGTTGGTTTATTTTGTCCCACTGCAGTGAGCCATTATCATCCAGTTTTCGAAAAGGTCTGGAATAAGAGGGAAGAGATGTCAACTTCCTTTGATTTTTGGTGATTGCTACTCAGCAACCACAACATTTGAATCGTAAAATTTGTTTATCTATGTAACTCTCATGTAACTCTTAATAAAAGCTCTATGTGAGAAGTGACCTTCTGGGCCTTCTGCACTATTTTCTCAGGGAAAGAGAAAGTACAAGAGGGAAATATCTTTTCAAAACGCTTCCATTGACTGTAACCATTTCATGACAATAACCCTTACAACACCTTCTTGCTTTTCAGCTACAGAGAAGGGGAGAAAAAAAATAATAATACCGATTCCCTGTGAAATGCTAGGGCCAAGAAGGCTTTGCCATGAAACACTTTGTGTCCTGTTCCAGTCTGGCTATGCCCCAGCACAGAGACCGTGGAATGTCTTAATAGGATAAAGCAGTCTGCAGGGCGGATGGAAAGCAGTCTCTGTGCTGATCTCGGCAGCTGACCTGAGCTGGCTCCTGTTTCTGAGGGCTTGCCTGGTTACCTTCTGCTTGGACAGAAGAAACAAAACAAGGCTTAAGTTACTTGACTCCCATGAATGTTCATGCTCAATGGGAGCATTGCTGTCCTGGGAGGTCCAAACTGCAAGCTCCTCGACCAGAAGCCTCCGCTGCAAGCAGAGGACAGTCTCATCCCGAAGTACTGTATGATCCTGAGCTGCCATAGGGCAGAAGGAATCCAGCCTCCCACCATGAACTCTACAGCCTACCTGCACAAGACCCTCCTCACCCACGAGTGGTCTCCAATGCACACCTGCATTTTCCCTCAGACAAAACACTCCACAGTTCATTACAGCTCACCATCAGGAGGTTTCCCCTCACCTTGGATGTACGTGCCCTGTCATTCCACTAGCCTACATGAGTGGACCTTAGGTACCACGCAGCCATAAGGTTTTATCTCCTAGAGGGCCAGATCTTCACAGCTTCAGGCAACATTTGTAAGACACTTCACCCAGATCCCATGAAGAAAACCTTTACTAGGTCAGCACAGCTTATAAAGCCTTTTCATAGGTTTACGCCTAGTGGCCTGGGAAATGAGGGAAGAAAATAAATCATGAGGAAAGAATAGACTTCTCCCTCAAGGGCAGTAATTCCCGGTCAGTCATAAGTTGAGGCAACAAAGCAGACAAGTTCCCAAAGCCAATAATCCAAAGAGCAAAATGAGGACAGCAGCTTGCCTATCAGCTAGTCCTTGGCAGCTCCTAACTGACCACAAAACTCAGCTGCCGCGTACAAAGGCTTCCAGAACTGCCAATTACAAAACAGCATATATCCAGTAACTTACACAATCCCAAAACAACAACAACAACAAACCAACCAAAAAACTCCAAACCACACAGATATTTGCTGTGGGGAACAGGAAAAGATTCTGGCACTCTCTCAAGACTCAGAGCCAAGAAACGGCCAGCTCTCATACACACCATTCCATTCCTCTTGTCTCTCTAATGATTTAAGTACATTAATACTCCTAAAAATCTAAGTTAAGACAAAACTGAAGAGGCTTAAGACAGTCAATTTTAGAAATATACTTTCTGCTTGGCACTAGCCATTCCATCCACTTATTCCCAGATTGGTTGGTTTTTATCTCCTCAGAGAGTATCCAAGAGGGCACCTTGGAAGGCTGGGTGCCTACTGGACCAAGATTATGCTTAGAAAAAAACACTACTCTTCTGGAAGGCAAAGAGATCCAGGTACTCCAGGGAAGGGGGCAAAAAACCTCAGGCCTACATGCAGCAGTCTTGCCCCGGGACACGTACTTCCGCCGATCAGTGAAGAAGTTGGGCTTGTCAGCTTGCACAATGACCATGTCGAATAAGTCTCGCCAGTTCTTGCCAACCATGTGTTTCATTCCTTTGTCCCTAAGGGCAAAGGAACAGAAAAGTTAATAGACCCAGTACCCTTTTTCACCCAACAGTGCATCTTCACAACAGTTTGTTCTAAATTTACTCTAATTTCAGTAACAGAGAAGAAAGCATAGAGATTTGTGAATCCCTCAAGGCATGGAGGATTGATGTAGTGCTTTGACAGTTTCAAGCTGTCCCACCCTTTCCACCGCTACCACGGGAAGACCAGACAAGTCTGTGATGCAGTAAAAGCTGCTAGAGGTTATCCAAAGTGGCAGCTCTGTAACACTGTGGCCAGCCACAGCCTCATATCTTTTTCAAAAAGTGAGTGCCAATGGTGCAGAAAGAACTGTGGGGTGCAATGTTCACCACAACCGGTTCCCAGAGAGCACTTTCATCACCATTGCCGCAAAACCCTCTAGCACACAACTTTCAGACGCTCACAGGAGAGATCACACTGCACAGCTCTTTCTGTGCAGTGGTGACCCATCGATGTGCAATAACGGTACTCACACAAAGCTAAAGGGACTGTTTGTAATGAGGAAGAGTTTCTTCTTGTGGTTCACCAGTCGGTTTAGCACAGCATAGATTTCATCCCCATGCAGAATATACTGTTCTATATCAGAATAAAACATACATCATGAATCAAAAAATTTTGGCATAAATCATGACCACATTTCTTTAAGAACAAAAACAAACTTAGCCCCTATACTACTAGAGATGCAAAAGGCACAGCCACTCCAGGTCACGTTGCTACCAGAATCTTTCTTTCCTCCAAATGACCAAGACGCCTTCCCAGACGGCACCTTTGCATGTTCACATCATGCCATGGACCGTCATCCCTCGCTTACTAGCTGAGGGGAACAAAGGAACATAAGCAATGAGGTAGCCATTTCCTCCATTAATAGATCCCCCACCTGACCCTAGATACCACCTGGTTCTTAATGCCACTCTACCCCTCAGCTGCCTCTAAGCATGTCACAATCAAGTATTTCACTAATTTATGTGTCCCCTTGACTCCTGTGACTGCACGTAGGGCCCGCACAGTCACCTTACACAAAACGCCATAGTACGAGACACATCAAAATGGCGTTGGCACCAGTGCTCTATTTAACTCACCCATATCTTTTTCAATCCATTTGTACATCACTCCTTTCACATGTACATCTCTAATAGCATCCTAAAGAAAAGGGCAGGGAAAAAAAGGTTCAGTTTTACATACGGCATTCCTGTTTCCCAGCACACAAACCTGTTGCCACCACTGAAGACCACACTACAGTAAAGACACATTCCCTCTTCTTGCTGAATGAACAAAAGCTACATTAATGCTAAGCAGAGAACCTCGCACAGTGAGGCTAACCAGCATGCCAAAAAGAACACCACAATGGCTAGCTCAGCTGATGCAGCACAGGAGGAAAACCTCAAAACCTATCCATGAAAGCAGTTTCCTTCTTGCTCCTGGAAACCAGCGCATGTTAACACATTGTTATCTAGGCAATCAAGACTGTGCAATTCCAAAACCATTTACAGGCCCAAAACTATAGTGGCCCAGACAATAGCTGGCTGTTCTTCCTCCCTACGCCTGTGGAAGCTCTGCCAAATGTGACTCGAAGGATGAGAGCGTGGCTGAGGTGAACAGCAGCAGAGGTAAGCATGTGTGATTCCAAAACTCTCCCCATAAGCCAAGGAGGGCTACAGTTCCTGGCCCCGGATGGCCAGTGGGCACAGGCAGAGCAGAAGCTTCCACTAGGACGGTGATTTTTTTTTTTTTTTTTAGTAAAACAGAGCCGTGCACTTTTCAGGAGGGAGGCAAGTTAAAACAGATATTGTGAAGGGCATCCAAATATCCTCTGTTTTCCAGGCTAGAGGCCAAGATGCAACACATTTTTGGACACACCCAACCAAGATTCTTCCCAAGTCTCCATCCAATGAGATATGCCAGATACACAAAACCACGACCAGAGCCGCAACACATTTTGCAGTGTTTGCATATGCAAACTCTTGTTTTAATGGTATCGTTTTCACCCCTGATGATTTAGACAAGTAAACAAATGTTGGCTTTCCCCAGGACCCTTAAATCCCTGTTACACTACGCGCACTCCTTCAGGAGTTGTCCTTTCAGGCTGGATTCCCACACTCGCCACTGACATCGCTACAGTGACACTTGCACACAACACCACACAGTCACCTGGTCTCACAGCAGTGCTGGTGAAACCTGCTCATCACCCCAAAAATCATTTCCTTCAAAGCCGTGAGAGAACCAGAATTCACAACTTAGATGAAGGATGATGAAGGGGGAGGCAGCAGCTCTTCAAAACAGAGTTTTAGGAATCTTTCCACCACGTGGATTAGAATGGTAAAAAGGCAGAGGTCACATCTCACTGACCAAGAGACTGCCCTATTGTAAAGAAACCAAACAAAATGCAAGAGCGCTAACAAGAAAACAACTTTCTCTTGACCAGCACTGGCACTAAAAGCAAGCAACGCTTTGGATTTGTGTCAAAACTACTTTTGCAGAACAGAAAGAGATTCCAATGTGCTCCTTCCCTAAACTCCTGCCCCCCAAAAAGCAAAAGAAAAAAAAAAGGGAGGGAGAAAAAAGAATGATATGACTCCTGCAGGTAAAAATCTTGGTAGCCTGGAGAGGTGTCAAACAGGGCTCAAAAACTCCGCCAAAGGAAAGCAGGGTAAACTGTAGTTCTTACTCTCAAATAAGACACAACCAACTGGTGTGACAGGACTACTTGGTTTAATGTCAGCTTCAGCCTTTACCATTGCCTCAGGGTCTGCCCTTCTGACTCAGTGCAATCTCTAGCACTCAGCCTGCTCCTAAACACACAGTGCTGCACTCAGGTTTACCACTAGAGCATCAGGTTTAGACATGTTTTAACCCACTGTGAGCCTGTGTTGTAATAAAAGCTGGGGCTACGCAAGTCCTCTCCGACACGTGTCTATAGGCACAGAAGGATCTCTGTGCTGACGTCTGCGAACCTTTTCTTTGCACTTGCAATCGGGTACTGCAAAGGGATAAATTTTGCAAAAATGTTTATCCTCATGGTACAGAAAAAAGCAAGAACTCTTCTGGTGAGACCACAGGACAGTCCCCACCTTTTCAGTCAGATTTCAGGCATTGGCACAGATATTCTGTTGAAACTCTCTTATGTACCTCAGTCACGCCTCAGGAATAACCACATCCCTCAGCAAAGGACGTGAAGACAAATGCCAGGATTAGCACTCAGTAATTTGGGGCCTTGTGCACACTATTTGCTCTGTATTGAGTGCGTATTAGGCTATGGCAACCACCCACCTGCTCTCGAGATTTTGATGAGGAACAAGTCCATTTTGACCTCAAAAGAGGGCTCAGAAGACACTCTTGACAAAAGGCCTCAGGATTCAGCTGTATCTCTCCTGTTCTCATTTTCCCCATCCCAAGAGTGAAAACAACTACAACAACTAGCACCCTAGAAACATGTTAAGGTCTTGTGGGAAACTGACTGGCATGCTCTTATCAAGCACTCACAGAAGGTCAGAACATAAGCTGTAATCCTTGGCTGCAGCAAAGCTGACAGGGGGGATTCTTATCACAAAAGCAGCAGCACAGATGTGGCATTTCCCTCACAAGACTGAAGAGTGTACGTATAGGCTGCTACCACAGATTCCCACAAGGTACAAATAAAAAAATCCCTTTTTTTCATGCAAAGGCATGCAATAACGTTTGGCAATAAAGCTACCAGGGAAGGTGCATCATCTGTCAACAGAAGTCAGCCAGGGCAGAAATCTCAAGCAGTTACATCTTGCCTACAGCATTAACTAAGGTAGCAAAAAGTACTTCCTCCCTAGCAATCCTGATAATCCCACACAGCCCTTTCAAATGCCAGGAGTGAAGCTGGAGGGCACAGGTAGCACCTTGGAGTAACTGGCTCTTGAAAGCTACAGTCACTCACCCAGAAAACACCCCCACCCCCCCGTGAAAGGATCAGACTCTCTGTAGCTGCAAAGGGAATGGGAGGATTCTCCGAGCAGGCAAGGGCAGGTGTTTCACAACAATCACTGTATAAAGCAAACTGTTTGGTACACAGTCAGACCAAGGCTCTTTGAAAAACGAGATGTTAACAGGAAAACATAGAGCTTAAAATTCTGCAGAACCAGAAAACATTTTACACAAGTCTAGTGACACATTTCCCACAAAAGGGCCTTCAACCTAACCAGCCTAGGCACTCCTGCAAGAGATAATGTACAGCAACACCAACCCTGTAGTACAGACAGAAACCTAAGACAGTCTGAAAACACAGCTTTGAAAATTCCCTGGTAGTGGTTTAATCTAAAGGGGCAACAATGTTGTCGTGTCAGGCTACTCACTAACAGCCCCTGAGGTTTGGGTACTGCAGAACTCACTGGTGCTAAGAAGCCGAAGAGCTTACGATTCTGATGTGGTATAAGCTATGGGGCAGTTGACATTTTACTTACAGATATATCCTTGTAAAGATGCACCTGGTCAAACTCAATGCCATGAGTTATAAAGTAATCAATGACTGAAGAGAGTAGCGTCATTTCAGGAAGAGAAAAAATGTCCATAAACTGCTTAAGTGACGGACCCTGAAAAGCAAAAAATGAAGGAGATACATAAAACAAAATATACTTTATAAGAAAAAAAAAAAGTAAAGCCAACAAACAAATTCATATCACCCAGTACTGTCCGGAAGACATTCCAGGCTAACAAAAACACTAATGTGGAAAGTCCCAGCCGCTCAGAAAGTAGCCCTCTTCTCAACCAAAACACTAACCTAATGCATTAACACTTGACAACAGAGAGGCTCTCCTTCACAGAAATCATTAAACAAACTCAGCATCGTTAACACCATGGGGTGAAGGTGGAAGAAGCGGGGAGTCAGTCCTAGACACTTCAGCCCCGTGCCCTCTGCTTCTCACCTGGCCTCTTGGCATTACCACGGGTGCCGACAGACAACGCTCTGCTACAGAGTGGCTATGGCCCTTGCTGGGGGCGCCCCATTGTTCATCTAAACCAGGCTGACACTGGACACGTGGGCACCAAAGCTGCTCTAACCACATTTCAGCCAGGTTTCATACAGCAATGCAAGAATCACTCCAACAAGCAGTTTGTCAATGCCTGCCTGCCCTTGAGTCACTATGGAAAACCCAGAGTGGGCACAAAGAAGAAAAAAGGAGAACTTCAGCCCACCCAGCAGCCAAGTGGAAATGGACAATTAAATCCTGAGCAAGGAATAACTCTCCCTGCATTAGGCAAAGTTGCAGCTCTCCCACACGTTTGCTATTTTTATTGCCTATCAAGCACAAACGTATCAGCAGGTCAACAGCCCACTTTGGCTCCAGAGAGGTCATCCGGTAAAATAAAGCTTGTTTACTCAGCGTGTACCACATGTGCACAGCACTGTGGTGAGTCCCACTGGTAAGCTGAAGATGGAATGAATTTTTTCATCCTTCATTGCTGAAGTGCCAGCTCAGCCAAGGGGACAGTTACTAAGGTCTTGTAGATGAAAAGCAATTTGGGAAGTGCAGAGACCTCTCTGTGAACCTGGTCACCAGAGGTGCCCTGGCAATCCAGTCACATCATGCCTGTGCATGTGAGCTTTGAGCAGTCCACGACTGACAGCTGCGAAGTTGCAACTCTCTAGGACAACAGTGGTCCACATCAGAAGGCATTTATTATAGCTATGTGAAAGACAGACATGAAAGCAACATCCAAAAGATCACAGAAGGTACACATGGTGGAGCTGACAGAGGGCACATCTGCCTAATGACAAACCACATGCCACTGTCATGTCAGGATGTAACAACAGTAACATCTCCCATTTAGTCTGGTCTTGTAAGGGTAGAACAAGAGACTAGCACTCTTTGCAGCACTATCTACAAGGCAATATTGGGGCAACACAAATTTGGGTCAAGAAAGATCACGCAAAATGGGCAAAGGAATAACAAACAGCATTTTGCCTGAGGTCTATCACCAAAAAATGCTGGAATCAATAGTTACGTTGGCGTGCTGAGGGTTTTACAATTTCCGTCTAGAATAGGACAACTTGACCTACAGCAGAAGAGAACACAAAGCACACCCTCTGGTTTGGCCCACATATTGCACGTGGTGGTGCTGCGCAGCGATACCCACTGAATCCTTTCAACAGACTTTCGTCCATTTTGATGTGTGTTTGCCAAGGGAACATCTCTCCACTAGCAAAACCAGTATTTCCTGAAAACAGCCCCCACCTTTTTTCCCCATTTGGGGATTCTCGGAAAGAAGCAAGAGGGACACAGACAAGCAGTTTGACTGTAATCACTAGGTATGGGATTTAGCACAGTGCAGCAGAGCAATGACTTGTCCAACCTTTCAAGACCTTAAGCATAGAGGAGGCAGTTAAACATTTAATGTTAGCAGCAAAGACTTACCTTGTAGTTAGTCAACTCTGATTTTGGTTTTGTGCCTTGCGACATCATCCTACAAGGCAAGTCCAGCCTCTCTCCCTCCCTTTAGTGGCCTTAACTTCCTTACAGCAGACACATTGACCTAAGTCAGGATGAAACTTGGACCATAGTTTTAGAAAGAACGCTACATACACTTTTTCCACAACATCCACGAGTTCTCCACCTTCATTACTGGCCAGCACTAGTCCTGCCAGTGAAAGCCATGCCAGTTGCATTGTCTAACCCTGAGCCAGATCTGCACCTGCCTACTGCAGGTGTTGGGATGTCAAGAGCTGTACACGCACTCCTGCCAGCAGGATCAAGAAAACCCATAAAGGAGAACATTTACATGCTTCAGCTACACCAGTCCTACTCATCTTACGCCTTGTTGCCTGGAATCACTGTCCTGGCAGACCTTCCCGTTACCTATACACAGGTAGCAAAATCCACACAGCAGACTACCTTAACCCATACACTTTCCCACTAATGTGCTAGTGGCACCTGCTGAGCAGACATTGCTGGATGCAAAAGTCATTACTTTTATATACTTTTGTTCTCTTTGGGATCCACCTATTAGTTTGTGGAGTACATTAAATTATTAGGAGAGGAGGTTCACGTTTCTGCAAAGAATACGCTGCTATCCCTACTTATGTAGCCAAATGTTACACTGAATTTTTCAGTACTAAACTACAAGAGAAAATAAAACACATGGTACATACAAAGCAGCACAGAAAGGCACCTTGGCATGAGCACCTGGTCCTACAAAAGGCCACAACTGGAAGCAGATTTCATGTTTACAATTACTTTAAAAGAAAGGTGAAATCATCTCAAGTTTGCCAGGAGTGAGGAGAATTGCACAGCAGGAGGCTGAATGAGCGCAGTTTACAGACAAATATCAAATTCTAAAGAGAAACATCCTATTTCAAAGCTGAAAATAACACTAAGCTATGAACAGAAAGCAACCACTCAGATTAATTGTTCCAGAGGGAGAGAGAGAGATATCAAAAACTGACCTTGCTGCAGACTTCACACAGCAGAATCCACACAGCAGACTCAAAGGGGTATTACCAGAGGAAGTGTGCCCTTCTTCCAGCTTCCCCTAAGGCAACTGAACTAACAAAGGGCAAGAAACAAAGCAGTTCTGGGGGGAAAGGGATATGAATGGCCCCGCTTGCCACTGGACCACATCAGGCACTTACGGAAGAAAGATTTCTCTTAACTTCCTCTAGTTCAGGCAACCAAAGGCTTTCTACAGCTCCTACGGATAGAATTTCAGTCCTTTACTGTGACAGTAAGCTTTTCTGCCTAAAAAAAAAAAAACCCCTTAACACTCATGGATGCCAACCCTATGAATGATATCCATTGGTTAGGTCTGAAGAACCGTGGAGGGGGGATCCCTTACACAAAGGAAAAAATCCCTACCCAAAACCAAAGAGAGAAAGACATTGCTACGCACGCATAGCCCCTCCCGCACAACTCACTGCAAACACCATCACTGCAGGCTGCCCGGCTAGCTTGGGAGCTAGATTTGGCCAACGAACAAGCAAGGAACAGCTCCCTGTCAGCCTCCAGAGCCATTCAGCTCTAGGCCAATAGCCCTGGTGTTTAGGAAAGCTTCGCAGATGGCTTTCACATGCTAAACTGCTAAATAACCTCTGGGGCAAATTCCCACTAGAACAAAAACACACACTGCAGCTCACTAGGGACTCAGCCTCTCCGACTCCATGGGAGGCTGCAGTAATTTACATGCTCATACAATTCACCCTGTTTTCCTAGCTGTTAAAAGAGCTGCTGCATCATAGCAGTAAGGAGCTTACAATACCTTGCCGTAGAAGTCACTCATCTGGTACAGGGGGATGTGCTGCGTACCACCGTAGAGTTCGATCACCTCCTCATCAGGCACAGGTTTGAGCCCTCTAGACACGAAAACAACAGAAATAGTTTGTCAGTAATCACCAGTCTGCACAGCGCTACAAACTGCAGAGAAAGAGAAGACAGGACAAACAGGCTCCTTTCTAAAACTCACACATTTCTCTTGCACGAAAGAGATAGCCAGAGAGCCTGACAGCGCCATGATTTCTTAAGATTCACATAAAATCTTTCCGCAGACATTTTTCAGATACCTTGTTTGCTCCTTCAGGTTAATTGAGCGGCTTTATCCACATTCCAGCAGAGAGTTCAGACAGCGGCCTCCCTCTGTATGCTGTCAATCTGCTGTCAGGACTGCGCCGCCAAATCGGCCCTATGACCTGACTTTGGCAGCCCTGGGTCACTGTAGTTTGGAGAGGTTGCTTCCACGAGGTATATCACCGTTAAATGCAAAGGTGTAGGAAAAGAGCTTTCTTAAAATGAGCTTTCCTTCCTACTCAGTTTTCCTAAGCAAAACAAGTTCTTCACTAAGACCATTCAATGGAGATTGCCATGTTTCCCCAAAACACCGTAAACACAGGTACGGCTATGAGCCATACTGTTTGTGAACGTCGGGTTACCTGACTGCTGCAGGTTTTGCATCTTGCACGATTTTTGATGGGTGTTTACTCAAGCAGTCAACAACTCTCTCTTTCTCCTTTCCTATTCAATCATGGTATAGATCTGAGAAGTTAAAAGTTGCCTCGGTTGTGCTCAAAAGCAAAGGACGGTTTAGAAAACGGACACTTCAAGAAGGATAGGCACAAATGGTTAACAGGGAAAAAAGTTTAAATGTGGTTTAGCTAAAACTCTCTTTATGAAGCTGAAGTGAAATATGGGGCAGTACCAACCCCTTCTTCTCCCCCCCCCACCGAAAACCAGCACTCAAAGAAGCCAATTCTCTCAGATTATGAAACTCCCTTCTTAATATTCTTAGAGTGTTTACTGTAACTGAAACTTAACAGCAAAAGGGCAGAGTTCAAGAAGAAAAAACATTGGCTTCCATGCTCAGGAAATACAACACAGATTTACAGGAGCTTTGCTAGTGATATCTATGAATTACTACTTCTTACACACCAACCCCACTCCACTTTGGGGCAAGGTTTTCTCCCAGTCTCCAGTCTCACAACTTTTTGGAGAAAAGTTTGCTCTGCACTGTTTCAGCCACTTACTCCAAAGCACACCCAGCTCTCCTTGGAGAACAACAGAAGAGAAGGAAAAATAGGACAAGCTAGGCCTTAAACTGAGCCCAGATTCTGATGCATCATTACTTTATTGATGTCTGCACTGCTTTAAGATTTTATTTGCACATTCAGAGCACTCTCCTCTTAGCTTTGTGACAAGGCACAGCAGACCACTGCTGGGATACACTCCTGCCTGGACAGGCCTGTTAAGTGGACCACATAGAGGAGTCTTTTTCCTAGTTGTGCTGTTTGCTCACAGACATTAACCCTGGCATGCTGTAGATGCAACTCAGACATCATGCAGAGTACGTGACCAGATGTGTTGTTAACCTATACAAAAAGCTCCAGGTCTTCCCACCCACACTTGGCTTGAAGTGCTTGAGAAAAATAACTCCCTGCAATTATATGCCAGGTAAGCATTTGAAGCAAGTGCAAACAGGATAAGCCAGATGAGACTGTGCTCTACAAAAAAAAAACCCAACCCCAACAAACCAAACCACATGCCATGAACGTACACTTAGATTTAGTAATCCACCTTTGCACATGCAGTCATTTAGAAAATGATTTTCAGAACTGACAGACCTATATGCCGTCCCCAGCTGGACATAATGGAAAGCATCGATCTTCATCAGAAGACTCTGTGATAAGGGATAGATATTTACTGTTAGAATAGGGTAGGTTTAAACTGAAACCTTATGTAAGTTTCATGGTCCACACAAATGACATTTAGAAAATAAAATTCAATATAAACATCTTAGATCTATGTACATTAAGCTGCATTTATTCTCCAGCCACTTTTACACCTACTTACTCATACTGTGACTTTTTATTGGCCTCTCTGGCAAAACACCATCTTTCTATGAGCCAAAATACTGCTGTCTAATGCTATGAAGTTTGAGGACAGGGATGCCGTTGAGAAATGGAGAGAATGATGTTTCTGTGACTCAAGAGAGTCTCCTCTTATCTTCCTTCCAAAAGCACACACATTCCAAAGGAGCTTTGCATGCACAAGAGATCTATTTCTCGTCAGGTTTATCTTAAGCAGAATTAAGTGGACAAGTTCTGGTTTAGAGTGCAGCTGCGCCCAGTTACTTTGTTTACATAAGACCTCTCCCCTCCACCACTTCTCCCCTTCCCCATAGACATTTAAGCAAAGATGTTTGTGAGCACACCAGGCTGGTAACATTAGAGCTTTCTTTGCATTTTTTGTGTCAGACTCCCCTATTTGTAAGTCATCCCTTCTCCTCCATCCGTCATTCTGAAGCCATAACACAAGTTCTGAAGGCACTGAAAGCAGCCTCATGCTAAACCCACATAGCTCTGCAACTCAAATAAGGACGCAGCAGCTGTTTATTTAAGCTGTTTCTACCACAGTGCAAGGTAATTGGTTCCACCGAGCATTCACAACCTTCAGGCACCTTCTTTTATCATGATATTCTGTCAGTGCAGCTTGTTACACCATGGGTAGACCTCCCACTAGTTTATAAGGAGTGCAGGCAAATACGCTGAAAGATTTATTTCGACGGGCACTACGCAGGTTTTCATGTGTTTTGCAAACTCTGATCCTGAGAAAAGAGAGTTCTCACCTTCTACTCACTCAGAGTGCACTTTGCTTGGCTAGGCTAGTCGCCTCTGTGTTCCTCTGATGTATCAGCCAGAGATTTAAACAGAGAAAGAAACTTCAGTTTCACACAGATCTACTTCTTACTTCATAAAGTCAGAGGCATGAGCAGTCTGCTGCCATGCTGTCACACCTCAGTTAGGAGAAAAGACATGGGAAAACTCTATATAGAGTTTTTCTTCATTCCGTTTCGGTTTTTTTTCCCCCCCCACTGCTGGAGAACAGCACAAACACTCCAGCCTGTACTGCCTGCTTCCCTGAATTTGCTCAAAGCTCATCATAAGAAAAGCTACTGCAGTGAAGCAACGCTCTCCGCTGTGCTCCCACCTGACTGCAGCAGCCAGCACTACATCTCCGGGCATCAGGCTTTCACGGAATTTGTCCAAAGGACTGAAAAGGGTTAAAGCTAATGCTTGCCCCTGCTCCTGAGAAGCATGCATCTCAAGTAGCTTGGATCTTTTTCCAGACAGTCCTATTATTCGGGGTGGGGGGTGGGGAAGGCTTCCTAAAGCATTCTCCTGACAAGTCATTTCTATTATTAGAGTAAGACATAATGCCTCTGCTCCTGGTGAGTACTTTTAGATGCAGGATTGAGGTTTGTTGTTTAAATTTCCTGAAAGACAGAAATGATCACACAAACAAGCTGAGTTTTCTATTAATTAGCTTGTGGAATTAACTGACTTTTAAATTGGCAAGGCTGTTTACCAGAGGTCTTTGCTAGAATGTCCCATTCTGCTAGAGGCTCTGCAAATCGACATCTTTCCCTTGGAAGGCTTATAAGCAAGAACCCTTGCAATGAAAAGCACAGCCACCTGGACTCACTGACAGTTTGGTGATCGATGCTATTGCAACCAATGGCAGAAAGTATTTCCACTGAAAATAGAACACAATAGAAGACAAAGCCCAGGAGACTGAATTTTGTACAGCTTACCTTTTGTACATCATAGTGAAGTCCACGTATGGCAAACCCTGGAATGTAGTCGTACTTCCCAAGCCCTTCTGGATACTAGGAAGACAGACAGCGACATTGTTAGAGACATAAGCACTGGGTTATCAACAAAATTATTTCACCTGTTGAGCTTAGTCCTACTAGTAGTCTCACCTGAGGCATAAACTGACCAAGTAACAGGTGCACTTCATTTTGCCCCTTCAACAAAGAAAGCGGATGAATGGAGAAAGACATAAAGGATCAGATCCCCAAAAATAGTTTATCTCATGTAAGGGACCCTAGTGAAAACATTAACAGATTCACTCAGGCAGTGAGGGCACTTCTAAGTAAGCTCCATTCAATGCATGTATTTGGCAAAGCACTGGCAGTGCAGAGCCCCTCTAAAAAGAAAGGCAACCCCTACCATTCTGTGATTCTGTGAAGAAAACGCACGGACCAGTCACTTATTGCAAACAGGGTGTCTATTATTGGACGTGCTATACAGCATCCTCCATATTGACTTGCATGTGCCAAGTCCTGTATGGCTTCAGTGTTGGCTCACGGTTCATGTTCACCCAGAATGCGCACCTCAAACCGGTAATTCTGTAGGCATTATTTCCATAGTTAGGTAAAACAGACCAGACCTTTCTAGACTAAGGTTCCTGCTCTACATTCACAAAACCTCAGGAATGCAGAGCATGGTAAATTGTCTCAAAGGAAATTAATTCCATGTACAGACAAAACTTCCTGCAATCAAAGATTGTGAAACATGAAAATTATCTCAATAAAACTAGTAATTGACATATGTGCACAATGTGGCGTTGTGCAAGCACATCTGGACAGCAGTAAGCTTAACTGAGTGGAAATTCTTAGCACATCATTACCTTAAATTGTTCTATTAGGATGTCTCTGGCAGTGTTGAAAATCATAGAGTGTAGTAAATTAGAATACTGTGCTAATGTGTAATCGTAGTCAAAGCCATATATCTCAACGTCTCCCAGGCTGATCTCGTTGTTAGCATAGATAGCGGCCGGGTTGAGAAGATTGCAGACTCCTGGTGGAAGGAGATCTAAGAGAAGGGAAAGGAGTGAGGTTAGAGAAACTAAGTGGATCACTGAAATGTCAACTTTTTGTTCTGGACCTCAGAGCAGCTGGAAGTACCCCACAGCAGGAGAAAAGGAACGCAGTGCTGCTGTCGAAGGCTGCTGCCGTTAACTCACTCAAATAACCCTCCCCGTGAAAAAACACACTGTGAAACAAACCTCGGGCTGCGTCTGGTGGTGGTGCTAACCCCTTTCACAGTAAGACTGACCTTTTATGTCAGGAAGACACAAAACAATGTACTTGGGTCCCTGGCCTACATGAAGCAAAGCAGGCCCGAGATTTTGAAGTGTCAAATTTCTAGCTCACAGCAGCTCCATTTTCAGCAGGCTCACCAACCTGAAAGGTAGCTGTAATATATCATCAGAGAAACATGCACCCCTCACTTAAAACTCGAGCGAGTCAAACAGGCTAACTCCCCTCTTTGAGAAATCCAGATTACTTCAAATTAGAGATTTTGAGGTTTGCCTTTTGGCATTTTTTGTTTCTCACAGAAGCAGCCAGACTTCATAGAGCAATCCTGAAGGTCCCGTTAGGGCTTTTTAAAATTATTATTAGTCGGCAGGATAAAACAAGGTTTTGTACAAACACTACCAAAACGCAAAAAAAAAAAAAAAACCCAACCTTAAGTTCTGCTCTTCCAGCACATAAGAGAGATAGCAACAAGTTATCTGCTTTCCCCTGATAAGCAGCTGGGGAAACAGCTCAGTCCTTGCGTGTGGTTTGTCACTTCAAAACAGGGTTGTACTGTTCAAGATGCTCGTGAATAACACTTTGCTCCCCAGACTACTGGGAAAATGGGGGTTAAGTGACCTAGGAGCTGAACTACCTGTATATATCCTTTTCCAGAGCTAGTCTAGAGAGTGGAGAGCTTTAGCTGCACTACAATGGGAGACAGGAACGGACCGTCCCCCGACTTCCCACTCCAAGAGAGCTGTCCATTGCAAGATGAGAATGAGTAATAAGAATAGTCCCCTGTAGCAGGTTGCCTAGTCACATCCACACTGGGGGACAAAGAGGGGAAGGAGACATTTTCTCCCCCCTCAAAGATGGGCAATTTTCTCTTTGAATGATAGGAAAAGTACAGACGTTTTCCAGATCCTACACAGCATCAGCGGGTAGGATTTGTTTTTTCCCTTCCTACCTTAACTTTTGGCTTTTAGCAAGAATCCCTGTGCTGTTCTTTAGTGCTTCCTTGCTATAAAACCGAGTTTCATCTGAATCTAGAACAAAAAAAAATATTATTAGAAAGAGATACCAGCCATTCCCAATAAAGACTTTGTCTGGAATGATTACAGGATTTAGGTGACCAAAGAAACAAGAGGATTTGGATCTCTCACAATACTTATTTTTCAGGGGAGAGATGCATTAGGAAACATATCAACCCCTCCCTCCTAGCTCACTTTGCTTTGGCCGTCAAATGCAATTCACTAGATCAACTAGAGAGGAATTACTCGAAAAGAAAGCAGTATTTTAAGGCAGGAGGGCTGACTTACTGGCTACAACACAGCAAGAACAAGAGCTCTCTTTCAGTGACTCTGCTGGTGGCAAAGTTCCTAGAAGAGGCTGAAGAGAGTGGGCGCAATCAGAGTACTTTCCACTGGGATTTTAAGAGATGGGAAACATCAATAGGATTCAGATGATCACAACTTTCATCCTCTCATCATAAGCGCTCTCTGCACCATAAACAAACAGAGCTCCACTTCCGGTCCTCACCTCCACACAGTTTGTGGGCAGATTTTTTTCTAAGTATACACTGGGATTTGCAGGGTATTATTTTTATTCCTCACAAGGAAAATGACACAACCCTAATCACATCACAGTGCAAATATGCAGTGCTTTCGTCTCCTAAAGCAAGCACTTTTTTAGGAAAAACGCACCCCACTTGCTCCTACCATATCCCTACAGAGAGGTCAAGCTTTTTCCAACATTCACCACTTACTAACAGATTTATGACAACACATTTTGATAATCTGAGAGCAGCGCAAAATACTGTTGCTTGAACTCCGTCTCTCCTTTCACATAAGACCTGAGACCCACCTAGATTCGACAACATACGCCAGCTGCAACTGTAGCAAAATTACTATGAGGAAAAGCTAAGGAAGCGGCATGGTTTTGTAAAAGGGTAGTCTGAGATTCGCCAAGAGCATGAAGCGAGTCTTATCTGTGATCAGAAACATAAGCAGTAACTGTGCCACAGTATGATTTATTAACTATGTTTNCGACAACATATGCCAGCTGCAACTGTAGCAAAATTACTATGAGGAAAAGCTAAGGAAGCGGCATGGTTTTGTAAAAGGGTAGTCTGAGATTCGCCAAGAGCATGAAGCGAGTCTTATCTGTGATCAGAAACATAAGCAGTAACTGTGCCACAGTATGATTTATTAACTATGTTTAGACCCGCTGGATGAAGTCATACTCCTCCTTGCCAGCCTCAAATGTGCAGAGCCTCTCTGCTGTTCTCTGACAGCCTCCTGCCCAGATCACTTTACCCCTCTCAGACATTTTGTCACTAGTTTATGCAGCATGTTCTCTCTTACCTCATAAGGGCTGCAGAAAGATGGATACGCTAGCCAAAACGCTTTGTCACCATTGCCTCACACATAATGTGTTCCCTACACACACTTCCTGGAGCACTGCACATCTACTCGCTGTGTTTCCTATCACACATCATTGTCACCAAACCAAACTTGCTGACAGCTTGCTCTTTCCGTGCGGTCATCCTCCATCTTAAACTTACAGTAGTTTCAAAGTCACTGATCTCCAAGAGAGAAGGGAAAAGCTCTGGGTTTCAATCCAGAGACTCACACTGCACGTTTGGCTCAGTGCAAATGTCCATTTGCAGTATCCTCCTCAACAGAGCGGTTGGTGCCAATCTCCTCTTTATGCCCAAGCAGTCTCTCCACAGGTTCAAACTACATCAGGGAAGAGACAGAAGCACATGGGAGCACATGAAAGATCGGTTTCAATAAGAGAGCCCAAACATGCCTGGCTTACTGAGCCAGGTTTCAAGAAGTTTGGATTTTTGTTTGGTTTGCTTTGCTTTTTTTGTGTTGGTTTTTGTGGTTACAAATTCTGAGTGCTTAATTAAGCTGTGGACTTGGGCACTGCTACTCTGCTGACATTCAGCACGTAATCTGCCAGGGGTCTTTTCCTCAGTTTGCGTGGCAATCCTCAAGACAAAACAAACAGACTACACCCCCCAGAAGCCCACGAAGATGCCATTTTCTAAGAATGATAGCTTTTGCTTTTCCTCTGCCAAGATACTGAAACAGATTGCTGGACAGAAAAAAAAAAAGAGAAAACCAGCTTTGGTTTTGGTTTGGTATTTAAAAAGAATGATAATCCCAACTACTCTTTCCATCTGGGTCCTACCTGAAAAGGGAGACAATATAGGCAGTTAGTCACTGCCTAGTCAGCACTTCACCCAGGAAGCGTGATCTAAGGGAGAACCAGCATGCGTACATCTGAGGACAGTGTGGGAAAAAACAGCTCTTGCAATAGTTACAAACCCCTGGAATCTGCATACTTGCACAATTCACTCGGGTTTGCAACTCTGACGGTTTTAAGGGAAGTGTCTGCATATCCATGGTACATGATGAAACTTGGCAACAAAGGCAGACCACAAGAAAGTGTGTTTGATCTCATGCATTTTTTACACCTGGGTGTAAATGCAAGGTAAACACACAACTGCTGTGAGGCCCTCAACAGCTGCTTAAATCGGAATATCTTCACAAGAGCACAAGTGCCTCTTCCCAGGCAATAGCCCACATTGTTAGAAAGCAGTAACACTGAATCCCCAACGTGACAGCAGAGATGGAAACAAAAGCAAGTAATTAACTGTGAGCAATGGTTAGGGACGCCAAGACACCATATGGCCCCTTCTGATGTGAAAAATGCTCTGGTCAGGTCCGGTGCTTTTTTAGCTCCCGGGGGTACCAACAGCATCACGCAGGAAACGCTCTTTTTCTCTCAGCCTCAGATTCAGCACGTTAGCAAAGAATAATACATAAAAAAGGCAACTCTCACCCATCTCCCACACCCTTTGTACTCCCAGAGGTCCAACACAGCAGACATCTGTGCTAATTTCTTTGTAAGACTTGTGAGGAAAAGAATGATACTGAAAAGCAGATGGCCACCATCCTCCACATACTTCACGAATCAAAAAGTTCCCTTTGCTCACACTGACTTGCTTTCTGAAGACAAACTGCCAGTTTTCCTCCCTTCCAAGTACCTCTTGATCCTTTTGAAGTGTTGTTTTGTACCATTTCCTGCAAAGCACTTCAACCAGCTGAAGCAGAGGCCTCTACCAAGAGGGTAGGGAGAGGGAAATATTACTTACAGAACATTAAATGACAGAGGAACCATGTCAAAAGAGTGCCAAAAATTACTCTGGAGCTCAGTCTTGAATTTATACCGTTATGTGTAAATATTTTGGGATTTCTCACCAATGAAATTACACAAACCAAAAGCAGTATTAACAAATACCGTTTCATTCCAAAATGACATTTTTTATATACACAAAGGCTCTAGACAAATGCTGCTATAAGAGGTCTTTACAAGAAAAAGAACAATTACATTTAGGAAAGCAGAACTGGGATGTTAACGTAACTGGTCGCACTTCCAGATCTGGCTGCTAATCGTCATTCCCAGTCCCAGCTCAATTTCTAGATGCCACAGCTCGTGAAACGTCCACGCTCCCTAAGCGACTCGCAGGGCGATTATTATCAGACCACAAGACTTGTTTCCCGGTTTGGCAGAGAGCGAGGCCCTTCAATCTTTGTGCCTGCCTGAGATTAGCGAAACAAGCAGAATCAAAATGTGCTGGATTGCAAAAACCACTTCTGCACCACACCAAAAATCACCAGCGCAGCGGTCGCACAGGGGCGTAGTCTTCTCTCCCAACACAGCAGACACGTTGCTGACTGCGGCTTGCAGTATTTAGATGAAAAGGCATTTCTCGATCCACACAAACGAAAAAGAGCAAGGACTACATCTGAGCTACACCCCCAGCCTTACTGCCTAACCAAGTTCTTGCTATCTGCAAACTTGTCTCTAGTCTCAGTAGCTCTCACATTTAACCACGCTCAAGTTTGTCACGCAGAGGCAAGAAGTGAACAGTTATTTTAAAGGTTCCTTAGGAAAGCCGATTTATTGTAGCTATGTTTACAAGCCTCAAAGATCTAGGAAAAGACATACAGACTTGCTTACAGCCAAATCCTCACTCGCCTGCCAGTTTCATTGAGTTTCAGGACTGGATGTTTCCTAGAGTACAAGACTTCAGACATTGCTTACCAATGCCACATTTTGCACAACTCAGTTTAGTCATCAAAGCAACAATTAAAACCAACTTGGACCAACTCTGTTTATGTCTCTTCGTGACAAGACTTGAATAACAGTACAGTCTTGAAATTTTGGGCTGGGGAGCTATTCTTTAAACAAATGAGAGCCTTCTTATTTAACATGTCTAATAGTTACCTGAAGGTTTGCAAAGAGTCTGCTCTGTAACACACAGGCTACTTCACCCAACTTCATTTTGTATTTAGTTGCGCTGATTAGTTCTCCAGCTCAAATGATAACTGTATCTCTTGCATCCCAACAAAGTCTAACTACATGAATACGGACTTCACAATCTGTCACTTAGTAAAGTGACTATTTTCCCAAGAAACCATGACATCGCCTATTAACATAGCTGCATTTACAGTTTTAATTCCATTATGGAAAAGAAAAAATATGTCTTCGAGGATATTAAGGTCCAAACACCACTACAAGTCTTGCGAGTTGAAATTTCTCTCAAGCAGTGGGGCTAAAACCACAAGTCAGTCTTAGGGCAGGGACTGAACATGAAGGTACTGTCCTTGTCAGCACCCAGTACTGCCTTCAGCAGCTCTGGCAAAGGAGCTCACATCCTGCAAAAGCTGGAATGCAGCAGGCTGAGCACCCAACAGATCAGCGGCCAATTCCTTTACGTTTGTGTATCATGAAGGACTTTATATTTTATGTCAAATCTCGTGTACTGGAAGGTGGAGGAGGAAGGAATGATAGAATTTGCCATTCTTCCAGATGCCTATGGCTGGCTGCCGATCTTCTCCAAGCCCTTAGATAAACTAAAGCTAACAGAGAGCTATTTAACAGCAGACACAAAGTCACATTTCCTAGCTCTCTATGGTACTTGCCTTCAGCATTCCAAGAATCAAGAAACCAGCAGGAAAACGTTCTCTGTCCTTATGCCATGAAAGCTATTCTTTCACATTTTTAGGAGAATTTAATACAGTGGAGATCTGCTGCTGCCAAAAAGACTGCAATCTTGTTTTACACATGGACAGATTTGGTGAGCAGCACGAGTTTTCTCCTTGCTTAGCAAGATGTCATCGTACCTGGCAGAGCCAGGTAACTTCTTGGTCAGAGGAGCAAAACCACGCACAGACGCACACATGAGTAAAAGGGGTTTTGCATCTGTTACACAAACTGAGCTCAGGATCAGGAGACATCCCAGCAGCCGTAGCACCAGTCTTCTCCACGCTCACCCTTGTGCCAATGATGAGTTACAAGTTGGACGCTGGGCTCCTCACCACTTCGGTCAACATCACTGCCTGTTGGTCCTAGTCTAACCACCTCTCCGCATGCCAACCAATGGCAAATTAAAGGAAAATGCAACAAGCCCTTCATTTAGACCATTTGCCACGACGATATCCACGTTAAGGAGGCCAGTTGTGAAGAACCCCACATACCCCGTGTGCCCTGAAACGCTGAGACCAGCCGAGGGATGTTCACAGAGAGAAGCCCAGGATGGGGAGGGGAAGACCAGGGCCAGATTTCAATAGAAATAAAACCGTCCCCGGGGGCCGTGATGATGGAGGCGTGCAGGCGGCATTGCCAGGGAGAAGGCTTCTAACCCCGGCAGCTGCTGCACGGCAATGGGCACGTCCCCGGTTCTGCAGCGCGGGGAAAGACACCGAGATGCAAAGAGTGGTGGGAGCGGGGGAAAAGGAGAAAAAGAAAAGGAAAAAAAAAGCAAAAAAGGAAAAAGCCCAAGCCCGGCAAGACGTGGCAGTCCCGGCGCCCGCCCTTACCGTAGACCAGCTTTTTCATCTCGTGGTACCTGGCCCACAAGTAGGTCTTGGTGTCGGCTCCCTCGGCCAGGAGGGGCTGGCTACCCGCGGCGGGGCCGGGCTCGGCGCCGCGCCGGGCTCTGCCGGGGGCCGCCGGGTGGTGGTCCCTGGGCTGCCCGTGGCCGCCGTCCCCGGGGCGCTGGCTGGCTTGGGGGCGGCAGCTCTGGCAGGAGAAGGCCACGGCGAGGAGCCGGGGAGCCGCGCCGCTGCCCCTCCTCAGTGCCGCCATGCCCAGCGCCGCCATGGTGCCGCCGGACGCTGCAGCCTAGGGGCAGCCCGCGCACGGCCGGGGCTGCCTCCGCTCCCCGCCGCCCC
>VZSC01009412.1:36258-85734 GCA_013398225.1 Steatornis caripensis
CGAGGCTGGGCCTGAGCGCCCCGCTTCTCGCGCCTCCACCCGCGGGACGGGGGCTGCGGGCACGCGGCCGTGGCTCCCCCACGGCGGCCTGGGCCTCCCGGTGGCGGTGCGTTCCATCCCGCCTCTCACCCGCCTCCCCCCGTTTTCTTCTTCTTCTTCACAGGCGGAGCTGCCGAAGGCGCCGATCCCGCCCCGGTCATGCTGGTGAGCAAGAGGGTGAAGCGCCTCTTGCAGCTGGTGCCTGGGAAGCAGCGCTTCGGCGTTTACAGGTTCCTGCCCTTCTTCTTCCTGCTCGGGGGAGCCATGGAGTGGTTCATGATTAACGTCCGCATTGGCAAGGAGACCTTCTGTGAGTGCGGGCCGGTCCGTGCGGAGCCAGCGCTGCCCCGCCGGGGCCTGACCCGGTGCCGTGGGCCGCAGCCCCCGCGGGCGGTGAACACCGCGGGGTTTAACGTTCAACGAGACTCACCGCGGCTGTCAGACTTTAAGTGCGGGTGTGGGTTCATCTGAAATGTGACTTTTTACAGGGAAAAACACTACATCCGTGAAAATGAGCCACAAGAGCTTAAGCTAATGACGCTCGGTGCCATTTAGTTTTCACGTGGCATTCTTCCCTTCAAGAAGCCTGGCTAGAAATGTTCCTGTGCTTCAGAAAAAAAGAATCAGCTCTGCTGTGTGTTGTGTGGGAATATTCTCATTTTCACAGGAAATGTAGTTGAGTCTCCTGTAGAATAAAGCAGCTTGGTACGACTTCCATAGCTGACAAACCCACTGCAAACCAAATTGCTTCTCGTGCTCACTTCTGAAAGCTTGGGCTCATTGTGTTTTTTCGCTTTATTTCTGAGGCATACCTGTATGGTAATAAAGTCAGGCTAGAAACTAAAGCACAACGCCCACGTCGCAGCCATTATCTTTCAGCTCAAGCCTTATTTTCTGGAAAAAAAATGCTATGCCTAAATGATACTACACTAATAATAATTGTGCAGATAGCCTTATTTGCTGCTCCATTATCCATGCAAAGTGACAATGTGCAAGTCCGGTAACCTCTTTTTTTTTAGAGATTTTATTTGTTTGTAATATATTGGATATTTAGAGGTGATCAGGGTGAGAGGAAGAACAACTAGGAAGACTGAAGGTGGGCATATTCCTGTGTTTTGTTTTTTTTTTTTTAAAAAAAAAAAGCTAAAATACTGAAGCCAATACTGGCAGTCCTGAGGCCTTGGACTTTGTTTCTATAATTTAATTTCCCTTTGGCTTCAGCTAGTTTGGGCACTTGTATTTTTAATTACCCACATGGGAAGGTAGACAAGAAATGACTGTATCACGCTGGAAACTTAGTTTTCCTATAAAAACATTTCATGAGGACTGATGGGAAGAACTTTAGCCTGGATGGGAGGGAGAGTATGAGCTATTTTTAAGTGGCAATAAGGATTTGTGTTGGCTTGAATTTTCAGTTGCCTGTCAGTCAGTGTCTCCAAGAGAAAACTGGATGGAAAGGTTTAAAAATTCATGACAGGCTTTGTACATTTAATACTGTCTTGCACTTGGAAAACGCTAATATAAAGAAATCTTTTTCCGGCAGATGATGTTTACCGTAGGAAACGATCTGAAAGACAGTACGAGGCAAGGATGGAAAAAAATGAATTTTAGCTGAAATGCTTCGAGGGGAAGGTCCTGAATGCTTCAACTGTACTAATACCAAAGAAGCATTACTGCCACGTTGATGGTAGGGGAAGATTTTGCCTCTGCAAGATGAACTGTAATCCACAGGTTTGTGTAATACACTCCCAGATGGTTTTGACAGTGTTATTCTTCTTCCATCTACTTCATTATCTTTAATATTCTGTATTTAAGCCAAATACAGTAGCAAAAAGTGCATTGTGTTTAGGCTTCTGCCTCTTACTTAATGTTTGTTTAGTACTTTTAAATAAACTGAACTGAGTAAACAGTCTGGCTGCCGCTTTTCTTCGCTTGATGAGACACCCTTCTTATGACAAGACCAAGGGGAAAGAAATGTTACATACTGCATACGTAGTATCTTGGCACAATGGAAATAGTAATTTTTAGTTAGCTTCCTTTGCACTGATAGAAACTGCCCTGGCATCAGATTTGTTTTCTTTCCAATGTGGCATAATTTTAACTAGATTAAAAAGAGGCCAGACTTACTGCTCAGTGTTTACTCAGCCCACACTGTTTGGAAAGTCATCCGTGCATTCAGGCTCCACTGCCTACAAGTGCTGCAGTACCCATTGTTGCTACTCTAACAATGAATTGAGCCGAGGGCTTTGGGGAAAAAAAGTCTGATGCGTTTACCGGGTAACAGGCACAAGTTCAGAGGAATGTGCAATGGCAGTCCTAGCAACCCTCAATTCTCTTTGCAGGACTCCTGCCTCCCCAAAGAAGGAAAACGAAGCTAACTGCTCTATCCTGGACAGGTTTTACTCCCTAACACAGCGACACCTGCTCTCAAGTGCGTGGGAGCATGTCAGTGACTACTCATTAGGGTGACCGGTGCAGTATTATCAGCGAGGATCGTGTATTAATGCAATAGATTCTTTTCTGATGGTATGTGCGTATGCTGAGGGTTCCACAAAGAAGCCAGTTCTTAAGATCAGCCTAAAAACAAACCTGACGGAGTTCATATACTTACGTGCATTCCTGTACTAACTCCTAACAGCCTTTTTCCACAGAAAGAATCTTTCATTAACTAAAGACACAGCGGCTGTTTTGAAGATGTTATGGTGCAGGTACGCAGCTTGCAAGCGGAGGGTAACCACTGTAGTTTGTGTTCTGTCTTCCAAGGACTTGATTTGGAGAACTAGTGCTGCTTGTGTTTTCAGGAGAGAAAGATCTGACAGAATTAAAAGACGTCACTGTGCTGCTGCATATTTTGACTGGACAGCAAATGAAAACGCTTGGGGAAAAACTCAATTTCAGAAGTAGTAAGAACCTAGATTTTGACTTGGGCTCTGAGGTAGAGCCCAGGTTCAAACACTTGTGCACAAACTCTTTTTGCAGTCACAGATCATTCCACTGAAGTAAATCCTGACTGTAGCAATATGTTAAAGAATGAAGCATTAATAAAAAGCCAGATTTTTAAACTTGTTGAGCTTTAGCTCCATGTGCCTTTACTTCTTGAGCCCTTTGAAACTCTCTCCTGCCAGTGCTTGCTTTCCATGGAACAAATAAGTTCTTCAGTATCTTTGTTTTTTTAAGAAAGAGCCCCGTGCCCTAGTTAGTTCTCAGTACTTGGGAGCCTGGTGTGAAATCTTCCTCTGGCTGCCCTTCCTAGTAGCAGTTTCACAGACATCAGTGAGTCGAGGTCCAGTTTTTCACTTCAGAGCTCTTACTTTGCGGCACTGTTTCCCATTTGCAGCTGAGAGCGCCAGGCATGCCTGGAAGGTATGTTAGGTGTCTCCAGCTAGGGAAACAGAAAGTGAGACAGGCTGCAGTCGCTCACAAGAAGTTTGGTGCCACAGAGTTCTGTGGCACTGGTCTTTGTGACCAGTGCAGGAATAAAATCCTTCGAGTTGGCATCGTACCATTTCAGGCAACACAGATCTGTTAAGACACAAGATGAAGCCTGACATTTAGAAATCTGAATGGTATTCTTGATTCCACAATGTGTTTGCTAGTGCTGATCCTTCTACAGTCTTTGATTTTGCTAGTCTCTCACTAACCCTGGGAATAACAGCAGCTGTGGGGCCCCAGTGCCCAGCCCATTCCAGTACTGAGCACACTTGGGGATTTAGTATCGATTTTAATCTACACCCAATCTTCAACAACCAAGGTCTTAATTTGGTTTCTCAGTTTTATCTCTGCTGACTCCTGTGCTCTTTGCCTTCCCCAGCAATCTCTTTCCAATCTTTTCTGGCTCACATTTCCCCATTTCCTTCCCATCTTCCAGCTTCCCCCTCCTCCCCCTGCCTCCATCTGTCTACTGTGGTAGTGGGCAATATGGAGGAAGCAAGAACTCTCCTTCAGCTTGGAGCTCAGGCCAGCACTGGGAACACACCGCTGCTTCGGTTACGCACTGCCAGAGCATGCCAGGAACACAGCTTTCATTTTAAGCGCTGCTGAGCCCCTGCCAGTTCTGGGGTTAAGCACACCTGTTCCTTCTTTGGGAGTTCATGTGGTGTCAGCCCAGAATGCTGCTCAGCATCTATGAACAGCGGTCTTGTGTGTTCACTTTGCAGCAGCTGCAGCAGGAGATTCTGAGAATTAGCCAAGCATTTCTGCTGAAAGCTTTCCAAATTGTAGAAGTCAGGCCAATATAGATACAAGCATGGAAAATTTCAACTCGGGAAAGCAGCAGCAAATAGTCATCCGTGAACAAACAGTGACACTTGTGTATGAGCTATGCTGCTCACCACTCCCAGCATTAGAGAGGGGACAATTTCACTGCCAATTCAGAATGATTTTGTGGAAAAAAGGATCTGTTCATTGATCATTTCTCTGCTGTTGTGCACCCAAAGATGCTGCCTGCTGAAAGACCCGTGGTGAGCCAGGGAAGTACTGAAAAGTTCTGGTAGAAGCAGCGTGTACATGCCCAGCCTGTACTCCTCCATGGCACAGGCGTGCAGCAGAGTTTTGTCCCAGCTTTTCAAGAGTAGAAAAGGAAAAAGCAGTCATCTGTTAAGTAATGGTGAATTCTTCCTTGGAGCAAAAGTTTTAGTATCTTCAGTGGAGGTGAGCTTTCACTCCAGACTTCATACTCAGATACAAAACTCTACCTGTGCTCTGGTTAGGGCCAGCCCCAGGTGCTTCCAGGAAAGGTGCAAAAACCTGCAACAGGTGCTGGTGGGATGACTGGTCCTGAGGAATTTCCTTGTCACTGGATATTGGTGCTTGGCACAAAGCATGAGGATTAATTATAGTCCTCAAAAAAATCACCCAATGGAAACAGAATTTGGCCGCTCCCTGTAGAGACAGTTGCACAGACTTCACGAAGGACCAACCATCCTTCACCATTTTTGTCTGAGGCTTTCGCTGTGCTTAGCTTAACCTGGGCTGGGACACACCGGTTACACATGTTGCTGTGTAATTCAGTGCGTTCTCCTCCTTTTCACGTCTCTCTTACTGCCTCCTTTAACAGATTATAATCTGCAAGGCCAGACTTCTGCACTGGATTTCTGATCCCTCTTGGTGCAGGAAGGACCAACCGCAGGAGACCACCGTGTCCCCGAGGCCTGACAGAGACTGTGAATCACTTCATCCAGGATCACCAGATCCTATTGCGCTTCAGGAGCTGCCGTTTTGTTTCTTTGTACGACGGTCGAATTAGGCTTGCTGGAAAATGCAGTAAGTAAAAGGAATATGAGGTTTATGTTATTAATAATGAGATTTCACATATTATCAATGAATCAATTCTTACTTGATGTTCAGAGTACCCAGCCATTTTGAAACACTGCTCCAATTTAGGGCGTTTGCAGCCAAGAGGCGGCTACGTACATCTACGGATGATCTTCAGTACCTCAGACTGAGCAAACAAGATGTGGAGGATGATTAGAATTAGTCTCCTCTGTGCAACTGCACCATCAAATTTTAGACAGGTGGAAGTTCTGTAAAACTGGCAGCCTACGTGAGAGGCAGCATTTATCCCCCAGGTGGAAGACATGAATGCGTGTTAATTAAATATAATGCTATTTGTTCTGGTTATTTAAATAGCTCTTGGTAGATTTTATGCCAGAGGCACCTTGAGACTTGAGAGGTTGCTATCACTTAATTTTTCTTGCAGTTTGCGGTATTAAAGAAAATTTCTATCGTCGTTTCTAATTTTGTTGTGTAAAAGATGCTTTGTCCATATTACTGTTCTAATTTCCTTTACACAGCTACATAAAAGACAGTCCTGAACCAGGTTAGCTTCCAGTATGAAATTAAGGCTTGCTGTTTATTTTCAAAGCAATTAATGTGGCGTAAATCTGGGACTGACTGAATCTTAACATCTCCACTCAACTTGTTCCCAATGCGTCACATATTTTTCAAGGTTTAGTGTTGATGCTCCTTATGGCTCAATTTTCAACCTTATCTTTCAGCATCACTGTTCTTATTACCTACCAGGCACGTCTTGCGATACACAGGACAATATAAAAAGGATTCTTTACCTGCACACAAGCACGCAGCAAGGACTTGGTAAGATCTGGATCAGCAACAGCCACAATTACTTGAAATAAAATCCTAACAAAAGTCTTGATGGGACACTCAAACCTGGTTAATCCAAAACACTTTGCAAACTATTTTTATTCAAATTAAAAAGACTCAGGTAAACAAAATGATGGTACATACATGTTACAAACCTGGTTAGCAGCTTAACCTTCAGCAGTACAAGATCTAATGAAAAGCCAAGCATGGATTAACCAGGTCCAAAAACATATGCTGAAAAAAAAAAAGTCACCAACATCAACGTTTTGAATTTTTACACAAACAATAAATTTCTCATGGAAGGGAAGGACCGAGGAAGAAAACAAACAATTATTAGTCGTCTCCAACTGGTTTATGAAAATGCCGGTCCTAGATTAATCTGTTTTCCACTCTTACAGAAGCCAACCATTTCCCATACATACTTTTATTTTAATATGAAAGTTTTGTTTACGCCAGTACAATGAACGGCAGTGGAAAACAAACGAGGGGTTCAAACACCCACAAAGAGAAAGACAGACAAGCATGTCTTTTTTTTCCTTTAAACCAGAGTCAGAAAACAGTTTCTTTTGCTGGTTTTGAATTCTAGACCGTAGCCATTACAACCTAAATTTTACTGCAATGGACTGAAGTGCCTCCAGTATACAGAGACGTGATTTTGAAATAAATAAACAAAGCTTAAAATAATTGATTAGGGCCAGCCCAGTGGCTTAGCGGTAGTGCTCTGCACTGCCTTGCAGGAGGACCCAGGTTTCGTTTGCACTTCCGATCTCTTGCTCCTGGGCCAGAAAGAGCAGTGAAAGTAGGGCTTCAGCTGCTCAGGCAGGAGAGCGCCAGTGCTGCAAGTCTGCTCATCACTGACCTTCAGATAAATTAAACATCTGAGTTATACAGGCTCCAAAGGGAATCCCATCCAGTCCTCAAAAGAAAATAAATAAAACAATAACTTAACTAAAATCCATCCCAGGTTCTTTGGTGTAATTTTTGTTAATGCTGAGAAGTAGGAGAATCTGGTGGTGTATTAGTACAATCCACACTAGTTCCAAATGCTCAAAAACTAGGATTTGCTGCCTGATTCACTTAAATGTCCTGCCTTTGTGGCTAAAAATTGGAAAACCTATGGTAATTTAAATGCATGTTAAGATGACACTGTATATATGGGAGTGGTCTAAGACTATTCAGTTTCCACTTTAGTAAATAAACTTGGTCATTTACAAAAGCCAGTAAAGAATTTATGTACCACAGGTGTGCTACTTGTAGAGTTCAAAATCGTAATTTCCCTCTATGTTGCTTGGCTCCATTCTCTTAACATCCATTGCACATCTGACCTAAACTGTCCTTAAGTGCCTATTTGAAATTGCATTGTTTCCTGTGCAATGACTGGAGAATTGCAATAGGAGAGGAATTAGCCAGTAAAATTAAGTAACAGTTTATACTTGCACATGTCACTTCCCTCATCAGTATCAATTACATCAGCAAAACAGAACCCAAAGTATCCAATATTTCAAGAAAAATATTTAACCTTCTGCCAAATGTACTCAAATAAAAACGTTCCGTACTATTAGACTTTAAAAAACATTTCCACACAACAAACGTCTCTAGCAGTAAGATGAAAGTGTATCAGTAAATCAGTTCTTTTGGACCGAGTTGCAGTGACTGTGTTCCTGCCATTTTTTTTTCAAATTAATATTGTTTTCCCAGTTACTTAATGCAATCCAAAACAATTAATTCTTTTTCTAAAATTAAGTACGTGAAAGGATTTACCTTTAAACAAACAGCCTTGCAGTCCAAAAGGTTGGTTAGTTATGAGGACAGGTAAGTCTTTAGCAGAGGGCAGTCACAACCTTGACATTTGGCAAGAAGAGTCTATACCTACCTTAGTTAGCTAAAAAAAAGAAAAAAGAAAAGGGAAAAAAAAAGGAAAAAAACCCCAAACCCTCTGAAGACTGCAATGCAAGTACTCTATTTCTCCAATGTACTAGGTACGCTGAACTTACACATACCCTACAGTAGTATTTTACTTTAAAGTTCATTTAAGTGTCAAATTTCTCAAATTTTGCATTGCAAAACTTTCACTAAGGTGAATCAGTACACTTAAAGAAGGCAGACAAAAATGTCTTACAATGCCCAGTCATTAACAGAATATGTGTGGATTTAAAAACATCACGTTACTTCCCTAGCAAAACGACTCAACTTTCCTTCACCTCTAACTTACCTTCCAAAACCTGAATTGGTTCGAAGTTCTGCATGCCTTTCCCACATGCAGACAGAATTGCTTAGGGAGGGAGCTTCCCCTTCCCACTGCTCGGTGTTAGGGACATCACAGAACCCCCAAAGCGGGACACGGTAGATGAAACTTTTCACCTTCTAAGGGCATGCCAGCACATGTACTCTGCTACTGATTTAGGACCGCAATGGCCTTGGCTACACAATTAAGTAACTGGACAGGACTGGACAGCATTAGCAGTCAAGATACCCTTGTCCCGTCAACACCAGCACTTCCATGATTGCTGTGGCCCACTCAGCTGCCTCGGAATTGGCTTGAAATGTCGTTTTTCCCTACAGTCAATGCACATCTTACTTTTAGCTTCTTTTCAGAGATCCTCCTTGTTCACATCCAAGTGAGATCTCTGCTGGAAGTGGCTAACACACACAAGCACATGTACACACATTCTTCTACGATGTAAACTATGACTAATTTCACATTCCATTGTACCAATCTGCAAATACTTTGTTTTCTTTTTTCTCTTTTATATAAAAACAATGGCATCAGATTCTCAGCAATAAAGTATAAGAAAGATGAATCCTTGACTACACTTAACCAATTATGAAATCGCCTTTCAAACAAAGGAAACATATGCAAAAATTCATGTATTTGATAAAGTCAACTTAATATAACAAAAAGTGAAATATGCTTATTAAAAGTGTCCTTATATAAAAATGGTCTTGCAATGTATAGTAAAATGCAATACAAATTATTGTTGGTTATCTCTCCCCACCCAGTAACTAAAACAGCTATTTTTCCACAAAACTCCTTATATGCCGGTATCAAAGAAAGAAGCAATTATGCGACTAAACATTTTCTATGTTGTATGCCTGACGGATATTAAGGGTGTCTCGTAGCATCAAGTCTCGCAGACGCCATAATGCATCGGCCATTGTGGTATGAGCCCCTTTACTTTTCAACCAGTGTGAAGGGAGTCGGCTCTCTTGTTCTTTTGATAAGTGGACATCTCGTCTTCGTGCTGGAAGGTCAAGAAATGGTCCAATTATCTACTGGCTTTGATATTCACCATAATTTTTCTAGAAAAAGGCAAATATAATTCTACAGTATAACTTTTACCCCTAGTATTTAAGCCCATACAATTGACTCTTCTATTTATACAACACTGGTGGAATTAGCCTGCTGGTAACATATATATTCCCAGTCTGTTAATTTAGCAATGACTTGCATGTGTACATTTTATTAAGTAAGCAGCAGATTCATTTAGCATTTTCTGTAAAAGCATAAAATACTAATGGTTTCAAAGAAGCGTGCTCTGTCTGGAAACATTCCACCCTGTATCAAAAGCCTTACCTGCAAGGGTCTGGTCCCACTTGCTAATACTATTTGATTCAGCACTAAGCCCCTCAATATATTTCAGATAGGCTTCAGAATGAAGAAGCCTCTGTGTCTTTGGTGGAGGGGAGACGAACATGGGAGTTGTGGGCTGCTGCATAACTGGCTGACTCGCTGGGCTCTGGCCAGGATACGGAGGGGGTGCCTGCTGTCCTGGCGGGCCAAGGATTCCTATCTGCAATGACAAAGCAATGGAGAAATCACATCTGGGGGAACTGCAGGGAAGCCGCTTCACGCCTGTGCATCAGGTCATCCTTGTACAATGGAGTTTCAAAACAGGTTATGAGCAAAGGCATAAGGAAGTTTCCCTGGAAGACAGCCACTTCAGCCAGGGCTATCTGTTGGGGTCACAGAGATGCACACAGAGAAGAAGTGCAAACAAACCATATTTAATAGACAACATTGCTCATATTTCTAATCTACATAAACATATTAATAGAATCATAGAATAGTTTGGGTTGGAAGGGACCTTGAAGATCATCACGTTCCAACCCCCTTCCCATGGGGTAGGGACACCTTCCACTAGACCAGGCTGCTCAAAGCCCCATCCAGCCTGGCCTTGAACACTTCCACGGAGGAGGCATCCACAACTTATCTGGGCAGCCTGTGCCGGTGTCTCACCACCCTCATCGTGAAGAATTTCTTCCTAATACCTAATGTAAATCTACCCTCTATCAGTTTAAAACCGTTAGCCCTCATCCTATCACTCCAAGCCCTTGTAAGAAGTCCCTCTCCGTCTCTCTTGTAGGCCCCTCAGGCACTGGCAGGCTGCTATAAGGTCTCCCCAGAGCCTTCTCTTCTCCAGGCTGAACAACCCCAGCTCTCTCAGCCTGTCTTCACAGGAGAAGTGCTCCAGCACCCTGATCATCTTTGTGGCCCTCCTCTGGACTTGCTCCAACAGGTCCATGTCCTCCTCCTGATGTTGGGGGCCCCAGAGCAGAATGCAGTACTGCAGGTGGGGGTCTCATGAAAGCAGAGTAGAGGGGGAGAATCCCCTCCCTTGACCTGCTGGTCACGCTTCTTTTGATGCAGCCCAGGACATGGCTGGCCTTCTGGGCTGCGAGCACAGATTGCCGGCTCATGTTGATCTTCTCAGCAACCAATTCTGATTACTGTCACCATTTCTCCTCTCCTATTACCTTTAATTACTCCTTTTGCCTCCTTTTTATTTCATGGTTTCTCTAATTTGATCATAAACTGTGTGGTCTGTGAAGTGCAGGGTTTATCTCTAAAAGATCTAATCCAAGTTGACCCTGATCCTTGGATGACTGGGATACTTCCACAGAATAAATGCTAAGTACTGTCAGGCAAGAATTGCAGACACACACACAAAAATCACAGTCACACAGAAGAATTCCCACCATTGTGATTAAGTGGGAGTACTGAAAGCTCTTAGCAGAGATATCCTGTGGTCTGGAATAACTCAGTGTCACGACACGCACACTTTACTCCTTTCTCACTCAACTTCTGGTTTTCTTTACACCCTCTAGCCAAAATCACATTTCTCTTCATGATGCAACAATTTAACCAATAAAATTGGAAACGTGCTGGACACTTCATCTATATTAATGACTGAGAAGGAACATCTAATCATCACTGTCATCTAAACTCACAAAGTCTGAACTGCCAACGAACATCTGCTCAGTCAGTCTGTGAAATATGGAAGCAAACAAAACTGCTTTTACCCACTCATCAATGGCTGAGAAAGTGGACAGCACCCTCTCCGCATGGCCAAAGCATGCAAAACCTAAATTATCATCAGTTTAACACCATTTTGAAATGACTTGCCTTAGTTTAGTAGAAGGAAAACCAAACAAAACACTGTCTTGCTTATACTACAGAAGTTATCCCACTGGGCACAACCTAATTAGTCCGATAACAATTCAACGAAGAAGTACCGACATACACTCTGAGTGTAAGATATTAACTGGTTCTAAATACATCAGTGTACATTTGGTTTATGTTCTCCCTGGGTAAGGCTATGTACATCCCTATGTGTCTTAACTGAGATGCTGTTTAAATGCTACTTTAAATGTTAATTCAGAGCCCTAGAGCCTCATAAATAATGCAAAAATGACTCACCTGCTGTCCAAAAGGACTTGCTCCGGGTGCTGGAGTGCCTACCATGGGGGACACATTTTGGCCTATAACACCTATATTCCAAAATATAAAATAATTACTCTTAGTTCAGAGCAGTGACAAGTGCCTCTTTGGTCTTCTACAGTAAAAATTTATACTTTGATATAATTGCTCACAGTTATTTTAAGCAGATGTACGACATTCAAATATCCCCTTCTTCCCCAATTAAAAAAAGAACTTTGGAAGTTTCCGAATGAAAAATAAAAAAAAAAGAGCCAACATGACAAGGATCAAACATTGATATGCGGCCTACTGAATTAACTTAATTAAAGAAATGCAAAGTGAATAATTTTTGATTTTCAGGTTTTTTTCACGTTGCTTAGTGACTGCCTGACTAAATCTTTTCGTTTATAATATATACCTTTGGCTTGACAGGATCTTCCTGGAATCCTTTAAGAAAGGAAATGCTGATTTGCTTTAGCAACACTGAACATTTCCTTGTGTTCAGTTTTATAAAATACATTCACAGCAGGAGGAAATCCAAGCCATTACACAAATTCTGTTAGATCTCACTAAAATAACACACAACTTGCAGGTTAAGCTTAAATAGCCTTATATATGAGACCAATGGACATTTGAAATACATTTCAAAGAAATAAAAACTGTTCATTTATCTCAAACATATTGAGGTTTTTCCCTATTGCACAGAGTGCCACAGGTAACACCCGTGTCAGTCTTACAAACAAAAATTTACAAATCTAAATGAGAATCATGCAGTTCCTGTATTTTACATACAGATGCTTTGGTCTGAAAAAATGAAAGTTATGCCTGCTGCTGCTTTTCTTTCTGTTTATGCATTCATTGGAAAAGCTGCAAACTCACTACGCTATTCCTGAGGGTTTAATTTACATGCAGATTTCTGTATCAGTGTTCAAAAAATGTGCCAATGCATTTTCCATTTGAAGACAGCCCCCATTTTAAATGCATCTGTACTAACATCACATCAGGAGCTGGGAAAGACACTGACAATACAAGTTGTGGAATCTGATCTGGCACGGATTTTTTTTTGGTACAAAGCAAAGAGGTCTGGAGGAGGGCACCTTCACCTTTCCAGCATCAGAGCACGGCTCCACCCTTAGCCCACGCAGCCCAATTTAACATCGCTTCAGGTGTGGTCCTCCATTCCCAGGCATTTTTCCCTAATCCATATCCTCTGAGTTTTAAACACCATACACACAGCCCACTGCTCCACTGGGAAAAACTCTTCAAAGAAATGCATTGTTCTGGATTCACCTCCCAAACATTTGTATCGGCTGATGTGCGCTAAACGTCACTGCCTTGGTGAGTCAGACAGGCTCACAGGCACGCAGGTGTTTTCCTACTCCCTCTACGTGACGTTACGGTGAATCTTACACAGCGGCGAAGCTGCAAGGTGCACACCTAATTCTCGAGGATTTTTTTTAAAAAGCGAGCAAAAAAATCCCAATAACCCAAAACAATTTACATACAGATAAAGTCCCAACAGAGCTTCTGATAAACACAGTTGCGAGTAGGGGGAGGCAAACGAGACCACTTTTGTCCACAGCTTGTTTAACTGCTGAACATATGAGATGCGCGTCTCTTAAATAGGCCCATGAGTTATCAGAGGTGAAAACTGAAAGAATCAGCAGAAAACAGGATGAGAGGGCAGATGAACATTTTTGCCCATAATGGGGACGTGTTAATGGCACTAACACTGGAAAAATATTTATGATTCATTCAGCCTCACTTTTCATCAAAAGTGTTGGCAAAATAATAGCAAACGTGCAGTAGATACGCTCTCAAAAATAAATTCAAAATTTGGCCACAAAAGTATACTGAGTTCACCTTATCTCCAAATGTTTCCAGTTACTGTTCTGTCAACAAGGTTTTATCTGAATACTCTTTCATAATAACATATGTCAGTGTCCCGATGGCCAACAGGTCTTACATGACCAGGTTCATTTAAGTGCAGTCTGACTACTGATAAACATTAACATACTGAAAAAGAGCTCAGTAAGGAAGGAGAGCAATACATTTCATTTGTAAGCCCACTTCAAGTAAGAAAAGGAGGGGTAGAAGGATGCTGTTGAAATGACTTAAGGATATGAATAGGCTGATTTTGGCTTTTCAGACCTCTGATAAGACTCAAGCACAACTGTCAGGTTTTTTTGGCTGGAGCAAAACCGCTCCTGGACCAGGATCACGTTTCTCCAGTAGCCTTCCCCTGCTGGTTTACTGGGCATGCTGTTCTGTCAACGTTTTGCATATACCTCATATATTCAGCAGTGCATTCTGTGTGCTGCAGCTAAACAAACCAGCAATGTTCAGAAACAAAAGCTATGACCAAAACAAGCTACAGATAATTTCTGTAACAACTGGTTAAACGGCAAGTACATGAAAATGAAATAAGGAGCGAATGAGGATGACATTCTTACCGGGTGGTGGGATGCCTGGGATGCCTGGCATACCTGGCGGAAGTTGGTGGGGTGGGGGCACCCCTGGGTGAAGTGGCTGCATGCTGCCCATGCTAACAATGCCATCAACTGGGCCCTGCAAAGGTGGCAGCACCGGTGGATAGCCACTTATCATGCCTTGAAGGACACAACAAATTTCAAACATGCATCAATAACATGCAATATGATCTACACAGTAAGACATGCACTATCCACAAAGAAAAAAGAAAAACCAACAAAAAAAGCACCTTTAGTACAGCAAGACGATACTACAATTAGTATCTTGCAAAATGAACAAAAATGAAAAATAAAAAAGTTATAAATATGAAACACTATACTTTCGAGGAATTAGTGTTTAGTGTATTTGTATGTTTCTCATGGGGCAATAAATGCTGAATATTCAGATATGTTAACACAAGGAATAAATTCAGCCACAATTATATGTTACTAACGCAAGCAATTTTAATACAGCTTAAAGCTCTGCCATCTGCATACAGGTTACAAACACAACACTAACTGCACAAGCTCCATGTACAGCCTTGCTATGTGGGCTGGCTCGGAGACCAAACCCAACTGGAACAAAAAAAGCAACCAACCAACCTATACATTTTTCTGCAGCGCATATGCAAAATTAACACACAAAAGCCCTACCAACATTCGCATACTTAAAACTAACGGCAGTGACCGGGGTGATTTTTATTAAACCGTCTCCAGTATAAACTAAGGAAGTAACTCAAATTGTAAACCTGACAGCACTGGATGTGCTGAGCTGAAATGACTGACACTTACGGCACTAGACTGAAGTAAAAGGGCTTCCAGGGAGCACCTGCAGTCCCTCACACAATTTCTCACTAACCATGTTTTCTAGGTGTCTTTATAGGAAAATCAACGATATGACAAAAACAGTATTGTGCTGCTGCTGCTCGTAACTTTAGTTTTCTGCATGTGAGGGAAGACAATTTAGAGCTTATTGTGGTTTTGGCCCAGGTTTGTGGCTATCCACGAGGTAAACCTACACAGTTATATTATATTACACACAGTATATGTTTATTAGGTCCTGGAACGTAACTTGCTTGTCCCTCACCTGTTTTCTAGGCTTTTTAATTTAAATGGATGCATTGCCAGGTAACCAAGGAAAGGTGTTGGAAAGACAATGAAAAGACGACAGAGGACAGAAGAAGGTCTAGAGAGATGAGGTAAGTTTAGAAATGCAAAATTGCTGGGGTTCCCATAGCCTGTTCCAAGAAACCACCTACTGAGTCTTTGCCACACTCCCAGTAACTCATAAAAGGAACCTTCAGAACAGGGATTTCTGGAATAAGACTGGCTAAAAACTCACACCAGCTCTGATGCTCTGACTGAAAACAAAGCTGTCATGAGCTCAGGATCAAAACAGATCGAGTAGCTCCAAAACACAAGCTAAATCTGTCACTTCCTCAAGAAGCGTTACAAAGGCGAGAAACCTCAAATTTCAAAAGCTTTACATAGAGCAAACAATGAGAAAATAAAGAACGGATGTCCCTCAAACCTTCATTTTCCACAGAACACCTAAATTGACATTTAGTAAATAGGTTTTAGGTACCTATTTCAAATATCTGGAAACTCATCTATACCTCTTTATTAACATAGTGAAATTCATATTTCTAATGGAAAAAGTAAAAGAAGAAAAACAATAAAAGCATCCTTAGAATAAACGGCATTCACTGTAGCTACTGCCTGGTGCTTCCAGTGCACCCTGAGCCGCAATCACATCTTCAATGCGTTTACATACACTTCTGAAGCTTTAAAACAAACAAAACAAAATAAGACAAAAACTTCCGATGAAACAAACCTGTATTTATCAATCATGAAAGCTCACTTCTACATTTCCAAATAACATACTCACTCAACAACTGGCTGGATTAATAAAGTTGCCATCAAATCTCCGTGAGACATCAGTTCTTGTAGCTCATCACAAGGTTATAAGAGCAGCCACTTTCATACCCCAGCTGTGAGTTACCACTTTGATTTTAAACTAGGAAACATGGGCAAACTATTTCCAGCCCCCACAGATGTGATTTATGAGGTCTTTCAAATTACTTGTTCTCCCATTTTTTACTATAACAATGTGAGATTAAATAAACTTTTGTAATGTCTAAATTTACAAGAAACTAGAGTGCTGCGCACTAACAGAAATGCATCTCAGAAGGTATCCAGATTCCTTGGGCCCATGAGCCATAAAGAAGTTCTATGAACTTTTTGATGGAGAAGTTCTCTGAACTAGAGGAAAGCAATCAAATGATGGAGGAAGATGTGAAAGAGGTCCCAACGGAATAAGATACATCTAAGTAAGACTTGTGGAAACTAAAAGATTAAAGACTGTGTTTTAAAAATGGGCCACAAAAATATAAAGAGTTTAAAAAGATCCACTTGATCATCCACTTTAAGGAAGTATTTCACAATGCCAAAGTGAAGAAACTTGAATGTCTAACTGCTTGAATAAGATGATAGTCTTAAATACAGGTTTGCTTTTGAGAAAGGCTGCCGCAGGAAGTAAGTTAGCATGTGAAGTTTGCAGAACGCACTATTTTGGAAAAGTTTTAAGAAAGCGTTAGTAATAAGTATTACTGCCCATCAACACCTACCTCCAAAAAATTGGAAAAGTGACTCAATGCCAAAAAACCAAGAACCAAACCAGGAAAACACAACCACAAGAGGATGGCGCTTCTACATACTCTAGTTTGAAGTACTCACAAAAAAAGATCAGCATCGGAGAACTCCTTTTTTTTTTCTTAATATATGCACAGATAGGTGTGCACACACAACACGAATGCACGCCAACTGCAAACAGTTCAGAGGAAAATTGCCAAGAACAAAGTAAAAAAAACAAAAGAAAAATGCAACGCAGCATAAACAAATGCTTTGTAATCTGGAGACCATGAATCAAATAAGCAATGTGCCTTCAGTTTAAACATCCATGCAGCCTATTTACTGAAAAGGGCTTTAGAGACCGTGATGAAAAACACTTCAGGCTGTCAGCTCTAAATATGGCCTCAGCCTGTGAGATGGGAAAGAAAAACGACAAAAGAATAAATGGAGTAATTGGAATGCTTTACAGGAAAGTTAGAAAAAAAAAACAACCCAAAACTCAAACAAAAAAACATCCAAATACTAATTTTTACCTAATTTTTACTTGGCACTATTTTGACCTTGACTGAAGTAATCTAATTATCTTAATTAGAAACAGGGGAAGGAAAACAACCTATCAGGTCATACCTAATTCATCTTCTCACCGATGTATGGCTGATTCCCACACAAGAATCTACAGCGGGTTACACCGTCTTCAGATCTGATCTTGAAAATACTTACTCCGAGCACACTCCCCGTGAACTCAAGTGAGGTTACGACTGGTAACGAGCACAACACCCAGGAACAGGGACCTCACGGAAGAGCTCTCCAAGCTCAATCCTATTCTGAAAATCACTTGATAAAACTGTCAGTGTTGGCATTTCGTATTTGTTTCTGCAATGGCTCTAGATCCTAGTCTGCCCTGCTTACCAGTGTCTAATCAGCAATTCTGTAAAGCTTTTGCTTGGATTTAAAATCTGGTTTGGATTCTGTTTGGCTCTCAACTTCCTGACATGAGTCCTACTTTACCACTTCCACTGATGCTGCATGCACTAGAAGAGTATTTAGCTTGCTCTCCTCCTGCCGTAGCAGGGCTAACATGACCTCTGCAAAGTAGAGTGAATAAACATGACTGCACACAAACAGAACAGGACTACCGCACAAGGAGGGCTCTTTTTTCCTGCATTTTCAACAGGCTGCTCACTGCTGGAGCAAGTAACATGGGACTACCAGGCTACTGCTGCCGTTACGTATACTCATTATGAAGAAAGACTGAAGAGGTTGAGCTTTTCCTTCCATAAGAACAAAGTGACCCAAGAGAGTGTTCAGAGTTATGAAGGGGGTTGATATAGTGGATGAGGAAAAAATGGTCATAGCTCCTACGTTTTACCTGCAACGGGTGTCAACTGCTGATTGAGCATTCCCATTGGTGTTGGTGGCGGCACCACCCCCATAAGAGCCCCGACAGGAGTGCCTGCCCGGGGGGAGGAATTCTGCTGCTGTGCTGCTCGCTCTCTCTCCTGCTGCTCAGCAACTTTAGCTGCCCGCTCTGTAAAAGTATTTTAGATTTTCAGTTCTGTTTTGTAATCCAGAATTTCAAAATATTATCTGTTCATTAAAAAGGACTAGTCAAACACTGGCATAGTTTAGTCAAATATAAAGTAGAACAGATGAATCTTTTTATACAGCATATGATTTGATTTCATGTGGCTGCAGCTAAGACTTTTTGAGAACCTTTCATGAAAAATATTCCACAAAGTTTTTTCTTTTTCTAAAAAAAGAAAAATAAAAATAAATAATAAAATAAAAATTTAAAAAGTCAAAGAACAAATTTGATAATAACACCAGTGTTACCAACATGAAGCAGCAGTCCAGCACTAGGCTCAGTCCGCACTAGGAAAACATGGCAAAACGTTCCCTCTTTTGACACCGCTGGCTCAGCTAAACCAGTTACAGCCAAGGCCGGCAGCTCTCACGCAGATCCGCTACCAGCTGCTGTGTGAATTTTTAAGCACCATGTCTATCAGACATGCCGTAAAGTAAGATGCAAATAGCAGCTAGCAGTGCCAGCCCGTGTCCCATTTATTCCTGGGCTCCCTATATATTTTACTACTGATGCAGCTGAAAAGTGGTGGCGAAGTCGGGAAGCATTTGCAAAGTTTCCCTAGTGTAGATAGGTCCTTAGTGTTTGGAACATAACAAGCAGCAGTTTGATGAACCAAAAATATTTTTCTCTGCCTCATTCTGTTGCTTTCCCCATTTTGATCCCCTTTGAGCTATTGTTTCTTTGGGGTTTTTTTTTTGCTGAAGATGTCTAACTCACATTGTGCTGCTCACGGGAGGTCATGTGTGTCCTTTGTACGATGAATCTGGTCATTATCTCAATCAAGTTTCTCACTGTGACTGCAAGAACAAAAGATCTACTGCAGGGCAATCTGACCAGAGGACAATCTTATATTAAGGGAGGGGCAAAGGGTCATGGGAAGAAGAAAGGAAAAAAAAAATCAACACAAACCAAGCAAACAAAAAAAGGAGATATACTGAATGCCCACTCAAGGCGCTTTGGGGGCATGCAAGTTGCTGATTTGTTTACTCTGAATGTTGTATCTGACTGACGCAATGAGGAACAACAAAGAATAAATGAATGCAGCATACATCTCCAACAAATTTTAGTAACAGTGAATGCAGGACTACAAGTTCTCTTGCAGTTGGTGAAAGACGAAAACTGCCACTAAAACAGCAGTCAGCGTCCTCTGTCAAACAAAGGCTAAGAAGAAGTTCATCACGGAGATCAAGTTATGCATCCTGCCAACGTTATTCGTTTTCTCTAGTACATGACTTCAAATGTCTATCACGCATTTGTCTCCTGTAGAACCTGTTTGTGCAGCTTCTAGCACTACTTCCATACACTGAAAGACCAGTTTCATTTCCAAAGGCATTTCCCTCCTCCTTTTCACTTCTGTCACTTCAGGAAGCGATGACGACGCACAGAAACTCCTAAATTTACTACAGGCAAAATACACAAGACATTTAAAAGTAGATCCTGAAGTAGAAAAAGGAGACAATCCTCTTCAGAGCAGAGCAAGCATTTGGGGAAAAGATGAAGCAGCTGTTCTGACTCTCACCTACTTCTGGCCAGCTAAAAAAACATTGGTCAGACAAAAGCAAAAGTTCTGGAGACACTCTGATGAATGAGAAATTACTGCTAAGTGTTCAATTTTATTAGACTTTGCAGTGCTGAGCTTTGAAGAAAAGCCTGACGTAAGACAGTACTTGAGGTTTTGCCTAGTCTCTACCCATACTGTGACTGCCACAGAACTAACAGATGAAACGACACTGCCAAAAGGAACTGTAGCAGGTGTCTAAAAGTTCAGCCTTGAGCATTCACCTTAATACTAAAGCCAAATCATTTAGGCCAGGGCTTGAGATCATTCAAACAACATTTCCAATGAGACAGGAAAGAGACTTTCTGCTTTGAAGAGTGCTTTTCCTTAAAACAGGTGTTTTCCTCAATCCCATGCATTATTTTATTTTAATTTTGAGGAGTTTTCACAGCGCAATTAGTCATGCAGGCATTTCCAATGCAGCCTGTCCTTTGCTCAACTATTGCTAAAAAACCAACTGTTACCCGGCACATATACCAAATTATATTTTCAGTGGGTCAAAATGGATCTAAAATGCAAACTTCTTTTCACCAGAACATGGAAAGGCACTTTTTCACTGAGGTGTCAAACCACGCCTGCTCCCTGGTGCACATCCACACTAGAGAACACGTGAATTTTGATTTCTCAAGAGTGGAAGGAGAGGAGTCTCTCTCCTTTCACACATGGTAAGCAAACACAGTTTGGACACTTTGTAACCCCATCCCAATCCCTCAAAACCAAATAAAACAAAGTCTAGTTCTGGGCAGACACCAAGCCAGAGAAACTGAAGTCCAAAACTCCAAAGCTTTGGAAAATTTTAATTGAGAAAAAGATTAAAATGGAAGCACGTAGGCAATCATTAACACAGTGGACAGACACTGTTGCTACTGTTACATTACAGCTATGACTTCCTGCAGAAGTGCCAAGATGTCAAGCTGCTCTAAGCTAGGAAGCAATGACATGCTAGCCATCCTACTGCTTAAGAATTAGGCTGTAAGGATGAATCTGTCAATAAAAAGACACCATGTCCACCTAGAAGAGTGTAAAAGGAAACTACAACAGGAACAGTAAGACCATAATACTTTCACAAAGAAAGAGCATTGCCATTTCCCTCCACAGCATTCGCAAAAACTACCTTGCACAGCTGAGTGGCGCTCTATTACTCACCAGAACTGCAAGGAGGTACTACTGCAAATTCAGAAAGGATTGAGGCGGCTGAAGGTGGAAAGTGATAGCATGCAAACTTCTAGTTTGAAGATCAAAGCTGCTTTTAAGTTATGAGCATACAGAAAACCTATCAAATCTCATTTTTAAAAAAGCAAAGTTATAATTTAATTGGGCAACAACTTTCTAGGGCGTTGAAACTTTCCTATCCAAAGTCGCATTTTCTTCCCATAAAATTGCAAAAGTTGCTTAAAAAAAATGGGTTTCATATTGGAAGTGTTAACACATTATTAACTAGAGTAATGACTATGGATGTTAAGCCAATGTATTTGCCTTGGGCAAGGGCCTGCTGTTAAGGATCAATTGTATTATATTTTAATCAAATAAAGTTGAAACACAATGACCAGTATCAGTAGGAAAGAAAGAAAGAAAGACAGAAAGAGAGAAAGGCCTAAAGTATCTTACGCCTATGAAATACCCCTAGGCTTACTTCAGGATTTAAAAGTCTCTCAACAAAATCAGTTACAACAGTTGATTAATACTGAGACTGAACAATAGGTCATATTTACAGTATCATAACAGAATCTGTATCCTTGACTTTATTCTACCAAAGCTTTTCAGGACTCGAAGTACTGTTCCTCAAAGAACTTTTCCCCAATCCACTGCAAGCCTTCTTACCTGCTGCTACAGCTCTCAAGAGCTTCTTGTCCAAAATTCCCCCCAGTCTTCCTTTAAAGAAACTTTCACAAACCATTTTTCCAACTGACTTCCAGCCCAGGGGCTTCATGTCCCTTTACTTCTAATTTGTCCCCATTTTCTCGGTCTGTGTTCATTTGGTTATTTCTGGCAAAGACATCTAAAGTATCAGTTGTGCACTACAAAACTTAAACATGCTCTTTGCTCCTCTTCAGTCATCTGTCAATATGAACTTCTCGTTAAGGTACATCCAGAACACAAACATAAATATCTTCTTTTAACAAACCTGTCATCTGAATAACAGTAATAAACGTGTTGAGAAAGAAAAAAAAGCAGAAGAGTTTAGCATCTTAGTTTTTATTTACCTTCATACTCTGCTTTCTTTGTTGCTTCCAAGTTTCTCCATTCAGTTCCTACAAGCCTGCTGAGCTCTCCGAAGGAGTAGTCTGGGTGCTGAGCTTTAATCACAGCTCTCATCTCGCTGCTAAATAAGATGTACCCACTCATGTTGATCTTCCTTTTTGATCCCTCCTTCTTGGTGTTGCCCTTAACAGACTTGGGAGTGGACTGTGAGAAAAAGCAGTTATGACCACAAGTGTACAAAAGAGAAGCTTCTCGACATACAAAATTCAAAGCTCTAAGAAACGGTATTTTAAAACATTCCTGCATTTCTCTTGAATGCATTTGCACAAGGACCATCCAAACCTTACAGCCCCGAAAGAGAAACTGCATCTCCTACTGATGCATGATAAGAGCATACGCACGCACTTAAGAAAAGTACACAGGCAAAAAAAAAACCCCCAAAACCACCCCACAACATTCTGATGCTTTTCAACCCTTGCAGACATAATGCCACCTTTAAAACTGAGGCGTCAAAAAATTCTCAGTCAGACAAGACAGAATGCTTACTATTAGCTGAAATCATTGCAAACTGAATGAGAGGACTAAGAAAGGTTCAGCAGCAAATAAGTGACTATTTGAAAGGCCAGAAGAGAATAAAAGTCATTGTGTTATGTCACAGATTTCATCCATTATGCTGCTCAGAAATATTGCCAAAACAAGGCGAGTAGAAGATTTTATTTGCCATTGCACACTTTAGGGAAATGCTTTCCCATTTTCACCTGGGCCTTTGCAACCTCTACCCTCCATGGCTCCATCTTCCACACTTCTCATCCCCAAGTGCTCTCTACTTTGCCTGCCAGACTTTCCTTTCTCTCTAGTGTTCACCTCCCATTACACAAGTAGCCATTCCTCCTTGCAAAACACCCAAAGCCCAGCTGCACAACAGATTCACATCATTTTCTATTTGTTTATAGGTAACAAAAATTCTCCTCCTTTGCTTTTCCCACCATGGACGTTCCTCTTGAGAGCTCCTTGATGTTTCCAGCCACCAAAAAATTTAATCTATTCTGACAACCACTGAAATACCGCAGCCGGAACCCACTTTTTAAAGGCTCCTTCCACCTATATTTGTCACAGGAGAACATAATCCACTCACACTCTGATCAATTAGCCCCACAAATATATCACGATGCCAAAACCCTCAAAAGGCCCTTCTCATATCCCAAACATTACAAACGTCTCACATCTTGAAAAGTGTAATTGTTTTCAAATACCTATCAGGGAAAAAAGGAAATAAAAAGATATGCAACTGTTTTCTTCCTATCCTGAAATTCCAGCCATGTTACTAACTCGGTCTACTTGTCACTTTGAGCTCCACGGTTCAACACTCTTCTCTCAGCTAAAGACAAAGCTTCAGTGATACCAAGACACTTTAAAATTCTTGCTCATCTTAAGCAAGGCACTGGATGAATTGAGGCATACTTGTATGTTATTCCAAACTTCACTGTATTAATTTTCAAATGGCAATTCACCCTTAATGTTTTCATTATGAACCTAAAGATAACATTTGTCTTTTTGAGAGGAAGTCTTCTAGGTTTGTCTCCAAGACAGAGGAAGTGAAGAAAACTCCATGCAGGTTCCGGGATGACGCACACGGCACGTATAACTCACCCTGGCTTCTCAGGCAAGCCCACGTTGGCAGACTTCTCAATTCAGAAACAGGAAAATCTGATTATATACTTGGCCTCTTATACATCTGCACTTAAACAGCTACAAGTTTATCAGCTAGTTTTGCCTTTATAGTGCTTCCAACAGTTTTGATAACAGTAATCTAATGTAAAAACCTACCCATCAGTTTGGAAGGGCAAACAGAACTTTGAGAAACTGTATCAAGTCAGAATTTGGTTCTTGTATTTTCTATTCTTCTACATCTCCGATACAACCATTTTTAAATGAACAGAATGTTTTCCATTTGAGTCAGATACCTGCATGTTCAGTTTAAGGGAAGAAATAAGCCAGGACCCCCTTTTATGCCTTTTCGCAGCCATATTGCTAAAGCAAAAAATGAACTTTCACATCTTTTTCTTTTTTAGGTTCAACTTGATTCACAGCAAACCACAGCAAGAGAGCACCATCCACCTATTTATTAAGCCCCACAATATCACGTATTCTGTTGTCTTGACTCCCTTATCCCTAGATGTAGTAAGAGCTGCTTTGTTATCAGGAGAAAAAAAAAGTTTAAAAGGTCTGGCATGTAACAGTTGTTAAATAAAATTCTATACATTTAAAAGAATATGAAGCAAACACACATCTTTTACCTAGGAGCTCTGTTTAAAAAGACACTTTTCACTAGGGACGTAAATAGAAGAGACAATTTGAAGAAGACAGTTTATTTCTGTGTCTGGATGCCAGCTCAGACACAACATGCCTTTTCTTTTTAAATCAGCAGTGCGAGGAATCTCCCAGGGCACTTGTGTCACCATTTACTTCTTAGCATGCATTGCTATTGATTCTTTTCAGTTTTCCTTTTTTGTTTTTGTGTGGTTAGGCTTTTTTGTGGGGTTTTTTGTTTGTTTTCTTTTTTTTTTTACTTCAGGTTCTAGACTTCAGAGTTCACATTTGTCTAAATGTATACACGCATATGTTGGGTATATTAATTGAGTCTGACTTCTCACCAGTTATCCTGAAAGCTCTGCAAGACTGTCCCATTACAAACAATAAATAAAACAAAAAATAACGCAGCTATCAACCTGGCTTTTTAACGAGATGGTATATATTAGTATTTAAATAAAACTTCTCAAGGGAATCTGAGCAAAACACAGCTATGTACACAGACAGAAAGCAAAGGAGATCAGAAGGCAGTGAATGCTGCAGCAGGCAGTTTGAGGACATCTTTAACGTCCAGCGATCCCTATTTAAACTGCTTTGGGCAGCTGCCATGCTTAACAATGGTAGTATTTTGATTTATAAAAAGTTACCTTCCCCTTCCTAAAGTGTTACGTTAGTTGGTTAATGCTGGTAACATGCTTTCTATTTGTAATACTCTGCAAGAGTTTTCATGCTACTTAGGAAATTCAGCACATTAAAATATGAGCAGCGAGGCAACCTTGCATGGGAAAATACATTTGGTGGTCTGCCCACATGGCAAAAATCACAATCAGCCAAGCTAAAGCTTTCCATTTCATCTGCTCTTTTTCAAGACATCCGAAGAGAGTTATTTCTATCCAGGGGTCCCATCCTTTCCTCAGCTACCAACAAGGCTGTCACCTCACAGTCCACGTGATGCAGCAGAAATCCATATTGCTGGTTACAAACGTGTCTGAAACTCCCTCCTGTTCCCAGAAGGTCATTCTCATTGCCTCTGTAATACTGGCATTAGCTTGGATGTGGTAATGTGATGAGAGAGATAAAGGGTTTAATCCAGTTGCAAACAAACTTTTTTGGTTAGGTTAATTTCCAGTTAAAGCAGTTCCTCACCCTGCTTCAATACTCAGTTACATAAATGCCATGGCTTGTGTAAGAAATCCAGCAAGAGGCGGAAGGGGGTCCAAAGTCCCCCATTTAAGCAGCAGCAATGACTCATGCTGCATTCAAGCAGCATATAACCCCACACGATTCCTCATTTACCTCCTATCTATTTCTCAGCAAATTAACACCAAAGCTTCGAGCCATCCAGTTCTAATTTTTTTAACAAATTCTTATTTCCAGGTAAGAATGGTAACTCAATACTAAAAAAGTGGGTTTTTTTCCTTTGAGGATGACACACAACATTTTCTAAAAATGTAGCAAAACTGTAACACCCAAAATGCTAGCTTTTTTCAAAGTTTAAGAAAAAGCTTAAAAATGAGCGTTAGGTAAATTAAGAATTACAATTAAACCCTTACATCCCAACTTCAATATGCGGACTTGGTATTTCTGAACAAGTGTCATAGAAAACCTACTAATTGGAAACAGCATTAACATATCATACAAAAATGTACCCTAGAAGATTTTCCTCAGCTGAATGATCTCCTTTAAAAATATTTTACCAGTCTTAAATATTATCACCCGGGTATCACATTGGGTATGACAAAACTGTTCCGTGTAATTTATTGCATAGACTCATAAACTGAAGTATAAATCTCTTCTGGGTATATGATCAAGTGTTACTGTTTCTTTGTTTATTTGGGTTGGGAAAAAATGCAGAATACAAAGGTTTAAAATTTCTCAAGGTCCTTACCTGTGGTGGAGTATAAGGCATTATATCCAATTCACTAGCTAACGGGGTCTGAAGCTGAGGCATAGAAGGCGTTTCAGTCATATCACCTTCCTCTTCTCCCATCTCCTCCATGTCCTCATCGCCTCCTTCCAACTCAGCAAATTTTGCTTCTAGTTGCTGAATCTTCTTTTCCAGTAGTGGAGATGGTTCCTTCTGAGGAACTATGGGTTTTCTGAAAGGTGGAGGAGGAAGACAAAAAGCAGATGAGAATACACTCATGCTTTAGAGGAGATAGCATACACTTCTGAAGAGAAAACCAACTTTTCTTCCTTTGTTATTGAACAACATGGAAACAATGGTGACTCAGGATGTGCCTGTGCTTCCTTCCAGAACGCCGAGCAGAAATCATTCAGTGTCCATGGACAGTGTTCCATTTCAGTCACTTGTCAGAAGGATTATTTTATTTTATTTTATTATTTTTAGGAGTTAGAAGGGGATTTTAATGCAGCAAATACTTAATTTCTGCAACAGAAGGCGGTTAACACCACATCTTCCTGAGATTCTACATTTTACTTAAGTTAGAATGTAATATTTTATTAATATCGATGTTCATCAACTGAAAAGCTATTTGTTACCCATGCTAAGGACTTAAGTATTTTAAAAACATCTAAAAGAATATCCCAATCCGGCAATACAATGACTTTTACTAAAGTCAGGAGAAGAAAAAGAAAACATCCACTGGTATTAAGACCATGAAAAGACTCATGTTATGTGGACTTCTTTCCAAAAGTGTGATTAATCAAAATTGATCTTCTCCTACAACTATGACTTATATACGCACCGGGTCTGGCTGAGATGGAGTTTTTTTTTCTGTACAGTAGGCCATATGTCATTGTGTTTTGGATTTGTGACCACAATAGCGTTGATAACACATCCACGTTGTAGTTAATGCTGAACAGTGTTGGCACATCATCAAGGCCTTTTCCTTTTCCCACTCTGCCCCCGCAGCAAGTAGGCTGCGGTTGGGCAAGAAGTTAGGAGGGGAGATAACCATGACTGCTGACCCAAACTGACCAAAGGGATATCCCATACCCTATGACATCGTGCTCAGCAATAAAAGCTGGGGGAAAGCAGGAGGAAGGGGGGACATTTGGGTTTATGGTGTTTGTCTTTCCAAGGAACCATTACGCCTGCTGAGCCCCTGCTTTCCAGGAAACAGCTAAACATCTGCCTGCTGATGGGAAGTCGTAAATTAATTCCTTATTTTGCTTTGTTTGCATGTGCAGCTTTGTTTCACTTATTAAACTGTCTTTATCTTGACCCAGGAGTTTTTCTTCCTCTTGCCCTTGCAATTCTCTCCCCAGTCTTGCTGCAGGGGTGTGAGTGAGTGGCTGGGTGGGGGCTTAGCCGTGAACCAGGGTCAGTACACCACAATGCAGAAGAGTGCTCAGGTGACCCCCATATTCCCATCACATTTTTACCTAAAATAGTATATTTCATCATCTACAACTTTTGCAGAGAGTGAAAACCTCTTCAGCCCTTTAAATTTCTTCATTTGTTTGTCACTTTCATTGTAGCGGCTCTCACAAAGAAAAACATCGTTTTCAGAGATTTCTGTTGGTCTGCAGGAGAGGAAGTCTTTGAACGACAGAACGGCACACTTTCCTGCAGAAATGAAAGAGCTGGGTAAGAAGGCAGCCACACTTGCAGACGTTTTACAGAAGGTGTGGAAACATAAGTTTTTGCCTGTCTCGTAAGTCTGGAAGATCCCCGGTATTTGGCACAACTATGGAAAATACACAAATTGATATCCCTGTTAAATAATGCCTCTCACGAGAAACCTACAGAAAGTTAATGCAGCTTTTGGATTTTTTAAAAGAACAAGAAAACCTGCAAAATAACAAAACCCCATCATCACTAGTTAGTTAACTATACTTAGCATAGCATCGTAACTACAAAACAAAGTACATAGTCATCACCTTATGCAACAAACCAAATTTCAGCCTCCCTCTGGACTGACTTTCGAGGCAACACATACTGGAATAATTATACTGATAAGTGAGAATAATGGAGTTTTCTCTTGTCTGCTTGCAGACGATGTTCACTTTGATATCACACATGTAACTCCCTTATTGTAAGAAAGCTTCCTTATAGTGAAAATTCTCTCTACAGGTCCTGAAGACAAGAATGCATATTGGAAATGGACTGAATAATCTCTCCTCCCTGATTCAGTATCAATAGCTGGAATCAAGCCTACACATAGCTATACATCACTTGAGATCATACAGGAAAAGAAAGGGAGCGTCCATTGGATTTAAAGATGTTAGTAGTTACCCAAAATGCAAGTCATCGGACAGGTCTCCTCCAAGTTGCTCAAAAACACTTCCTTCTTGTAGAACATTTTAGTTGGCTCATGTTCAGTTTCTTCAGGATGTATAAAGATTGGACCAAAGAAATATGCAGCTCCATCTCGCACCCACATCTTTTCAATTCTGGAAAGAAAACCAAACCGCTGACATAAATGAAAGGCAATCCTTCCTAAATGAGACAGCCAGACGCACTAGGTTATTCAGAAAGACTATCACTAAAAAACAAGCACAGAAGAACAGCCTATACCAACTGTACAGCTATATCACCTTTTTATTAAGTGGCTAAACTTCTACCTCAATCTATTAAGAGCTTATAACACTTAGCTTCATTCCGAAGATTTTTTTTTCCCATTCTCTTTTACACTTTTTCCAACAAGCCTGTCTTTTGTCCAAGTTATTTTTATAGACACAAATAAAGAAGTTGCACTTACCTTCCCACCCGAGGCCGCACTAACCCATGTGATTTTATGAAGACACAGTCTCCAACCTTAAGCCACATATCATTGTAGCAGAGCTGTTCAAAGTAATGGCAACCAGGTTCTCCATTGGACATTTCTACTGGAACATCTTCTTTGTCCTGCAGAAAAATATGTGTTTAGAAACTTGTGGAAGAAGGAAAACCAAATACTTCAATAAAAAGAGGCCAGGTGCAAGTAAAAGACTTTGCTTTATGTTACCAATAGTAGGTAAACACTAAACAGTACATGCGAAAGCGAGGGGCCTTGAAATTTAAAAATTAAATAGCAAAGCCAAAGACGCCCTCCATGTATGTCACAAGCTTTCCTATTTCACAAAGCTGTAGCTTTGCTTTTTAAACAGTAATTTGCAGGTCCTTTTTTGTTCTACTGCTTCAAAGTTATATGGCCAAGCCAAGCCTTGTCAGCTTATTTTGTTGGTTTGTCTTAAGCACAATAACATGCTTAAGAGGCAAGAACTGAGTATATGTCCAAGTTAACACACACAGAAATTTAATGATTCAACTCTCATAAAAAATAATACGAACACGCCATGTATCGCTTGCAAATTCATACCATTTGCCCTATTTAATTTCTTACTTTTCAGCCAAAACTCCCATTGTGCCTCATTTGACCTTGCAGTCTAGGATTTCAGAAAGCCAATGAAAACGCATGCTATCTCCCCAAGGTGTGGAAGGAAAAGACCCTACAAGTTTTCATTGTCTCGGTAGAAATGACTACTTCTTTTGTCATGATGTGAATAAACACAGTAATACATACTAAGTGTCTGATTAAAGCTGACAATGAGCGTGCTTGTGTATTCTGCTCTGAGGTTCTGTTCAAGAAGTCAGTGTAAAGTGGATTTATTTTATGACTCTAAGTCCATTTTTTTATGGGTCTAAATTTACTTTAGATAAATTTAATTAAATTTAATTGAATTTAATACATTTATTTAAATTTATTTCTTCCATGTCTCTAAATACAATAAAATAAACCATTTTACCCAGTATGTTGAACAGAAATTCTGAAGCACCGACAATAAACTGCTCAGTTATCAACCATAAATAGGTCACAAACAATAGAATATTATGTATCGCTTACTGCTGCCTAGCTACTGACTATTTTACTGAAATACTACATAATAAAGTATTTCAGCATTGCCATCAACTAAAATTAGACTTTTAGTTCTACTGACTGTTTAGGCTTAAGGCAAGCTTTACAGTAAAAGCGTAATTTTCTTTTCTGAAGCAGTAAAAAAACGTCAGCTCCTTCACTGATCACAAGAAAGCATTTGTGGAATCTAGCAAATATGTACACAGTTTATTTTCTGGTTAGTTGTATTTTGTTTGCATTTATTTCCAAATGTCTACAACACAATTTATAACAGAAACATTATATTTATTTATATTTTATTGTGTCTGGATGCTGTGAAACTGAAGTCATGAGGACTCACATTTTGTCAAACACAATCAATGTTCCACTTGTTATCTTACATACCTTTTCAAGATGAAGGATACTTTCTCCCACCTTACTGTCCTCCAGTGTTTCAGTGTGTTTCTCCTCATCTACTTTGTCTGTATTAGCAAACACAGAAGCAACACGGACCACAGGCAGGGGCACGTCTCGTGGGACAAATCTTACAGAGCTTACAGGCATAGTCCACAGTTTAATCTTTTTAAAAGATTTTGTCTTTGCGGAATAACGTGACTCGCAGACATAGACATCCTCATCTCTGAAGCTTTCAGGACACAATTTAAAATATTCCTGCAGATTAAGGGAAAAATAGGAAATATTTCAGCAACACACACATATTCCACAGACACACAGTGAACTCCCCCTCATGCTTCCTGGGTTTTTTCTGCATTTCTATCAGAAACACTTTCAGACTAATAAAGCCTTTCTGCTGAGTTCTTTTCTTCTAGCTTGACATCCAAGTTACATTAAAATTAAAAGCAAACAACAAGAAATCCCATCCTCAGAGAAGGAGTTAAGTACAGGTTATCCTGTGAGAAAAGTTAGGTTTTATTCATTTACCAAAATGGTACATTAACAAGTACAAGATCTGCAACCTAAAACCACCTTTACAAGATTTCTGAGCTTTGACGTGGAAAGAGGACATGACCACCAAGTTTTGGGGAGGCGGAACGGGGGGAAAAAGCAAGCTCCACGCTCATTGATATGTGACCATGATACCCATTCATGTACTCAGCAGCTGTAGCACTTTGTTCCATACAAACATACTACCTTCAAAAAACTGGCTGCGATGGGTATGTTGCAAACAAGCCAAAAATCCTCAGCACAAGGATGATTTGGAATAAAACTTAAGACAGAGATGAAAGACCTCTCATGAAGCCATTCAAGTCTCCCTCTCTACCAAACCTAAATCTACATGCTTTTATGACAACCTTTAAGAAGTTACCTGCAATTTCTCTACTACGTGCTCCGAAAAAGCAGTTAATTCTCTAACAAGCACATGATCCTACAAACCCACCAGCACCAGGAAACACCACCACATGGATGAACTATGTATCTCATGAAGCAAATGAAGAATACAAACAGTACACAGGAGCAAGTCCTATTTTATTTAAGTATTAGTGGAATGTCTCTGTGTTAGAATGCCTACAGCTCTTCAAGAAAATAGCAGAGAACATATTATTTGCTTAACAAATTAGTCTGAATAGTCTCTCACCTTGACAAACATGACCACACATTTGCCTAAAATTTTGCTAACAGGAACTTTATTGTAATAGTCACTTTTAAACACTTCTTTCTCCAAGAATTTTCGTGTTGCAAGATGAAACGTTTCATTTGGTCGATAGAACCAACAGCCATAGAGCCATTTCTCTCCTTTAAAAAAAAAACAAACAAAAAAGACAAGGGAGAAAGACAAAGAGACGTAAAATGGCATATTCTCTAGCGCACGAACAAGAAAAAACAAAAACAACTATAGATTGGTTAATCAAATAGCCATGTAGTCATTCATACTGGGCGTAAACTGTTTTAAAACAGGACAAGATTCCTTAACCGTTTCAGGTAAGGAAAACTAGGTTGCTTAAAAAGCCTGCCAATCGTTTTTTTCCCCAGTAAAACCTGACTCAGCAAAATAAAGGAGAAATCAGTGCTTATTTATAAATCTTGACTTTCAGGCCTTGAAATGGCTTCAAAGTCTACGCAACAATCACCTCATTATTTGAAGAACTTGGATAACTGGTTTCAAGTTTTTTAAGAGCTACTTCTTTCATGTTATGCTGCGAGAAATTCAAATTGTTAACAATGATTTATGAAGAACTTACAAATATGTATGATTTTTCTAAATCAAAGAAAATCTGTATCTGTAGACTGACCCAGAATTAAAAGTGCCATTCACTTTCTCCATCACAGACAAATGAACATAAGAAATGTTCAACTGGCCAAAGGTCCATCTACCCAAATACACTGCATCCAACTAAGTGAGCACAACAGGCTCCTACAGTCATCGCATTAGAGGTGTGAGAGAGCTATTCTCTTTATCTGGCTATTCCCTTTATGATTTGGCTTAGACCTGTTGTACATGGACTTGTCTCAACCACTTTTGAACCTGCTGATACAATCTGCCTCCACAAGCTTCTGGGGAAGCCAGGAGGCTCACTACCCACTGTATTAAAAAGCCAAACACTTTCATGTGTTTTAATCTGATTTATTAGTGTCAATGAGTGCCCTCTAACTCTAGTACTGCTGGATTTGTTGAACAGTATTTCTGCATTGACCTTATGTACTCACTTCATGATTTTGCAAACCTTAATTATATCCTGCCTTACATCTCTCTCTCCAAATTTAAGTCATGGTCTTTTTGCTCTGTCCTTGTAACACATCTGTTCCATCCCTTTCAAGAAAAGTGCAACCAAAATGCTTAACTCCACTATACCCCACTGTAGTTCTCAGCAACTGTAGTTTCCAGGATTGCTGAGAGAGCACCATGCATATCTGATACTCCTGCCACATCTCTAGCCTTCCTTAAACTTAAGAGAAGTATCTGCTGCAAACAGAAGGCATCACTGATGAGAAAACACAAACAGTACTTGTTATGGCTTGATTTGGCATAGGAAATGCAAGATTGACCTCAATTCTGAAATTTAACACAGGCATGTTCTGAGACTAGTTGTTCTGTGGAACATTTGCAGTTAAACATGCGCAACTTTGGTTCAGATTGCTCAGCACAGAACCCCCCTCCCCGTGTTCTTCTGCACCTCAATTACAAGAAGCCCATCCAACTTAGAAGAGCCTATTCTCTGGGATGCTTACAGTTATAGGGCAGGTAGAGATGAACAACAAAAAAATGTGTGCTGATCCAAGAACTTTATATTTGTAGTATTTTTTGGAACAAAGCAACTCAGAAACAAGAAAAATACTCATCAGTCCACGTGTACTTCTGCAAATAAAATAACAACTGCACAGAAAAAGCTCAAATTGGAAGTTTTAAATAGCAATAAGAAGTTTCACCATACTGTTTTCCTATAGCAAAGACATCCTTACCAGCTGAATCTTCCCACAGTCTCTCAATACAGACTATGTGAGGTTGCAAGTTGGCTTCAGCAGGCTCCACATACACATAATCTCCTACATGGTACATGCTGTTCTTGAAGCTGCAATCCTGGCTGTAGGTCCGATGCAAGCTTGACAGGCCAGCTGATCCAGAAGAATCTTCACTCTTTTCAGCTTCTTATTTCAGGAAGGGGAAAAGAGATGTTAGTAATGCCACATTTCCACGTTAGCCAAGACTGCTGCTGTGAATGCCCTCACCCTTTGCTGAGTGCAGAAGTGCCACATGCAGAAGTGCCAAATGATACCTGATGAGTCCCTCTGTCACTGACTTCCAGTGCGAAGGAAGGGTTTAAGTGTGTTTTGTGCTGCTAGCCCTTCTGCTACTGGTTGGGTTTCCTGTCTTCAGCTGAATTTTATTGAGCCCTCCCCAGTGAGTGAAGAGGAGCTCAATGACAGCACTGAGCTCAGAACCCTTCAGAATGGCACATTTTGCTTTCTTTGGGGTTTGGAGCTCTCAAAGGAAGACAGAAAAAGGGCATCACAGCTGTTGTCCCCTTATAATACCGAGCCCGGTTGGAGCAACCAGACTTTACTGCTGCTGACGTTAGTGCTATGGGGGAAGATGAACCATGTTGGAAAGACAATTCAAGGACAAAGAGCTAGCAGCTCTGCTCCCATCTGTGGAAAAGAGCAATTAGAAAGCTTTATTCACTCCCCTAGACTTGCTCCACAATAATTATACGGACAGTAACAGCCAGGAACTGTGAAACACAAAGGACCTTCACAGTAGGTTTCTTGCCCTACAAAATAGTGCACGTCCATTCCTCTTCACATTCGCAGTAGCCAAGTAAGAAACGTAAAAGGCTTACTTAAACACCATTTCTTTAGCAGCGTTAAAAGCATAATCATAGACAACACCATCAGCACATCAAGAAATCAGTATTTGTCAAAAAGGAAACAACTAAATGGTCAATTGGAACAGTCACTGCTAAGTTTATTATCAGCAGAAAGCTACAGTAAAAAATTATTGTTTTCTTTTATAATATCCTTGAAATAAGACTACTAGTACCCCAATGTGTTCTGATTAAAGTTTACATAAGGTTAGTACCTACCTACATCTCTCTCTTAAAGCTGCCTGGCATGGATGATAAGGATCAAAATAAAATAAATCTCTCATAACTTTAAAACACAAGACCGTTGGTGGACAACCAGACTATTAAGTTCCTTTCAGTAGGTGAAGCTGCACAACATCAGAGCATAAATTACATGCACAGGTAAGTTTTGCAACTAATACATCTAAAATTCATTAAAAGAAAATAGCTACCTCTCTTCTCCTCCTCTCTTTTGAGCTTATCCTCCTCTATTTCTTTGGGCAGCTTTTCCTTCTTTTCTTTTTCTACATCATTGTGAAGATGCTTGGTGGTATAGCTGAGAGCGGGTGACAGAAGAATCTCTCCGTTCTTACAAAGTTCATCTCGAATTTTAATAAAGAACTGCTGAAGTTCAACCGCATCCTCGTAAATCTCTGAATCAGTCCTGTACAAAAATACATACAACAGGTAGAAACATAGTTTGTGAAGAGTCAAAGAGGATCGTAAGCACATACCCATCAATCGCCATGCTTGGTGACAGAACTAAAGCTTCACTCTACCAATAGATTTCTGTGCTCACTCAAAATAAGCAGCAGTAGATACTGGCAAGTCATGCTCCGCCTGCTACTCTGCTGTCAGTTTGTATTATAGTTTACCTAAGAGTATTTTTGTATATATCAGTCCTGAAATATCCGAAAAATCAATGGTAGCTGGTTGCAACCAAAACTACTTGCCACTGGACCTCTACAATCTGTCACTTCTGAAAACTTAAGTATTAACATCATTAACAAAACAGACTTATTTTAATTACTCATACTCCTGTTAGTAGATGTTTTCATGTCATTTTTTACCTCCTCTCCTTCAGAGTCAAGATCTTACCCGCACATCCCCAAGTAGTCTACCTAACTCAAGTACAACACAGCCAAGAAGTTGCAAGCGTTCATAGTTTTTGCACGGTATTACCGTAACTCATACAACTGTGATTGCTCCAAAAGTGTAATCCGCTAGTCAAGCAGTTTGCGAACAGCTCCTCCTCTTTGTTTTTTCAACTTGAAAGTTAGTACAAACCTAGTTTTCATGAGGTGTGCCTTTGGAAGATTATCATCAAAATCATCTCACCGCAGAAACCTAAATTTTAACTTGTTTTTAAATGAAAACATGAGTCCCACTGAAGACCTGAAAGAGCTTTTGAGATTTAGTTTTCTAAACACCCATATCAAGGAAAGCAAACACATTAAAAAAAACTTCAGCCTTTCTCTAACGTTGACATGCAAAACTCATGTGGTAAGACAAAGAATACGGCTTTGCTCACCTGTTCATTCTCCTTGCCCTCTCCAGTACCTCAAACATATTCTCCTGGAACAAGTCCAATCTTCTATAGCGATTATTTTCAACATTTTTTCGGATAATATCAAAAGTCAGAGGAGGTTTATTTGGGAAGTTGGGATCCACAGCAGGAATCTCAGCTAAGGAGTCGCTGTAGCATCTGCCTTCGTCATCCTGGTGGCTCATAACAGATACGAAAAGGTTATGGATAAGTTCCTGAATTAGCAAAGTGACATTGGGCACATGAGAATCCTCATCTCCTTCTATTTCTCTTCGAGTTTCAAGCAAAACTTTATGCAGCACCAGAGCATCTTTATAAATCAAAGATTCAGGCTCATTATATGTGCAAGCGTTATTGAACATCATTACAAAGTCTTCTACCATGGAATCAATATCCTGGTATTTATTTGCCATCATATGACTTCTGATCTTTTCCATGTCAACGGGCTTTTTAATGGTTACATAATAGTCAGGAAGTTCAGACCGAGATGGGAGCCTCAAGAAGATGGCGCTCAGTCGCCTGCCTCGTTTATCCGTGTAATTCTTAACTGCTTCATACACCTCATTCAATTTCTGTTGCATTGGAGTCATGTACTTTGATTTTTTAGGAGAAATGCCACTTTTTCTACCTAAGCAGACAAAAAGAAAAAAAGAAAAAAAAGAAAAGAAAAAAATCATTACAAAAACAGACCTTGCACACTTCTTTTCCCATCTGCTTTCCACTGGAGAATTGCTTACTGAAGAACCACTTTATGGTATTAGCAAAAGACTCACAGCATGGAGTCCATTCCAAGTTGCAGCCTCCTTTCTTTTTCATAATTGTACAAACACTTTTTTTTAAATGTTATTTTTGGCAAACACAGAATCATACGTTCCCATGTGGTGCACCTGGTGACGGTCTCTTCAGACTTAAGCATGGAAAACATCTTTTCCTACATAATATTATTAACTCCTCCTCTAAATTCAATTTGGTCTTACTAGCTATACATGATTTTCTCTCTACAGCCGTTAAGAATCCAGTCATCACAGTGTTTTTGTTATCACTAAAATTAAGCATTCCGAATATTATCATATTCCTTTATGACAGGTTTATGCCAAGTTAGAGAAGACTATTACAGGTAAAACGTAAAATAAGGCCTTGCACGGGATTATCAGATTAGCTTTTTGGTTAATTCAGGATCTGTGTTACTACACTGTATAGTCTCTGCCTGTGAATTCTCTACCACCTGTAGCTTATGTAAGAGCTGCGCATTTCTGTTTTCAAGAGGGCTGTATGCAGTTATTTTCTTTAAGCCTTTCTGTGCAATTTTATCCCTCTCAGTTTAGTAAGTTCTGAACACATATTAAAGGAACGTAAGATTTGAGCAGCAGCAAATCTGGTTTGTAAGTGCAACAGCTCCAGGAACAGGCATTGTTGGAGATTTCGCTTCTGTGGTTTTTATGGCTTTCAGTAATTTTCCAAATAGAGCTCACATTTCTTTTATCATTCTGTGGAAATCCCAGACGTTTGAATAGGAAAATTAAGAGTTTTACTCAATTTGAGAAGCACCTTTACTTGTAAGCAATCCCAGCAGCACACAGTTAATGAAGTGTTACTGAACACCTCGTGCAGCATCTAACATTTGGACAGCACCACATGAATAAACGCCAGTCATTCCAACCATACCGAAGTTTTCTTTCGGCATTCTAAGTTACTTTTCTTAGAAAACGCTACACACAACAATTAAATTTTGCAGAAATACAGGTTGGGCAGAGTATGGATTGAGAGCAGCCCTAAGGAGGACTTGGGGGTATTGGTTGATCAGAAGCTCAACATGAGCCGGCAATCTGTGCTCGCAGCCCAGAAGGCCAGCCGTGTCCTGGGCTGCATCAAAAGAAGCGTGACCAGCAGGTCAAGGGAGGGGATTCTCCCCTCTACTCTGCTCTCATGAGACCCCCACCTGCAGTACTGCATTCTGCTCTGGGGACCCCAACATCAGGAGGAGCACATGGACCTGTTGGAGCAAGTCCAGAGGAGGGCCACAAAGATGATCAGGGTGCTGGAGCACTTCTCCTGTGAAGACAGGCTGAGAGAGCTGGGGTTGTTCAGCCTGGAGAAGAGAAGGCTCTGGGGAGACCTTATAGCAGCCTGCCAGTGCTGAAGGGGCCTACATGAGAGCCGGAGAGGGATTTCTTACAAGGGCTGGGAGTGATAGGATGAGGGGTAACGGTTTTAAACTGACAGAGGGTAGATTTACATTAGGTATTAGGAAGAAATTCTTCACGATGAGGGTGGTGAGACACCGGCACAGGCTGCCCAGATAAGTTGTGGATGCCTCCTCCGTGGAAGTGTTCAAGGCCAGGCTGGATGGGGCTTTGAGCAGCCTGGTCTAGTGGAAGGTGTCCCTGCCCCATGGCATGGGGGTTGGAACAAGATGATCTTCAAGGTCCATTTCAACCCCAACCATTCTAAGATTCTATGACTTTGAAAATATAATTCTACTTTGAATGTCAGTAAATTTGCAGATCGTGTCTTCTATTCTAAAAGGAAGATCTGTTAATCTGCACTGTTGGGTTTTCGTAAGTGTTGAAATGAGGCATAGCAATGTACGAGGTTGCCTTACTTAGCTTTAGTTTAGGGGATGCAACATCATCATCTTCAGCTAGGGGTCCCAGTTCTTTCCTTTTTTCTTTAAGGATCTTTTCCAGCATATGGGCATCATTGTACACCTATTGATCAGTAAAGTAATCAAAAAACAAAACAAAACAAAGTTTTCTGTGTTTAGACTAGTTTAGAACTAGCCCCCAAGAAACATTTAAATGTTAGTTTGAAAAAGCTGAATGCAAAACCAAGTACTTGATTAAAAAGAAGGGCTTATTTCTCAAATGTACACCCTCAATAGACCGATACAGGTAAGCAGAACTGATGAAGACCATCTAAATCAGGGAGATATAAATCTTGAATAAATTATCCAACTAAGCTGCATTTCTATTCCAAAGACTACAAAATGGCAAGGTGCAGTTGTTTTATCAACTTCCTTATCAAATCATTCTGCTGAGCAATTAAATGTCTCTCGAACACCATTGTGATTCCATCAAGGTACACAGGACTAGAACAGTCTTCCTGGGTCTTCAGACCCAACCCTGGTAAACACAACCTCATCATAAAGTCCTGTACAGTAGCTGATCATGTTCCTCATTAGAAATAGCTGAACGTTTCTTACCGCCACTCTATTCCACAGCATCATGCTTGCTGGCTAAGAAACATCACAATATAGAAACATCCTAGAATATTTTTATAAGTGAAAAGCATATTCCTTTCAAACTCCTTTTGCTAGACTAAACAAGTCAGGTCGTCTAGTCTCATCTCCCACAGTCTCCAGTTCCATTGAAACAAAGCTAGTTTCTTTCCAACCAAGACATCCCTGCTCAGAGGTTCTGAGCTCCAAATCACACGCTGATGACCATTCACTGTGATTAACTGAGGATGAGTGAGAGAATTTAGTAACCAGCTTATTTTTTTAAAACATACTAGGAAACATTCAGCTGACATTCTTTGTAGTGGAGGAACAAGTTTAGCTAACAGAAAATAAGTCCAACCTTCGCAAAGGAATGTGTTGCATTTCATGTTTATACAACTATAGATTAAGACAATTTAAAACCTCAGCAGAAAGAAAAAGTTGTATGTCTATTTTAGTTCAATAAATAATTATCATAAATAATGTGAGCAATAGTTAAAGCTAAACCATCCTAACATAACTTATATGTCTGCAAAGAAGCAGAGAGTTAAGTGTGACTACAGAATCAAAACAGTACCTGGGAACCTTCCTCGTTATAGTGCCTTGCATTTCGGAACATAAGCTTCATGTCTTCAATCATGGCTTCTTCCCCTGCGTACTTATCATTGCGGATGTTGTGTTCTATCATTTTCAAGTCCATTGGCTCCAAGATAATTTTATAATAGTCTGGATAGTCCTTTTTGGATGGCTTAACCATAAACAGATCACACAGCCGTCTGCCTGTGCCTGGTTCTCGAGCTTCCAGAACTGCATTGTATAAGATCTTCATTCTTTGTTTTCGTATATTCTTTTTACTGTTAGGTTAAGGAGAAGAACAAAAAGGAAAAGAATAAATGTTAGGGGCTCTTTTCCCCACTTGCAACACTAGTATCAAAATGACATTATCCTCTACTGTGAGAAAACAACCACAACCACCTAAACACACACACAAGAAATTCAACATTAAGACAGTGTACTAGAAACATAGATCCATTTGCAAATGACAACAGCATCATAACCAGCAGTCTGCTAAATAAACAGGAAACCAACTTTAAGATATGATTTTTTTCTCATTCACCTCAAGTTTAAATGTTCTACAGAATAAAACAGATAACTAGTTTTCGAAAGTGCAAAGGTCAAACGAAGCTGTAAGTCCAGCTGCAGAAAAAACAGTTCAGTCAGGACTAGGCATCTGTATCCAAGACCTCAAGATCTAGTGCAAACAAGGAAAAACCCCTCAGCCAGTATCTTTATTACTACCTCCGCTGAATACAGGATATCAAAGACTTGCACTATTTACCTCAAAGTAATCCTGTATCTCCTTCAGTACCACATACGAGAAAAATAAGGACATCAAGAATGTAGTAGAAAGAAGGGTCTGAATTGCTTAAGTATCTGTCAACCACAGCCAAATTAAGTTAGAAGTCTGTAAACCTCACCAAAACTGCAAACCCAGAAGAAAACTGCCAGGTACATGCTATTAACACAAACTTTGTAGTCATCCTATGTGTAGCTATTATGGTTGTCTCAAGAAATCTGACAGCACAACCAAGACACGGCTTATCAGGAAAACAGTTATGTGTGGCTCCCTGCACACATGCTACATGATCTACAAGCTGATCAGGGAGAGAAAAGCTTACGTTAATAATGTATAATCTCAGCTCAGACTGTGGCCTTCTTAGAAACACACTCTATACAAAGCACTTTTAAACCAGCTTCCAAATTGTAATCTCTGTTAAGACTCATTCAAGTAGTTCTAGCTTCGACTATATTATCTGTAAAGACAACAACAAGATCTTCATTTCCAGAATGTGCAAAACATCACTGTGTGTCACGGATTAAGGCTGAGCTGCCTATTAAACAGCTGTACAACTTGCTAGAAACCAAACTGCATCAAGAATTTGCCATCGTCTGGATCTTTTCCTCCTACCCATAAAATATATTTAATTCAGCATAGCCTCATGCCTCAGATACCTCTTGCTCCTTGGTGAGGTCAGCAAAATAACTTACAAAAATTAATGTCGCAACATGTGAGAAAACTCCACATGTATCTTCTATAGGTTAAAAAGTTTTTTCTGTATTATCTTCATTGCTGGAAACTGTTAGCTAGTGGTTCACACTAGCAGATGAGCAATGCCAGAACAGAGACATGCTTCCGAATTCCACATTTTAACATGTTTCCAAGTTTTAACATTTAGTTCAGTAGAAGTAGGCAAAGCAAAACCACAGCAGAAATAGTAAAAGGCCTGCCAACACTCAAGATTCAGGTCACGTATCTGATACATAAAAGGGGACATTCAAATAACTTTCTTCTGTGTCACTATTATTTTCCCTATGGGATGAATTTCGCCTGGGTTATTAGTTTTATTTTACAGCAACATTTTGGAATTTCTCTCAGTGCTTCACTTCTGCTGTCAGCAGCATTCACAATCTTCTTTTACTTCCTATCATTCCGCAAGCAAAACTGATAACAAGTATTGAATTGACAACATCAAAAGCCTTTTTTACGTTCTCTTCAGGCATGGAGAAAATAAAATCATTTTGATTTCCCTAACCTATATGAACACAACTTTTTTTCTTTTATTGTTCTTAGGTGACAAAGCCTGACAGATTCTTTATTTCAAGCATTTCAGTAATTCTCTTGCACAAAGTGACCAAAAGCAACACAGGGTTAAAAGGACACCGGACAGTTTGACTTGCTTCATTTAGGTTAGTAGTTTTCTTTGAATCTGAAGATCACAAAACTAGCAATTTTTGCAATTTGTTCCTTGCTGATCTTCACTTGCTACTGTATTCTGATTTACCATTTTGCTACCTTTCTTTCTTCCTAGCGTCCCTAGATGGTACCACCTCTTAAATCCACGTTAACATTTTGTGTCTGCAGACTTTTTATGAGCGTACATTGCTGCACTTACTTGATTGCTCTTAAGTGAATCTTGCTAATGCTCTATTCCATTCCCTTCCTCCCCCCACAACTACTGTCACTTTGACAAAATAAAGAACTAAAAATACAAGAAGCTGAACATCACAAGCAACACCAAAGAAAGATGATGAATTACAGTTTCATACTGGCAGTTGCTACTATTGCAATAATATTATGAGAAGTTGGAACTTACTTCAAATGATACTCATCAGCAATGATATTCATCAATGACCTGGATGAAGAGACAGAGCGTACCCTCAGCAAGATCGCTGACAATACAAAGCTGTGAGGAGCGGTTGATACACCCCAAAGCTGTGCTGCCATTCAGCATGACCTAGACAGGCTGGAGATCTGGGCAGAGAGCAACCTGATGAAGTTCAACAAGGGCAAGTGTAGGGTCCTGCACCTGGGGAGGAACAACCCCATGCACCAGGACAGGCTGGGGGCTGACCTGCTGGGGAGCAGCTCTGCGGAGAAGGACCTGGAAGTGCTGGGGGACAGCAGGTTCACCATGAGCCAGCAGTGTGCCCTTGCAGGCAGGAAGGCCAACGGTATCCTGGGTGCATTAAGCAGAGTGTGGCCAGTAGGTCGAGGGAGGTGATCCTGCCCCTCTACTCTGCCCTGGTGAGGCCACATCTGCAGTGCTGTGTCCAGTTCTGGGCTCTCCAGTTCAAGAGAGACAGGGAACGACTGGACAGAGTTCAGCACAGGGCAACGAAGATGATGAGGGGACTGGAGCATCTCTCTTAGGAGGAAAGGCTGAGACACCTGGGCCTGTTTAGCCCGGAGAAGAGAAGACTGAGAGGAGATCTCATCAATGCTGATCAATATCTAAAGGGCGGGTGTCAAGAGGATGGGGCCAGGCTCTTTTCTGTGGTGCCCAGCGACAGGACAAGGGGCAACGGGCACAAACTGCAACACGGGCAGTTCCACCCGAACATGAGGAAGAACTTCTTTCTTGTGAGAGTGCCAGAGCCCTGGCAGAGGCTGCCCAGAGAGGCTGTGGAGTCTCCTTCTCTGGAGAGATCCAAACCCTCCTGGATGCATTCTGGTGCACCCTGCTCTGGGGGCACCTGCTTTAGCAGGGGGGCTGGACTGGATGATCTTCAGAGGTCCCATCCAACCCTTAACATTCTGTGATTCTGTGACAGAATTTGTGTACACATAACTCACCTTTGGCATTTTACTATCTGCAGTACCTTGTACAAAGGCAGAAACCTGTCTTTTAGTGTGTTGCACTCTGTCATGTAAACTTTATTAAACTTGGTCACTTCTGGACCCTGCCAAATCTACAAANACCAATCTGTGATACCACGAGGCAGACTAGAGAAACTATCACTTGTTGGAGTGAAATACACCACTAATATTAATTACGCAATAGCTGTCACTCTTTTAAAGAGTATTTCCATAAACCATCATTTTTGCTCACTAACGAGTATATTTTAAATCACTGTGAATTTTGTTTACATTATCCAAAATAATCAATCTATTATACTCAGTTTATTTATTTGTCAAATACCCTTTTCGGTGCACCCACTGACAGGTAAGCAACTGAAGAGGGCAAATTCAGAAGGGAGAGAGAAGCAGTCCTCTAACATTAATGATGAAAACTCCTCAAGCAGAGTTCACGAAAAATGAATACATTTATGCCAGCAGACTTCATCAAATAAAAATATTTGTAGAGTAATACTATAAACTTGCAAAAAATTAATTCAACTATAGTGTTAACTTTAATTATATTCTGAAATTGCTACCCAAAGTACATAAATAGTCATATATTGGAGAAGTAGTAGAAAAGGAGTAATAATTGCTAACAACCTGTGAAGACAGTACATACATCAGGCTAAGAAAAATAAAACACAAATGAAAATCCTGAAATCCTAACAAAATTACCTAATTCAGTGCAACTACAGTGTCTATGCCACTTACTGAACCGAAGTTATGTTGACAACTGCCAACTAAGAGGCCAAAAAAGGATAATGAAGTCAGTAAATAGTTCTGAATTAATGAGAACCAACATTTAAGTTTCAGAACTACAAATCCTTACACAAACGCTAAAAACCATGGCTTAATATTCTCTTTAACAAATAAAAAATATAGCAACGTCATGGTCTGCAGGAACTACAGAAGTGCATACCTTTTCCTTTTCGAGCTTCCAGTATCGGATGTAGCAGAAGAAATCATACTGTCCCCATCCTCAATGTCATCTCTCCTAGCAAGCTCCTTCTTCTTTGCCTGAAAACAGAACAAATGCCTGACCCAAACTCACTGCTGGACGTTTCCAGAACAATATTAAACACCAGAACAGATCAGATGCACAAACATAGACACAACTACAGGTTTTGAGACTAAATCACCTTAAAAACACTTCCAGCGATTTATTTAATACAAGTTGTCTGACATAAAATAGCAGTATAATTCTTTTTAACTGTCAGAAAATTTTTTGAGGAATCAAGTTGAAAACAACGCCATTTCAGACTGCAGCACTTAGCTAGAATACTTTATGAAATCTGAAATGTTTTAGCATCCTCCAGTTACCCGCAAACCCTAAAAACCCCCAACATGATCATTTTTCTCACAACTTAATTGGGTTAAGAGTCATAGTAAGGAATAAAAGTGACCAAAAGAAATCATAGAAGGCAGTCAGTGTGCCAAAGAAAAAACACCCTATGATCCTCTTCATTCCCATACTTCTCCCTAAGCAAGAAAATACTACTGGAAATACAGGCTTAGCTAAAAAATATTTTGGAAAAATATTCATTAGGGAAATAAATTCACATGTGACGTTATATCCTTTTGATTGTTCTACTCCACATACCTGCATAACCTGCTGCATTTTCAGTACTCTTTTATAGATGGCAGAATTGGGAACGTTGTAGCGCTTGGCATTTTCAAACATCAAGTTCAGATCAGCCTCCAACTGATCTAAAGTTTCATATTCATGGTTCTTCAGTTTGGTTCTGCAAAAAAGTTGAATATCTGATTGGTATTTCTCAAGTTACACATTGCAAAACATTTCTTTACCATCTTCATTTTCATGTTCAATCAATATCCAAAGAGCTCTAATTACAGGAATGTGTTCTCTTTTTCTGATGCTGCAGTAGCATCTTCCAACTGTAACTACACTAGGCAAACAAATCTCCTCTAAAAGAATGATAATAATTCTGAAAGCTGCCCTCTTGAAGGTTGTGCAGACCGAAGTCCTGTTTTCATACTGGATGAGATCTGGCACAGACAAGGCAGAAGCACAACCTGCTGCGACTACTCCAGTACACCTCAGCTGTGACCTATAGGGCCTGGGTGTGATGTCAATGCAACAGGTTAGCTCTGCACAGCCATGAACACTGCCTTCCCTACACAGTATCAATTCCATGCATCTCCAGTGAGAGCCGAAAGAGCCCAACACCTCTCTTATTAACCCTCTCCAATTTTTGCCTTCTCTTAAAACCACCTGGCTGTTGATTGGTGCTACCTGTAGAAGAGTGCTTCAAGTGAAAACAGTTAGAAAAGGACTAATATAAAAAAAAAAAAAAGTCATTTTTCATACACTAAATAGATGAGTTGGTGCCCTAAGTTTGCCAATAACTTGATGTGTTTTCTCGTATTACCTTGCACAAGTGGTGGAAGTGCTAATAAACTTCTTTAAACTTTCCAACCCCTCATTAAACACAACAGAAAATAGTAATCTGCAAAAACAAACCTTTATCACAACTGCAAAACACACTTGTCCTCTTCACACTTCCTTCCCAACCCATTTGCCTGTCACTTTGACCAGTTACACACCACCTTTAAACCTGATCACCGCCTTTAAGCCTAGTCTGGTTTCTACAGCACCTAGCCGAATGTGAACCTGCCTGATGGAGCACAGCACTACCATAAAATAAATACAATAGCTTGTAGCCCCAAACCTGACCTACCAACATGACCTTACAGCTGAACCAGCAAAGAACAACAACGTTCAACTTGTGTTACATAGGACTCTCCCCTGGTCAGCCAAGGATGAGGAAGTCATGGTTGGATTAAACCTGGCACAGAGCTGCAACTGCTATAAAAACTACTGAGAAGTGCACACGTGTTTCCATCGCGACAACTTCACAGACGTATTTTGCAGGAAACATTCAACTAACTGCATGCTGCCACGATGGCAGCTGCACACGCCTTACTGAAGTGTAGCATATCTCTTTTTCATTTCTTTCAGATCTGAAGAACTAGTATGTGCTCAATGACTATGAGAAAAGCAAAAACAATTCTGGACAAACATTTTAAATGCAAGATGTGGAAAAAATTACTCGTCATTCCATTTAAAACGAACCATTTTAGGTTCACATATCTTTTTTAAAACATCAGTATCTTGCAAACCTTTACGCATTATTTTTCAGATTATTTTTAATATTTCCAACTAAAGCAACAGATAATCAAAAAGTTTTCCTGTCAGCTTCACTCACTCTGCCATTCCAAAAGGAAGGAGTTACCAATATAATTTTCATTAGATTAGTAAAAAATACAAATAATAATAAAAACCCCCAAATATACACACACATACTCTCCTCTCAAAAGCAAGAGAGTTTGGGTACCAATTAAACTGTCATGAAGAAAAGACAAAGTCAGCTTCCATTTCGACCTTGCAAAACTCCAGGAACAATTATTTGCATATATTAAAACATGTGTGACTAAAAAAAAAAAAACCAAAAAAAACCAAAAAATCAAAAACAAAATAAAAAGCCCATTAAATTCAGCATTATTCTGCTCTAAGCCACCAGCTCATGCTGCATAGGCTCATAAATACTGAGGACGTAAACAATGAGTCTACTTCATGCTCTTGCCACTGTCTGGTAACAAACACTACAGGCCACCTGACATCTTCTCCAGCTAATCTGAACACTCTCTGGTACATAAAGCAAAATCTCTAGAGTAAAATGGAAGTGATTAATTCTTGTAGTCCAACAAAAATATTGACAAGCACACAAACACTTGTTGGTGTTACAAAAGCTAACACATCATCAAGAGAATACTCGCAGGTAGTTTATAAACGTTCTCATGCAGCTCTGGCATGTTTGCCTTCTTCCAGAGAACTAAAACGAGTTTTGAGAGACTGGACAGCTGGAAGAATAGAAACTGTAAAAATTTCTAGTCTTCTAATTCATTTAATAAATTAGAATTACTGAACTGCAAGTTCACATTTTGATTGCTGTTGCATGAGGTCTGGATTCAGCTTTCTGAAAGAGTAACCTAAAGGACTACATCTTAATTGAAGTATCACTTCTTCAATTCAAATCGTTTCTGCCTACTATCACTTGGTACTACTCCTCTTTATTTGGAGTTGTTCTGTATCCAACTTGAAACTGCCCCGAAAGAATCACTGAAGGTCTACAATCAGACTGACTAAAAAACTCAACATCAATGCCAATCCTCCTGAGGTATTAAAGCCAACAGACAACTCTATGTTCTTAGCACATGTAAATTCAGAATCTATGAAGTAACACTGTCAGCATGATACTATAAATCAGATTTACTGATTAGTAGCATAACCTGATCCTGCTCAATCAAATCCTGTATGTTTAGGTGCCAGTTTTATCAAAGTGAGGAAAGAATTTGCCATATCCTTTGAAGCAGAACAAGTTCAAAGTAAGGTGTAGGCAGAACAAGCAAAGCAACAGTGTTTCCTAGGGAATATATCCTGCCTGCAACGATTTTCCTTTTACAAAAAGAGAATTCTAAATTGGTCCTGTATATATGATTTCATGATATGGTAAAAGAAACGGGTGACTGGTGACTCTTCCTATCAGCAAATCCCAAATCACTTGACTCTCCTCCCAGAGACAGAGAGGTAGCTCATACAGACCCCAGAACACCACTATCAGATGCTTCATCTAAAAATATGCCATGTATTCCGCATAGCCCTGGTATCCCACACTACCGTCATTTGCATGTATTTAGGCAGTGACCTACGCACATTACAATGCAGCAGTCTAACCCTGAAGCACTAACAGGCAGAAAAAAACATACAAAGTTTCCATTACTCTTAAATATACCATTCTACACGCACAGATTTTCTGCTCTCTTGTGAATCTGTATAAATAAAATCTTTTAAGCTGATGGAGAAGGTGAGGACCTCACCTCAGAAGTGAAGAAAAGCAGCTTAAGTACATCTTACTCCTTTAAATCTTAACCTAGAGCCAGAAGACAAGACGAAGAGGAAACATTGTTTTAAAAAGGAAGGATGAGCTATCATCCCTACTATCTTACCAGGAAATAAAATCTTGCTTCTATCATCATTTATTGATCCACAACCAAATAACCAAGGTGCAGCCCCCCTGATTTTGATTTTAAGCAAACAACCTACATTTGCAGTTGTATTTATGAAAGGCCTGACAACAAAAGTAAAAATCAAGACTTAGCCCATGTGGTTTGGAAAGATAGACAACTTCCAATCACACAAATAAAGAATGAAAAATGCACAGGCACAAAAGTAATCGTGTTCTAGTCTGCAAATAACCTCCCACCTTACCATCCTCTTCAATGTTCTTGCTGTCTGCAAACAGTAGGATGATTAGTTAAAAAGGTTATTCACAGAAGTACTCTGAACAGATTTAATTACACTCAAACTCAGCAGAACTCAAGTATCATGCCTTTTCTGGATTTAGAGTATGAAATGCAGCTTCACAATAAATTTTAGAAAAGTAATCTCACCAATCTTAGAAGGAAAGAATTTTATAAACATCAGTTTATTTCACAAAGCAAGGCTAAAACTAACCAAATCCATGGCTCTACAGAAAGTCACTGCCAACATAATACAAACTTATACTAGAACACTAGAACCCAAGAGAAATTTCTGTGAAATCATAGATTATAGATCATATCATAGAATGGTAGGGGTTGGAAGGGACCTCTAGAGATCATCTAGTCCAACCCCCTGCTAAAGCAGGTTAGCCTAGAGCAGGTTGCACAGGAATGCATCCAGGCGGGTTTTGAATATCTCCAGAGAAGGAGACTTCACAACCTCTCTGGGCAGCCTGTGCCAGTGCTCTGTCACCCTCACAGTAAAGAAGTTCCTCCTCATGTTCAGGTGGAACT
>VZSC01009412.1:88845-110989 GCA_013398225.1 Steatornis caripensis
CCCCCCACCATAAAAAAACCCTACAAAAATACTCCACCCCTAATGAGAGGCAGTTTGGAACACCTAAAGATATATTTGCAATACCAGTAAAACCATGCTAACTCCAGTTTTCCCCAAAGCACATCAATTAAGTACACATACGTATGACTTCAAGGCTTTTCAGGTACAGCAGGAAGTGAATATTATGTGGTAAAGAACAACTTAATTTCAGAATTTCCTAAAAAAATTTGACTATTATAAATACTGTACTTTAACTTGTGAGCTATGAACACTATTTCTAAAAAGACTGTCTTTCCCTGTTTATTTTCTAAACTCTCAGGCAATAAGATAAGTCATTTTTTCTACAGTTCTTCATACATTTTCATGCAATTTCTGTACTGCTCACACAGCCAGATGCAACCTGCCTACACTGTAAAGAAAGCAGAAATGCAGCAGCCTCCCGATGGCAAATTACGCAATCAGACAATGGTAAGGGTTGGAAGGGCCCTCTGGAGACCATCCAGTCCAATCCACCTGCTAAAGCAGGTGCCCCCAGAGCAGGGTGCACCAGAACGTGTCCAGGAGGGTCTGGATCTCTCCAGAGAAGGAGACTCCACAGCCTCTCTGGGCAGCCTCTGCCAGGGCTCTATCACCCTCACAGGAAAGAAGTTCTTCCTCATGTTCGGGTGGAACCGCCCGTGTTGCAGTTTGTGCCCATTGCCCCTTGTCCTGTCGCTGGGCACCACAGAAAAGAGCCTGGCCCCATCCTCTTGACACCCGCCCTTTAGATATTGATCAGCATTGATGAGATCTCCTCTCAGTCTTCTCTTCTCCCGGCTAAACAGACCCAGGTGTCTCGGCCTTTCCTCCTAAGAGAGATGCTCCAGTCCCCTCATCATCTTTGCTGCCCTCGCTGGACTCAATTATTTGTCCTATAACTGACATAAAGTGTGTTTTTAATGGAAGGTCTCTCCCAATTAAATCTGTTTATACATAATTTGAGCTGATACTTTGGTACATTTAGACAAAAAGCTCCCTAACAATTGTGAATGATTTTTCTCAATTTAATCTTCTTTTTTCCCCCCCATCAAGTACATTTTGTGCTTCGTTCAAGACAAGATGCTTTCTTTGCCAAACCAACAGCTGTACTAAGACATAGTCAAAAATACTTTAAAGCCACTGATGGATAGATAACCAGTGTGACACCTCCTTACTCGTTCCCCAGCACATGCAAAACACTCTCTGACAGGTTTAAAAAAAAAAAAAAAAGCAGCAGCTTTGTTTCTTTCTGATTTAACAAACACACTGCTTATTCAACAATTTTACCAAGTCTAGCAGTTATGGTACAACTAAAATTTACAGACCTACGTATTAGAAGTGGATTACAAACACATGATTAGTGTTAGGGCCCAGTCCTCACTCACTAAAGCTGGAGGAGCAACTCTCCTGCAGTGTCGCTCAGGCAGGGACTGGAGTCCCAGGGGCCACCGGGCAGGAGGCCAGGGCCACCTGAGGCTGGCCACTGCCATTAAGGTCTGTTAACGCACTCACGACCCTAACATATATCCATCATACTAGCTTATCTTGGACTGCCAAAGAAAGCTACTGCTCACTTCTTTTTACCCAGGTTTTTAATTCAACAACTGCGCTCTGCCAGCTGACGAACCTTTCATGACTCACAGAATTATAAATGGTGTACTGCTTTGGTACTTCAGTCCAGACAAGCTACATCATGAATGAAAGTAACTATTTTCCTCAGTTATACTATGACCTAGACAAAAGCAATGTAATTGCAACTGTCTTTCTACAATTCACATTGCTGAGAACTACTAACCAAGCCATCAGAGTCAAGGAAAGAGAATAATGGGGGGTTCTGTGGAAGCTTTCATCTCTGCTGCCTGCCTAGCCTTCGGAATTATTGATATGGCGACCTTTCAGGTACATTACAAATGAAACTCCATGGAAAATAAACCCAACAGCAGCCATCTATGAAAGATTATCAAAAGACTAATGCAGACTGAGTTGAAACAAGAAGCAACCAAATGTAGAGGAAAGAGGGTACACATGGTATTAGGTATCGACAACTTGACCACAAGACAGGATTCTGGAAATAAAAAAAACCCTTGAATAGTTTCCCACCAGATGTAGTCTGCATTCTGTTTTCTTACCTGATCTGCTGCAATGAAATAGGTGCTTTAATCTGCTGATAATAATCAGGATACTTTTTCTTGGAGGGCAAGTGGAAAAAGGGTTCAGATATGAGCTGGCCCTGATTATTTCGGCAACTTCTAACTGTGTCATAAAGCTGATAAAGAGGATTAGAAGTGTCCATGAAGGATGTAATGCTCTCGGCTTCAGATTCTCCCTCCTCATAACGAGCAGCAGCTGCACAGAGAGAAAGGACAAATGGGAAACTCAGCAGAACAACTCAGAGGGGGTTTTTTAGTTGACTTCTCAAATGGATAAAGATCTAAGCCAGAAGAAAAGGCAGTCCCTCAATAGAGGGTGTTCAGCCACCCTCTGGCAGTCAGATTCATACCTTAGAAAAGGACATCACTAATATCACAAGCCTCAAGCTGACAAAAAAACCCCACTTTATCTAGGTATTGCAATCTCTCTTAATAGATGAGACTTCAGTTCTCTCACTGGTAATGCACCCTTGTGCCCTACAAGTGCTGAGCAGTGTTCCTATGAGACTACATAACAGGACAATTCAACCACACACCACCTATACAACAGCTATGTCCTTATTTATTCACCAAACCGTTAATACTAGTATTTCTGCCAAATACATTTGTATATTGAACGACTGCCATTCTGCTACCTGACAAGAGCCCACGACGAGAATGCAAATTGACAAACCATGTCAGGAATTTTCAAAGGTGCCTTGCCATTTAAGTAAAACAGCCAAATTAAAAATTAATTTTTGCATATATAAAAAAGCTACTTCAAAACATCCATAATCCTTTAGACCATATTAATCACAGCTCAATTCAAAAATTGTGAAGTTTAGAAGAAAAAACTAACACTAAAGCCTGAAGGCGCACCTCTAATATATGCAGCAAAATGAAAGAGAAATAGACATTTTAGAATTATTATATAATCAACACAAACATTTCATTATAAAGTATTTACAAATTTTACAGCAAACTTCTAGTTACCTATATGAAGCATAATACATGCTTCAGGACTAGGATGAATGAAAGAAATGCTATGAAGAACTAACGTTTATTGCAGATAAAATTAGGAGAAACATTACATGAGCGACAGAAACACAACAGGAACGAAAAAACACTGGTAGTGGAAATACAGGGTGGAAAGCATTAAATGGCCAATCTTTCTATGCTTCTCAGTAACACAAATGGTGTAACGTGTACCTTGCAGGCAGGCACAACATAAAATCTGTGTGGTTCAGCACATACTGGAGTTAAATTATTCACCCTTTTCCCCCCTCTTATGAGCTAAAGCTTGTCAGATGACACACTGGGCAATTCAGTTACACAAAAGACAGTTCTCTAACACTCTTGTCAAGTTTCCAGCTGGCATTTTCATTATTGCTCAGTGGAGGCTGGCAATGTTTCAGGCTTTCTATTCAAGTTCAGTAAAGACACATTGAAGTGATGACAAAGCCAGGGGACACTCTGACTGCATAACAACATAGTACTATCATTCTTCCTCTGCAGTCTGACATTGCAGATCTATGTGAGCGCATGATGTATGGGACCTACCAGACAAGTTAGATGCAAGTGAAAACACAAGCAGACCTCAGTAGATGTGCAAACATGTAACGAAGATATTCATTACTGATTCAGGGAACACACTCAAAATTATCCTAGTTACGTATCTGTACGCCAACCAGCATCATGTAATGGCCTAGCATCTACTACACAGTAGCCAGCAAAGCAGAAGCATAACTCAGGTAGAATGAAAAGATTGGAGGTAGCACTGTGTTTTGCTGTACCTAACATATCAACCAAACATGGAGATAAATGCTAACAGCTAAATGAATGCTATCAGGTAAAGTAAGTTTCCAAAATAGATCATGCAGCAAAATACTGGATTTGTTTTTGTTTACTCAAAGAGTTCAGTTGAGTTTGTGTACTCAAACAGCTCAGTTACCAGCACTCCATCAAAAAGTAAGAAACAGAACAGAAAAGGCAGAACTTGTTTTTATGAAAGAGAAAAAATAAGAAACTAGTCAAATATATTGCTGTATTCTTGACGCGTGGCAGCCAGCAACAAAGAAGCTCCAATACCTGCAATAAGAAATGTACTTCCTTTGTATTAACAGCAGAACACAAGGCGTTCCCTAAAATAAAAATCTAAGTAAATTAAACAGGCACTAAATAGAAGTGTTTACATAACGTTGTAAAACAGCTGTAAACATTTTCACTATGATGTGTACGTTCTTTAAAAGCAATGTGTCAAAAATTATATATTCTTATGTATTCAGAAAATTATAGTGTTCTCCTAATATGAAACATTATCTTAAGCACTGAAGAAGATTGTATTATTCAGATCAGAAGACAGAAAAATCTGTAGTTTGCTATGGAACAAACAATCTAACGCAAGACTGTAGATTGCTTAATATGCAGTAGCACCGGGTTCCATATCCCCACCAAGTACACACTGGCAGTGGAGAGTAACAGTCAGTTATCCCCCTTTCACACAGCTGTTACCACAACTACACTTAGGATACAGGAAAAAAAAAGAAAAACAAACAAAACACAGAAAACCATAACCACAAAATATATGCCATTCAACAGTCCCAAATAAAATGCATTTCCCACCCTTCATTCCATACCACAATGACGGTCTCCTAATGAAGGGACACCTTCATAATGAAGTGATGTTAAATTGAGTTCACTGCAAAAGGAGGAAGCCATCTAATTTACAACTGGAACTGAGCTTTATTAGCAGATATAAACGCGTATATCGTATACACGTACTCTTACCCAATGAAAAGGCAGAAAAAGAGCAGAGAGAGATGAGAGTATTTGAATGTATATGAAAGAAAATTAGTCTTTACTCAGTAAGTGATTTCCTTTAAACACCTTCTCCTTTGTGGTCCCAAAGCACCTAGACAACAATGAATGCTCCAAGTCTAACTGAAGATAGATGCTAGCAAAACAAAAAGCAGCACCCAGTCTTAAAACATTTCTAAATGAAATAATAATAAATAAATAGCTTCATTTACAAAATAATTATAAGTAATACATAATGACCATCTGTGCCTGCCTTTACAGGTTTATAATGAGGAGCAAGGGAGTTGCAGAAGCTGCTCATGTCCTAGTACATTTCAGCTGGAAATCTACAAGCTCCATCACATCATGACACCCTCTGAAACTGTGAGGATAAACTCCAAGTTGGAAACGGATATTGCTCATTGCTTAGGCAACTGCTACAATCAAAGAAGCTCATAAAGATTTAGTTCTCTGTATTGAGGAGAAAGTTCTCTTAATGTTCAGTCATGCAGCCTAGTTCTCATTTGTTTTAATGAGTATTAGAGGAAGGAAAAAAGATGAGATACCAGAGCAACTAATAGAAAGACCACTTGGTTCAAATAAAAATCCTTTTCATCTAGAGACTGAAAGCATGGAGATGTCCAAGCAGTATGTTGGAGGGACAGAAAATCTTAAGGGTGACAGAGGTCTGCCAAAAAAAAAAAGACAATGTCTCTTACGTGAATGCAATAAAGATAGGAGAGCTTCAACAGCAGCAAGGCAAAAATCTCAGATGCATATGAAAGGTCTCATGAAAACGACCAGATGCATATGAAAGGTCTCATGAAAACGACAATAATGCCCATAGTAAAGGTGGCACCTGAAAGTGGTTAAATAACTTCAAGAATTTAAATCACACAGAGACATAAAAAGCTGTGTTTTTACAGAATTACAATTTGCAAAAATAGCAGCTAACAATCACGCTGAACCAAGCTAATAAATACTCCTCACACCTCCCAGAAAGCAGCTGCTCTGAAGCAATAACCGAACTCTGGGCTAACCAGGAATAGAAATGCTTTTGCTTGCAGCAAGATCTAAAACGATCCAAAAAATTCTACAGCATATCCATCAACTGAAAAACAATGGTGAGTACAATTCAATTACCAGATGTGAAATAAACACCCCAAAAATGTATATTGAAGAGATGAATCATTTTACAGCGATGCACAAGTAACATAAAAAATGAAACAAAGGTATAAGTACACAAACATTTCGGAAACCTGCTCTGAGATGAATGCAAAGAGGTTACTGAGAACGTAACTATCAAGACAGCCTAACTTAAAAGACAATCTATAACAACTATGACCAATACTGACATATCTGATATAGCTGCACATATTACGGCATATATGCTTACAGTAAAATGCTAAAGCATGCTTATTATGAAATTAAGGATGCTGTATGAAGGCATGTCTTTTTATGTGCTTTTGTTTTAACAATTTCTAAATTAAGTTCTAACATATAGCTATCCTTATATGTCATATAGATTATCTTCACCTTCAAAAAATAAAACCTGACAGATAGAAGACCCAATGGCGAAAGAGAGCAAGAGAGAAATGTGAGGGAGATTTCTCTCAAACAATTGCAGCACTGTAAATTTGTTTTACTGCAAGGCACATCCAATGTCTTCTCCAGTGTCTCCTCTTCTGCTGCATATTAGGAGGAATAAAAACTAGCAACAGTTTCCTAAAGCTTGCGTAAGTATACTTGGAAACACAAACATTAAATTCAAAACATGCAAGCAGGTTTGGCCTACCCTATCTTACCAGCTGTACATTTATAAATTTGTACTTAGAGGAAACAGGTATTGGATTTAACAGAATTACATGCTGAGTTTGAAAACACTGAAAAATATTTTTGAAATAAAGGTATTAGAATATATCAGGAGCTCTACAGTTTTGCTTATTCCAAACGTTTCAATTAAAGAAAATAAATAGAGAAACTGCATTTCAGTTCCTACCAGCCAAAGCTGCATCCTCATCACTTTCTGATCCATACTGCAATGCCATGGTTATTGCTGATAAACGATCCCCTTGGGCTGATCTTTTGTTACTATAAAAGAGAAAAAGTAAAAAAAAAGTGCAAGATTTAACAAAAAAAAAAAGGTTATCATGTTGACTGTTAACAGTCACCCAGAGTGTGTAAGTAAACAAGGGAAGCTCATGACGATGGCCTACATTATCAGGAACACAGACATGACTGTGCAAGAAAAGACTGGAGCCCTTAACAAGACACACTGTTAAAGATCCTTGCAGCCATGGTGTTAAACACAGAGTGTAAGAGTATACATGCAGGGAATTAGCCAGGAGTAAGTACTGTTTCAAGACAGTAACCCAGAGACTGCAGACACAAGACCTCTGCTAGGTACCAAAATTCTCAACTGACGACTGAAAGAACAAACCAGAAAGCCTCCAGTAACCCAGTCTACTCAGCAAGTTTGCCATAAATGCACCCCAAATTCAATGCTTTCTTTTTACAGGCTTCACTGGTTTCCACCACCCATCTCTTAATTATTTAGTCCTACTTACTATTTCTTTTTAGTCTCCAAATGTAATTTTTCCAGGCTTACAACACATTTCCATGTTTTTTTTCACCTGCTTTATTTTGCAATGAAGCTTAACATATTGTTCTTTAGAACATTTCTCAGGAAATAATTGCATACAGAGTATTTCACAGCAGGTGTTTTGAAATGTTAACTATAAAATCAAACTTGGAAGAGTAATTACAGCAAAGTAACTTATTAAATCATACTTAATAGATATTTGACTGAAATCTATTTAAATCTCTAAAGCAGCTGACTCAATATTGAAAAGCACTCTCAACTGAAAAAAAAAAACAAAAGAAAACAAAATTTTAGTATTTCCATATGATGACGACCCAGCTTTTCTTCCAAGTCCACAATTCACTTACCGGTAATATTTGTTAGAAGAATTTCTCTCATCACCAACACTGCCTTTACCCTGTGAGGAAGGACCTGTCAGCTTGGAAGCAGTCAAATTTGACGGAGTCCTTCAGGCAGAAGAGACAAGCCAAGGAAAGGGGAAAAAAAGAGGCCCACCTTAGACCCAAGAAAAGACGCAGCAAGGATAAAGCTTCTTACGGAATTACTTTGATAGATCAGCCAAAAGGTTGAGAGACATACACAAAATGTTTTAAAGCTAAAAATAAAGGAACACTAAGATACATTTAGCGCCCCAGCATTAATAACAATTTTGTTTATAAAGCCAGAGGAAGGTAACATTGAGATCGAGGATTAATAGCTATACACACAGCTCAGCCTACAACAGCAGTGAAAGCAGCCAACAAAATGTTCCCTAGCATCCAGATAAAGCTAATCATACAGATCCAATCACATTTTATCAATACTTAACAAAATCACCGACAAGTTGCTTGACAGTGCATATTGTCAAGCAACTTTATTTTGTCACTTCGTTTAAGGGAGGACAGTTAAATGCACCAACAAAGAGTAATTTAGTATCGCAAAGGATGCAACGTGCAGTAGAAAAGCATGATTTTTGACTCAGAGGCACCACGTCTGTAGAACTTAGGTTAGTAGTGTTATGATGAATTTGAGCACAGTCCATCAATGGTAAAGAAAAACAGATGTAAATACAGAAGAAAAATATAGTAAATTAACTTTAAATCACCTTATGGGGGTACCAAAATAAGCAATAGTAAAGGAGATCTCCTTTTGAGACAGTTAAGCAGTTAGGAATTTATATTTTTTAAAATGATTCTGTGATGCAGATTCAGCAAAAAGAAACAAAAAAAAGAATAGATAGAAAAAGCAAACAGTGAAATGCAGAACAGCAGATGAATGGTTTGGTTTTCAGGATACTTTTCTCTCACCACAAGTTTTTTTTGCATTCAGCTCAATATTATTGTAGCCTGCTTCAGGCATTGTAAATTTTTTTTTGCCAGGTTAGAGAAACAAAGAAGGGAGCTGTCAATTATTCTGACATTCAGATTACTTCAGGATTTGCAGGTGTATTGAGAACACAGTACATAAGAGAACGTCTAGAATAAGGTAGCTGAGAAGTGAAAGTGGGTTGGCAGTGCAGAGAGGAATTCAACTAACAAATATCAGTGTGATTTATCTGTCATCCCTTCTTATGCAAACAGCTTTATACTGAAGAAAACCAGTTAATTCTCAAAATTAAACACGACACACACATGTGGCATCCTGAGCTTCATCAATGGCCAACACAGTGAGAAAAATAAAATAAAATCAAAATTTAAATAGAAAACCTCTATGCCTATATGTAGTTCTAGTTACTGCAAAGCAAGCATATGTATGTTCAGTGTCTGTAGAATCAAGGTCTTCCGGCACTACACATACCTTTAAGAAGGAAAATTATTAAAATATGTGTCAGGAATCACACCCTAACAGTATTTCTGGTTTTATATTTTTATATGCTCTGACAATGATTCATCCAAACACGGGAAGCACGCTAACACTGAACAAATGAACCAGAAAAAACTCTGTATAGGTTGAATGTCTCAAAGCACCAAACAGTAAAAAGCAACCAGGTAACTTCCATTTCTTTCACACGTAACAATCCTAGGCAATACTTTTAACACTGACACCATCTACACATTTTTCAGACAACAAAAAAAATTTGAATTGCCTTTCACTAAAGTAAGGGAGCGGTAGTGTTTTCAGTTGTACCATACAGACCTTTGCAGGAAATGACAGCAGTAATCTTCCAGCATCAAATACCAGTAACCAGCTCAAATACATGGAGAGTTCACATTGTAAGAAGTTTGCTAACTCCTTGGATGAATTGCAAGAAATTGTTGGGGTTTTTTTTCTGATAAATTACATGGCTCATACTGGCAAACAATATCTAAATGTACTTTTGAGTGTTACTCATAAGCGGAAAGTTTATACGACAAGAAATCTAGTTGCATTTCAGTAAGAAACATCTCAAATGACTGCATCAATCCTCTGTACACTATGAATTTTCACAGAAATAAAATGTTGTTTCTTAAATAAAATCATTCCATCAAACAAATAGAGCTATCAACGGTGTTTTATACCTGCCTGTTCAAGACCAAAACTATGCTTCACTGATTACTAAGTCCAGATCTTCAGTGTCCCGCACCTCTTTCCATAGCTAGAAACTGGTTTTCAAACAAGAGTTTATATAATGTGGACCTCCCTCTACATATCTTGTCTGAGGTCTTGCTCCTATGTTTCTGCCCCTATCTAATTAACTGTCATCTCTTACGTTTCAGCTCCTAACAAGGTTCAAGAATATCCAGCATTTTTTGTAAAGCAAAACACAACAAAGCACCTTGTTCCTCACTATTCCTTTTCTGTTATTAACTTATGAACACATGTGGTAGAAGCTGGCGATAGCTTAAGTTATAAAAGATCCACTGACACTGTTTTTCATAATAAAGTATATCACAGAAATATTTTACCACAGAAGTATTTCAATAAAAAGTTTCCTTCCAAAAACTATTTTACAATTTAGAACTTTTACAATAACAACAAACTACGTTTTCAAGCAATTATTTCCCACTATATTCTAAACAGCAAAATCAAGGGAACGTCTACAGACATTTTTATATGAGATTATAAAAAGAAGTCTATTTGCAGTACCTGATTCGGAGACTTGACTTGGCCAACTCACTGTGTTCAATTTCAGCCTTTTTCATATTAAATATTTTTTTAATCGCATTTGCATCCTGTCAATTAAAAGATTTTTTTGTTTAATGTTGAAAGTTAAGAATGTTATAGTCAGGTATATCCACCTATCTAAAAATCTAAAACAAAAATCAAGGGGTTTTCACATTTAGATATAAATCAATTTTGCATGAGAAATGAAGCATAGAACAAAGTCTGCCTGAAAATACACCCACAGTGGCCTGTAAAAACGGAACAGAATAGCTGAGTACCTTTGAGCTCATTTTTTGTCATATCCTTTGAAAAAAAAAAATCTACCATTTGCAAATATACACGAATACCACTATGAACTAAACAGACAAATTGAGTTTTCTGGGTCTTTGCAATCAAAAAGCTACTATTGTTACCGAGCTTTACAATGCTTGCTCTCTCATTCCACACCCGTGGACTCCATACTCAGAGTAACAGTTCACAAAATAGAGCTTACAAGTTTTGAGTGGTTACAAGCGTGAGCAATGTCGCCAGGAACTGAAACAACAATCCAAACAGAAGTGCAATTGGAAAAGCCCAAGAACCACTTACATAACAGTGTTACACATATACAAGGTCTCTCACTTTACAAAGCCCTTAAAAACCAAGCACACAAAGGAAAAATCTACCACTGAAATTCTCTTACTTCCAGAGTACATGGAAAGAGCAATGTGGTAATTTGCACACAAAATGCTGGTGAACTAAGTATGGAAAAGATAGGACATGCAACTTGATCACAAGAATATGGCTAAAAGGAACAGGATCTTCAAAAACTATGCAAAAAAGGCATGACTGTTTTTTAAGCTTATGAGGAAAACTATGAACAGTTCCTGCAGTCTGGAAAGAAATAACAGCTGAGTACTACCACTATCACTTGAACCTGTAGTGTCAGCCATTCCAACTTCAATCACAAGTACAGGGATTCTCCATTCCTCTAAAGAAGTCATGTAACTCATATCCCGAGATAAAACTTAATTGCATATACCTCAAGAAAAAAAAAATTACAAACACCCCAATTATACTAAAAGCAATATAAAGAAAGGAAAAGCCATTAAAAGCTATTTTTTTAAAAATGCAAACAGTCTTCATGCTTCATGATAAAGATTCATTTAAGGATCAATCAGCACAGAAAGTGGTAAAGAAAATCTGAGTTCAAATCAAACTACAAACAACTAAAACTAACCTTGAATACTTGTGATCCAGGCTCATTGTAGGTTTTGGCATTCTTTGCCAGAAGATCTATATCCTTAGCCATTGCATGAATGCTTTTGTAAGTTCCATTCTATATAACAAAAAACAGAACTGGTTGAAGTGGCAAACTTCAGACAGCATGAGAACTAAGCCAATAGTGAAAAGCAAAGGGAATTAACATCAAATAAAGGGAACATTTATCGAAAAACAAGACTATAAAGAGTTAAGTATATGGAAAAAGTCATCAAAAAAGAAAGTAACAAACATAAGTGCTAAGTCCTTATTGAGCTTACAAATGTTAAGTAAAAGACTGAAAAAATACTTAATACATTAGATTATTTTAATTTTGAAGGGTTCTGACAAAATGTTATTTTACTTTTATTCTCTAGTTCCACTAGTCTACGTGCTATCCCTCACCATTATACAAAGTGCTAGAATTACAGAACAATATTTCAAATTACTGGAGAAGTAAGATGAAAAATGCATCAGTACAAAACATCTATTTATAGCACGAGAACAAAAGTAGGTGATGATAATGCACGACCAAGCTTCAATATTTCAATGTTTTACATTAGCAGTACTTGCCAAGGAACTACTTTAAACCATTAAACATCAAGGAACCCAAGATATTCAGGCTCAATGCCAGCACACTGCTTGACCTTCAACACAGCTACTTCTGCAGCACTAACTCAGGACAGAACATTAAATCAGCATAACGGTCAGATTTTTAAATAGCAGGGGAAAAACACATTGTCTTTCCTACTGCCATAAACTTTGGCTTCTAACAATTTTAGAATGTGTACTGTTAAACAAGTCTATACTCTGACACATTAATATGCTCATACTGTACCTGGATCCTTTGGGCAATAGTTTTAAGATCTATGGGCTCCTTTATTATTGCATAATAATCTGGATATTGCTGGAAAACAAAAATCATAGATATATTACTATAAGCAGTCACCAAGCTATTGTTCTAATAGCTCATAAAATGAGCTATTAGATGAACTGCAGATAAGAACAGGATAGGCTTCATAAACATAGCACTAGGCTTCAACTTGGGTGAGCCAGACCATAATGTAGGTAACAAGGAACTATAATTCATTAATAAACTGACATAAAGAAACAGCTCTGTCTGAAAGCCAAATACGTGGTGATGGTCTTCAGAGTATTTAGTTTGCTAGTTAAACTTGTTATGCCACACCCTGAAAAACCCTGAAACAGAACAGTGAAATCAGACATATTTTAAAAGATTAAGAAAACTCTGTGCCAAAAAATGCCAATTAGCTATACTGGCAGAAGAGGGCAAGGCCCAATCTGCAGTGAAGGGCTGGGAACAATAGGGTACTAGCAAAGAAAGGGGGGAAACTCTGAAAACAGCTGGAGTTTACCACTGATGAGACAGCAACAAAGAACTGCATCCTGAATGTGCCCATCACAGCGTATAACATCAGTTATATAAACGTCCAGGTTTCCAACTCAGAACACAATCAATATTATTAAAATACCCACCACTTTAGAAGGAAGTTTCTGAAACAGTTCACTTATAAGGCGTCCTGATGGGTTTGTGGCAACAGCTACAGCTTCAAGAAGCTGTTCAAGAATTTCCTTCAGGTAACCTGGAGAAGACTAATACAAGAAATGAAATCACAAAAGGTTTTAATAGCAGCCATAGTGGAGTGCTTCAAGTTGCACTGAAATACAAGAATTTACTTTTCAAAGATAGAAAAAATCAGCTATAAAACATGGATGCAACTTTTGAAAACAATATTGTCGATGCATTTAGGTAAAGCACATGAGAAAACTTTAATTTCATGTTTACACTGCAGACTGTCAGACACACATTGCGTACTGTTAGAACGGACTTAGTTGCCAACACGAATGAAAACATGCATCCCAACATCAAAACAAACAGACAACCCCAAGCTTCCTGTCATATCTGGCCAATAAAACACTCCAGGAACAGCTGCACTAACTGAACGGGGGACACGCTGGAAAACGATGTCATTAGACACAAAGCTTGCTTGCATCAAACCTCAGTGTCGGCATTGGTATCAAGCACACATCATATTAGTTTCAACTACGCCAGAACCACATTTTACCCATATCAGAAAACTTCAGAACTTTTTTTTGCTAGACAAAAGAGAAACACATATACAATGCTGTGAAATTATTAACTATTAAACTCGTATAAGAAATACCGTGTGGGGCATAATTTAACTATGAAAAGACTTAATGCTTTTTCACATATGGAGGCCAATCTCTCTCTCTGAGTCAGCTGACATACACAGCCACGGCTTCCTCCAACTGCAGCTGTCAGGCCCACACTTACTAATTCAGCATTTCCGCCTTGATTGTCATGTCCTTCCTCATCTTCGTCTTCCTCCTCAGCATCACCTTTTTGAACAAATTCATTTTTTGTGCGCAAATACAACTCCCATAATTTGCAGGCAGCTTTATATTCAGGAGAATCGGGCTGCAAAGGCAAATCAAACATTCTACTCAAAATTCAGATTGTTCTTATCTGAAGGAAATTTATAAACTAGTTGAAAGCTATTAAATGTATTAAATAAATAACAGAAAACTTCGGAAATTTCTGCTTCAGTCATCCTTCAACAGAGATGTTAAGAATTGCAGTAAGCACTAGAAAATATAACCTCTATCACTCCAAAGCATCTAAGTCTTTCGGAAAACTTATTAATAAAATTACTTGGGTTGAGGCTTGGACAAGCCTGTTAGATGAACCTGGAGAAATCATTAGGTTTTGTGGCAGCGTAACACTACTGATATTTAAAATAGACTAAATAACAGTATGCCAAAAATGTGATTTAAGCCAATGCTGCCATTGCGTGGCACTTGAAAATCAATTTCTACAGAAGAAGAACGCCAATAAATGTGCCAATATCTTTGAAAGCACTGCAATGATTTATACTCAGCATTAACTGTGAAATTTCAAAGAACTTGACAACACGCTACCACCTGGGTGCACATCTAGGTATATTTTCTGGAAGAGCTAGAAGCATTAGTTAGCAAATTAAGTTTTGTAAATACAGAGCTGGTAGTGGCAGACACGTATGTGCCTATTAACATTACTACTTAAGAACATAACCATGAAAAAAAGACTGCTTCTCCACTCTTAAATATTTTTCTTTCCCTTTCCTCTATCACTTAACCTCTATTTCAGGTATTCCTGCAGATATGTCACCTTACTACTGCTGATTATGCTCTTTTTACTTCACTCTCTCAAGCTCTGACAGCTTGTAATACAAATGAGAAACCAACATGAGAACTATTCTTAAGCTTACCTAATTAGGCTTAAATATTCTCAAGACATTAGACCAGGTGTTAATCACAAGGAACAGATTTAAAGGCTATTCTGCTCGACTAGTCTGCTTCCTTGTATGTGTGTGTATATATATATACACACATATACAAGATGCTTAAAAGTGTAATACTTGAACCGAAATACTAAAAACCCAAAAGGTTTCCATTCTAATCTAGTGCTACCAACAAAACACCTGCTGCAATAAAGACCTTGACAATGAATCAGCTGTCCCTGTTTTATATGCACCACTGGAACTGTGTAGATAAGGTAAAAGATGAAAAAAAGAAGAGGTTATGTTTGTGTGCCATACCTCCAGCTCACAACTCCGTATTTCTCTGGAAATACCAACATTCCTTCATCCTAGAATGATGGCTACCTCTTTCCATTCTATATGCAAGATTTCCACAAGACAGGTATAATTTTGAGTCCACTATTCTGTAGGCAAAGGCAGCACACATTCTGTAAAACTCTAATCATTCTTTCCTGACATGAAGTCCTTCTCCCTCATGTAGAAACCATGAAAAAGCCAACATAAACAGGCAAGTGTCTTGCAAAGCTTCAGGACTACACAATTAATTTGGAAATCTTTGTACTTTTTCTACTGTAACCAGAATGTGCAAACACATTAATCCATAAATCTGACTGTTTTTCAAAAAGCTACACACACACAAACGTAAACGTAATAAACACTGCTTTTCTGAATGTCACGTGGTTATGCTGGCTGGATTATTCAGAAAGCAGTCATCTGGATCATCTCCAAAGTCAAAGATACATGAAAGGTAGAATTAGCAGGTTTAGATTTGCTGTATCACCTCAGTCACTACACACAATTTCACTGTTTTACGTATTTAACACAGCCTTCCATTAAATGAAGATTAATCCAGTATTTTCCCACTTCCTTACAGCAACTGCAATAAAAACAATTAACATCTAAAATAAAACACATACCCAGTTTGGGGGAATGGACATGGGGGTTGCACCTGTGATGAAACACATGGTCACATACACTCACAACCTGTCATCAGTGACCATGATAATCAATGTGCCTTTTTTCACACTGTTAAGTGGCCAACAGAAGAGAAACATTCAATACTCCTACTGTATACTTACTGTAATTTGTAAACTCTTCCTTTTGGGGAAAAAAAATCTTTTTCTATTTCAAAAGGTTACACAGAGCATGCTGTAAAACAGGAAGGCTTTGACAGAGGAATATTTTTCTCAGTTTACATCTCTAGTTTTGCTTTCTTTGTCTTTTGGAAAACTACGTGAAGACCGTGCCCACATTATTTTATAGTTTTCCACAGACAAATTGCTACAGTAGGACATCTTACAAAGATACGGTCGACCTTGTGGAAATATACACAAGTAAGTTCAGTGTGCGCTGTTCTCTTACCAACAATAAAATGCTAAACTGACAAGGTTTTTTTGCCAAACCAAGGAAGAATTTGAACAAATCTCTACCACTTTTACAATGAATTTGAACCTTCGTATGTATTTTCTTCACCTTATAGTAAGCCTTCGCGTTGTTAAAGAGAAGCTGAAAATCAGCAGTCAGTACATTCACATCATCGTATTCCTCCATCTTCAGCTTTTGTTGGATTTTCATTAAATCGATTGGCTGAGAAACCACTTCATAATAATCTGGCTGATTTCTGTCGCAATGACAAAACCAGGCATTATATTCCAAGCAGTAAAACCAAAACCACATCACTAAAGTTTGTACGTGTCCATGACTAAATAAAACAAAGGAAGTCCCAACACATTTTTGTAACACCTAAAAGATCTGGACAGCGGTCTTAATAGGCTTACTTTATTACATGCTCTGTTATCAGCCTCAATTTTCTGAGTGTAAAATAAAGTTCAGTCTCTTTAACTACTGCATTTTTAAGGGTCACTTCTATTAATCTTCCCAAGATATGCCCTTAGTATTACATTCCACCACTTATGTGGAATATTTTATAGTCAAAGGCACAGATGTTTTAGGCAAGTGTCAGAAGAAACATTTTAAATTAATTCAGTGTATCCTTTTTTGACCGAAAAAGGGCACCAATGCTAGCATGGGCCATTGAATAATTACATCAAATATTTGGATGAAGCACTGGTGTGGAACTATGACAACTTTAGCTTAAATTTTTCACAGCTATTAATGCTGAAGTATTCCTCAACATCTACTTACACCCTAATTAAATCTCAGGTTCAAGGCTTAACCAGAACCACGGTCTTACCTTCGCTTCGGTGCCCTAATGAAAAGCTCACAAAGGAGTCTGCCCTGTTCATCTTTGTAATCTCTGATGGTGTTGTAAAGTTCATGGCATACAGCAATCTAAAATGCAAGAACAATAAAGTAATGAAAAAGGAGGAAAATTTTAAGGAGGTAACAAATCAAAGCCTGCTTACAATGGGAAAGACAAGCTGCCAATCCACAACGTGCTCCAAAGCAGAGTGTGAAGAAATTGGTGCACCTCATACATCGGTACGATACCTGACAAGTATGCCAAGTACTGCAGGAGTTTAATTTACGGTTTTGAACATAGGGAGATTTACTTCAAAGTTAATTCTAAACCATCCAAAATGTAAATTAATTCAGTACAATTCTCTCTGACTTATAGACATCTAGAACAATGACAGGGTGTTTTTGCCCTGCAATTAATTAANATACCTGACAAGTATGCCAGGTACTGCAGGAGTTTAATTTACGGTTTTGAACATAGGGAGATTTACTTCAAAGTTAATTCTAAACCATCCAAAATGTAAATTAATTCAGTACAATTCTCTCTGACTTATAGACATCTAGAACAATGACAGGGTGTTTTTGCCCTGCAATTAATTAAAATTAGACTGCTAACTCAAAGGCATAACAGAGACATTGTACACTTCAGCAATCACTGCCTGTGCCGTTCCCCACTTATGTGTCTCTGCATTTGCTATTCAGACACAGCTCTCAACTTCTGCACGTTGTGATTTCAGCTCCTTCTCCAACATCCTCCCATCTGCTAAAATCATCAGCACAAAAAGAAAAGCAGAAAAAGGAGAATGGGAAATAAAAAGATGAAACCGGGGAGACAAGAACAAGGCAAAGCCAAACAAGACCCTAAACAAAGCTTAGCCAAGGCAGTAGCAGATTCAAGGCCAGTGTATATGTGCTACATATGACTCGTTTTACAATCCAGCATTTCCAAGACAGGGACACAGCATCCCCAAGAAAAAAAGGTTATGTATAATAAGAAGGTACTAACAGGATCTACAGTTGGGAGATTGGAAAGTCTCCTCCTCTTTCTGCTTGGGCCTGGTATATTGGTGGAGTGGTGGCCATCATCAAAGTCTCCTCCGCTGACGCTGCTGGAAGGCGAGGTAGCTCTTCGCCTCTTGGAACCCATGGAATCCAACTTCTTCTATAATGAAGAGAAATGTTCTTAAACTCATGACATTGCGTCCAAACTCTCTGGTGAGAGCTAACTATAAAGCTAGCAATGCTTAGGATGAGTCACGTACGTTTGTTATATACTACAGTTCAGTTCAGCCATGTCTCTAAACACCAGCTGTTCGAAAATCGGCAAGAGCAAAGGGAAATCAAGATGGTCATACTGTTTTATAGTCACTGGTGACAGCAATATCAGAAAGCCCAGAGCTCACAGCCATGAAGACGAATTTAGCAGCTCTTACTAGGATATGTTCTTAAACTATCCACATTTTGATACCTCATCCCATGCATGATAACTAAGCGCGAACCGCTGTTTTAAAGAAAAAAGCTATAGAGGCATGTACTCAGTTCTGGTGCAAAAGCACATCATTCCATGTATAATAATAAAATAAAAGCACCAAACTAAAAAAACCACAAAGAAAACAAATTACAAATGAAAATTCAAATGGCTACTGAATACCTTGCCTTAGATGCAAGACAAAAATGTCTGGACCATTGTGTGACCTACCGCTCCCACTTCATGTGTAGGATGAATAACTCGATCCTCAAGAAGTAGAAAAAGCCACCTCCTTTTTTGGCCAATTTTCCATTTNCTCAAATGGCTACCGAATACCTTGCCTTAGATGCAAGACAAAAAAAGGTCTGGACCATTGTGTGACCTACCGCTCCCACTTCATGTGTAGGATGAATAACTCGATCCTCAAGAAGTAGAAAAAGCCACCTCCTTTTTTGGCCAATTTTCCATTTACCAACACAAACAGTGATAAATGAAAAACCACCATCCAAGAACTACAGTGATTTACGGAACAAGTTGGTGGCTCTTTCCCAACTTCCAGCGACAGCATCAGAAAAATATCTTTATTTGTAGCTGTCCCAAAGGCTGAAGACAGAATAGATCCACCTATCTCAGCCTATACCCATTTTCCAACCAAATGAAGGAATTTCTTCTAGGAAGCACCCAGCTAACTTACAAGGTACGGCAGCACAACATAACCACATGAGAGCATTTATGTTAGAGACAGAATTAATTTCAAGCACACAGATGACATGAATAAGAATAGGGCAGGAATAATTAACAGGATAAAGAAAAGCGTAAGTCTAAGGCAGAGGAATGGAGAGAATGGTGCACATACAATCAATAATTTACCAGATTTACCAGAGTACAACCAGCACCTCGAAAAGCCAGCCTCCTCATAGTGTCTGATGGCCAAGTACAGATACTGCGAGAAGGTAACACTCTAAGAGTAGCAAACCAGCAATGGTGTTAGTACAGTCAAAACTGGAAGACAAGAAAAAGGAAAGACAGAGAGAAGAAGATTGAGAGTAGATAGATAGCTGAAGAATAAAATCAAAGAATAAATTGAATAATTACAGTGACTGAGAAAAAAAGCAAGAACCAGAAGGTAACTTTTTTTAGCCTAGCAGAAATTCTACAAAGTAATTTTGTACACAGAATGCTAGACATTCCTGTCATTTTTACAGTAAAAACACATTTCTCTAACGTTCCTGAATACATATTACAGATTTCACAGCCACTTGCTAGAGAATGATTCATCACGCAGAGCAGAGAGTAAACATAAGCAAGATCTGACCTGAGCGTAAAATCCAGAAAGCAGTAAAACTTACAGAATGCGAAGCAGCACAGCACTTATAACCATAAGAAAATAATTTTTAAGGTCAAGAAACACTTAACAGACTCTCTAGTGGTGATGCACCTCCATCAGAGTAAATTTTTATCCTCATAAGTAAGCAGCATTAGCCATACAGGTACACTAAAGAGAGATCTGTTCCACTTTCTCAGCAGTTTCCAAGTCTGATTTCTTTCAGAAATTCCAACACACAGAACTATTTTATGGCAAAAGGATTGCTTCTGTTTCGTTCATACAACTACTGTCTTCAATCAAACCCCAGAGAGATTGTTTTCCTGTTCGGTATTCTGGACATTTTCATAACACGCACATACAGAGAAACTCTGTGCTTTCTTAGCAGGCAATTCATACCGGGAACGGACAACCAGCCTGTCACTTCTGGCAATGCCTCCAACTTTTACGTGAGAGCTACAGCGCCAAATGGCTAACACCAGGCGCGTGCTGATGTGGAGGCTGCTAGAAAACACAAGTTCTTGGCAGTGAAAGAAAGGCAGGAGGGACTACTGGAATCAATAATTCTGGTTCATCCAGAAACCCCAAAGTACACTCAGTCCAATCCCATCCTGAAATAAAGACTTGGGGACCCCCCCAACCAGCATCTGGCTGCAAACTGCACAGAGGCTTCTCCACATCCATTATCGGAGGCACACGTGCTGCAGTTCTCAGCCATACGCAGACATTGGTGTACACTTGCACGATCAAGACACCTGGCCGTTCCGTACACAGCCTCCAAAAACATTTTTCTCCTCTAATAACTGGAAAAAGTGCAAAATACCTATCAGTCTGAACAACATTATGAATATTCAGTCAGAGGACTGCTTACATTAAACTCCTACCGAATGTCAGGCTCCAAAATGCAAACTTCTCTTGAGATCTCCATGCTCACAAACACAGATAATCCTACTGCGCACAGGAATGTATTCTGTTTTACTATGAACGTGTCTCCTAGACTTTCTTCTGCAATGTAACTGCTAGCTCACAAGTGTCTCCACAGTCATACCAATAGTTGCCACCGCTACAAACAAGCCATCTCCTGCACAACAGGAGCTTGAGCGTCCTCTTAATAATTGCTCACACTGCCCGTGAAAAGGTCACATAACCACAGACATCTCTCTAAGAAATGCTTTGGCCATTACTAATATAGATGTACACTAATGTATACACAACGGGTGGCAGACTGCCTCTAAGCTGTACTAGACTGATCACCACAAGTACTACCCAGCCTAACTTCATTAAATGAATAGTTTTTACACGCATTTGAGATCATACACTTAAAACGAGCCAATGAGGTTCTCGTACACATTTCATTTTCTGCCTCCAAGTAGAAAAAAGCTAAAAGCCACCAGATACCAAGGGAAGTATTTTATCGTTACCAAGACCTCCCACGTTTCAACATAAATACTCACTAAATCACGGTAAATTTAGTAAACGGAACAAGGGAGGGAAACACAGCCAGAATTTCCCCCGATTACCGATCACATCGAAACCAGCTACAACATAGGAAAAAGGGGGATGGCAGCAACCAGACACCGTAAAAGGACAAAGTTGGTGAGGATGCGAGCGGCACCGCACATCGATCCTTTTATCAGTGCTGGGACAAGAAACAAAGAGGCAAAACACCTCATCTCCCCGAGTCCCCGCAGGAGGGCCCCCGCCTGCCCCCGGCTCCCCCCCGCCCGGTTTCGGGGTGGTGGTGTTGGCAGGAGAAGCAGCGGACAAAGAAAAACACCGTTCCGGGCACCGGGCCAGCCTGCGCCCTCCCGGCCTGACAGGACGACGTCCCCTCGCCGCCCCGCGCTGCCACCCGCGCCGGGCAGGACGCGCTCCCGTCCCCCGGGCCTCGCCGCCGCCGGCCCTCGGCCGCTGTCACCGCCGCGAGCTCGGCCCGCTGACCGCACGGGGCGCTGGGGGCGGCGG
>VZSC01009412.1:111636-125709 GCA_013398225.1 Steatornis caripensis
GGGTCGGGGCGGGGGAAACGGACACCGGGGCTCCAGGGAACTGCGGTGACGGGTGGCGATGGGAGCTCGGCCACTTCCGCGGGCGCCCGTGAGCGGCGGCGCTGAGCCGGGGCGGGCGGGCCGCGGGGAGCCGGCGCTGACGGGCGCGGTGCCTTGCAGAGCTGAGGAAAGCCAGCAAGAGGCTGAGCTGCCACAAGCGCTACAAGATCCAGAAGAAGGTGAGCGAGTACCGGCGGGCTGCCCCTGCCCCACGGAGCGGGGAGGGGAGGGTGTCTGTTTCTAATTAAAGCTCCATGCTAACTAGTTTAACACGAGAAGCCATTTTTTTTTTAGTGTAGCGTTACGGAAACGTGGTACGCCTGTACGTGTGCGCCACAAGGGTGTTATGTTGGACGTTAAGGAGTCTGGATTGTAGTGGGGAATTTCGTTTCCAGTTACCGTTGGTTGAAGGATGGCGTAGAAAGGAGCATGGGTTTTTTTACATCGTTGCATTTTGCATTATTGTGGGCTGGTCCATCCAAGCGTAGCTTTACGATGAGACATAACGCAATTGAAACACTTTAATCTAAAGTCAGAAACATACCCGTTTTTTACTCTGTATCTGTAAATAGGAGGAATACAGGATACATCCTCCCCCCCCCTTTTTTTTGCATTAGACTGAGAAAATATTTCTGTTCCTGTCTTCAGATCAGAGAACACCATCGAAAAGTCAGGAAGGAGGCCAAAAAACGTGGGCGCAAAAAGCCCAAGAAAGATCCTGGTGTTCCCAGTGCTGCACCGTTTAAGGAAGAACTCCTACGGGAAGCTGAGCAAAGAAAGCAGAGGGTAAAATACAGTTTGTGGTAAAGAACTGAGACCATTCCTTTGTGTGTTATGTCTGTGCACATGTGCACGCCCAGAGGTGCAATCACGGTAGATTGTAAGTGGTCCTAGCAGACATGTACTTTGGAAAAAGAATATATTTATTTCCAGCGTTATACAGTCTGTAACAATTTACTCGTCTTATTTTTGACCTTCGTTGCATCNACAGTTTGTGGTAAAGAACTGAGACCATTCCTTTGTGTGTTATGTCTGTGCACATGTGCACGCCCAGAGGTGCAATCACGGTAGATTGTAAGTGGTCCTAGCAGACATGTACTTTGGAAAAAGAATATATTTATTTCCAGCGTTATACAGTCTGTAACAATTTACTCGTCTTATTTTTGACCTTTGTTGCATCACTGGGTGTATAAACACGCCGAAAGTGTCATTTTGAATGTAATCAGAATTGCCTGTGATGCTGAGATACATAGATGTCCCATCAGAATGCCAAAAGGTAAGTCTTGGCATTATGTGATTATACAGAAAATAAGGATCTGCTGTCTGCAGTCTGGAGTAATGTGACATGAGAGCAGCACTCTTACTACCCTGTGATGTGGCACAGCTGTTATTTTGGGGTCTAGCTGATGGACGTATTGCCTCTGGTTTTGAGGCAACTGAAGGCAGCAGTATTCTTTCCAGAGCAGGATGCAGAAAAGCTCCCAGTGTCACTTGGACAGCCATGGCTTCTCATAAGCTGTCTCAGGAACTTTCGTCAGAAATAAATAAACAGGGAGAAAGAACGGTCTTCCCTTACCACCTTCAAACGCATTTTTTCTGACTTGGGTTTTTGTTTGCAATCAGCTTGAAGAACTAAAACAAAAGCAGAAGCTCAACAGACAGAAGGAACATGAAAAGAAGAGGAAGCTTGAAGCTAAAAAGAATTCAGTAAAGGAAAAAGCAGAGAGAAAGGTAGGTGTCTGGTATGACTTTGATTCTTTGACACTTACAGAAGCAGTGAAAGTCATCCTGAAACAACATCTTCTTAAACAGCATGTTATGTGTTACCTTTTCATGCTGTATACATACACCAGTGTAATACACTAATTCTCAGTTAAATCATCCGCTTTCATTTTTACTTGCATTCAGGAATCCTCTGGCAAATCTAAATCAAAGAATAACAATCTGCTGGATAAAAATTCAAAGAAGTCATTCTGCAGGGAGCTCAAGAAGGTGAGATGCTTCAGCTGTTTTTATATCATTTGGTGAGAGTCAGCAATGAGACCACTTGTTATTTTCCTTTTTTGCATTACTGTGCAGCAGCCAGAGTATAAAGGTTGCTTGCGATAAACTTCAACACTGAAGTAAGGGATTTTATGACAGAAATGTGAGGGTTTCAGTCTTGTCTGGTATGAGCTACTGAGACATCCAGCACTTTGAGGCATTGGACTTCTTGAGCCAATATCAGGACATACTGAGTGATCAGAGAGCTCTTGTAGTAATGACGTAGTAGGATCTGCGGATTTCTTGCCTTTGGAGGAAAGAAATGAAAATCGCTTCAGCTTTCTGGTTTGTAATTCAGAAGAAAGGAGCTCAAACAAGAACAGTCTTTTGAAACCTCACTAATCGTTCTGTGAAATTCAACAGTAACTGTTGTAAGCCACAGCTATTCCAGAGTTGTCATCTGTCAGATGGTCTGTCATGTCTTATTTGAGAGTCTTCTCTCTTTTTTCTAACCCAGGTGATTGAGGCCTCAGATGTGGTTCTGGAGGTTTTAGATGCAAGAGATCCAATGGGCTGCCGGTGTCCTCAACTGGAGCAAGCTGTAACTTGCTCTGGAGAAGACAAAAAGCTACTGTTGATTCTGAACAAAACTGGTAAGAAGCACAGGTATTCTTGAAGTGTTACTTGGTCACTATGTGGTTCTGTGAGCTATGAAGAAGATTTTAAAGCAATACGAGATTCCACTGAAGACATAAGATCCAACTCTGAGCTCACTGCCATACTAAAGGGGTCACATTTCTTCCACCTTTTAGTCTAGCTTGCTAAGAAAACAGCACACACAGGTAAATGCACATTACTCCCTTTCTTTTGCAACAAGTTCCAAGGACGTTGGCCAGCCAAATTTGACAGAAATTAAAGATCTTACAATTTTTAACGTTTTTTTGTGAATGTAAGTGAGCAGGCAGAGGTCACGATGCTGGTCTCCGCTGAGGCAATGGTGAACTAAAGATCAGCAAATCAATGCAATAGTTGTATTTGAAATTTGGCTTTTTGACTGTGCTCTTTTTTCCAGATTTAGTGCCAAAGGAGAACTTAGAGAAATGGTTGAATTATTTGAAGAAGGAGTTTCCAACGGTTGCTTTTAAATCAGCAACACTGATGAAGGACAGGACTATGGTAAGAGTGCTGCAGGCTCTCACACAACTAAGTTGTATGTGTTTGCAATTCTACATTTTGAAACACGTTGAGAAACAGGAACTCTTGTTCTTTAGAATTCCTTTTTCCCTTGTTTGATTATACCACTGTGCCTGACAGATATGCCTTTCACTTTGACTAAGCTTTCTGGTACAGTGGGGGAATTCTTGCTGTTGAAATACATATTGTTATTTGTGCCCAGAATGCTGGACTAGAGTAAAAGCAAGTCTTTTTTTTTTTTTTTTTACTGTAAGAAAGAAAGACAGTGAGAGGAGAAAGATGAGAAATTTTTCATTTTCCACATACATGATTGAATCAGTTACATCTGAACTGGTTTATAGGTAAAGCGGTGCAGGCTATACTACTGCATTCATCCTGACTGTGGCCATCTGTAAAGCATTTGACATTATTTCGTGAAGGGTGTAAAGGGGTTAGTTCCCTCTGTCCTAGTCTCAACTCAAGATACTCGTTTTGAGTCATACATGTATTAATATGTAATGCATCACAGGTCTTAACTTGGTAACAGCACAGTGAAGTAGACCCTTCTACAAAATGGTGCAGAAACTGCAACACACAGAGCAGGTTTTGAAATCCTTCCAAAACCTGAAGTTGCAGATTCAAGGATTCTGCCATCTGAACGTACGTTGTTAATTTGTGGTCACAGAACAAATCTGCAGCGCAGCCTGAACTGAAATCACAAGCCCTATAAATCGGTTCATATTCCTTTTTCTCTTAGTAGTTGATGGCTACCTTTTTTATTGTCACTTAACTGATTAGCCAATTTCTTATTAAACTAACTCCTTCTGTTTAGAAGAATGCAGTAACATCATCTAGTAGAGGATAGGAGTTGGAAACATTACAGTAGATAAATAAATCTAAGCATGCATATTTATCTTCCTAAATAACTCCTGAGCATGGGGTTTTTTCTGCCTTTGAATCCTGTAGCAGGAACAGGTCAGAAAAAGACGTGCACGTGTTGATTTATCAAGAACCACTGAATGTTTTGGAAGCAAATGCCTTTTGAAACTCCTTCAAGAGCACGGCAAGACTCAAAACAAAGCCATTCAGGTTGGGGTAGTAGGTAAGTGTTTGGAGAGACAGGAGGAGTTTCCTTCTCCTCCCATAAGGCTTTGGTGTCCCATATTTTAAATTTGGTAAAACTACTAACACATTACTTTCTTTTGGGCTTTCTAGTTATTGTTCTTACTTTCATCTAAGACACTACTGTAGTACTTCACTTGACAGTGATCTATGTTGCACTTACATGCATCTAGTGTGTGTGATCTGTGTGAGGCCTTACCTGATTGACCAGCTTAGGGAGACAAGCGGATTACATACTACGCAGCTTGCACTGTCTTCCTCCTGGCTGCTAAGACTTGTGGCGTTACATTCAGTAATGTCTTTCGTGTCCCTTTTACTATCAGTGTGAGAAATGAGGATACAGACGTTGTCTTATTTCTGTAGTGAAGACTTCAGATCCAACTCTGATCTCACACTTAAGATGTACTTTACCAAAGACTCCAGGAAGAAGCAGTTTTGATCAGTGTTACATAGGCTAAATTTTCTTATTTAACTTAAAAGGACTTATGTGGTTTTCTTCAGGTTTCCCTAATGTGGGAAAGAGCAGCATAATCAACAGTCTTAAAGGAGTTCGTGCTTGCAACGTTGGCCTAGCAAGAGGTGTTACCAAGTAAGCCAAATCAGATAAAAGCTGTCATTTCCCTGTTTGTTGTTGTGTTCTGATTACCCTGAGTTTGTTGTGTACAGTTTCCATCCTTAAAGGGCAAAGTATGCCCCTGTGTGCACTTTTAAATGCACATTTCGGTTTGCCAGGATGAAAGATATTGATCTGTGTGATGCAAGCTGTCATGAGGGAATACAATGTATAAACTTGCACTTTTTGTACATTTAGATTTCTATGCTATGCAAAGCGTATGAGAAAGCACTGAAACTGACTCTGTATGAAGTGTGTTCCGTCCAACGCTGAGCACTGTGTCTTGCCTCCCTCACTATTAGCAGTCCTTTGCTAGCTGATTTATCTTTATGTACTCACAGTGCATTTCTCTCTGAATAGGTCCATGCAAATTGTGCACATTGATAAACAGACAAAGATGTTAGACAGTCCAAGTATAATTGCAGATCCTTCTAACAATACCCTGGCTCTGGCCTTGAGGAGTATCATAGACACTGAAGAATCAGGCTCAGCAGATGTGCTTGAGGGAGTAGATGCCATTTTAAATCACTGCAGTAAACAGCAGGTGAGCTCCATCTTTTTCCACATCTCTCCCTGCATTTGACTTCTCTGTAGGTTTCTTTGGCCAATAACCAAAGTTCGTTTCACTTCAACTAGTTCTCGTAGCTTTTGCACTGCTTTCCCCTAACGATACAGACTGGCAAACTCTGGCTATTGTATCTCACGCTAAGTGTGATCTTTCATCCTTATAAGTGGAAGGCAGAAACAGCATGCCAGGATCCTGTCAGCCAGAGTCTGTTTCCACAATAACTTTTCTGATTTTTAAAAAACCCTGCTTTTAAGATTTCATCACAGAGTGAAAAATGAAGATACTCTGACTGCTTCCTATTATTACAGTGAAGACCTCAGATCCAACTCTGATTTCACTCGTTTCACGTAGATCAACCTAAGCCTAATTCCCATTCAGTTCTGTAATAACTGTTTTTTCACAGACCGGTGTGCTGTCTCTATACACCCACTAGTGTGGGTGAACGGCAGATGAATTTATTGATGAAGTAGGCATTTTGCTTTGCACTGTTTACTCCCACATGCAAGAGAAAAATGGCTCTTCACATACTTGTTCGTCCTCATTGTAACCCAATTTGATTTGCTTTTTTATTCCTAAAATTAAGAGAAAAGTGGGTATCTCTGTCTGAATGCACCATTTTCTTTTGCACTAGGTAATGATGCACTATAGTATCCCAGATTTCAGGAACACTGAGGAGTTTTTAACTTTACTTGCTCAGAAAAGGGGTATGCTGAAAAAGGGAGGTGTTCCCGACATAGAGAATATAGCTAAATTACTACTTTGTGACTGGACAGGGTACGTATGCTATGAATTTTGCTTTACGCTGCTCACCTTTTTCACGTTGTTAATCCAGCACAGCAGAAGCTCGGAGTCCTGGGAAGTACTTAGAAAGGAGAGGCTGCTTTTTTTTTTTTCTTTCTCACATTTTCCGTTGGTAAAGAGAGCTGGAGCGGCTAACAGATTTAGAGAACACCATCCATGGATAACTTTCTAAACTAATGAAGGATACATAGGAAGAGTCAAACCATGTTGCATGTGACTCCATAGCCAGTTTGCTCACTTCTGCTATAACTCTCAGGGGAATTTGCCTTCTCTCAAATACTGAGTCCATGTAGTCCTCTTCTGCATACGGGGAAGGATAACGGCAAATTTTCTGTGGAAATTTATAGTGGTGCCTAAATTCTGAGGGTGAGAATAAATGTAGCTCAGTAATTGAGTGTGACTATTTCCCTTGCTCAAGTGGATCCGCTGCTTTTACAGCTTGTGATTTTACAGGCAGATGATTTGTTGTGACAAAGTATGCCATTTCTTTTTCCTCTCAGGAGTGGGCTATCCACTTAATACTGTTATTCACAACTTCAGAGTCAAATTTAAATAGCTATTTAACTGCTGTTAAACAGATGATAATAAATGAGTAGTTAGGTTGAGGAATTTCAGAGGTTTCTGCTCTGGGTTTCAATTTTAAATATAGTGATTTAACAACATGTTACTTTTGGTTGTTTTTTAATGCTGATATTTTATTTTCCCAGAGCTAAAGTAAGCTACCACTCACAACCTCCGGGGTCTCAGAGACTACCACCATATCTTACAGAAGACAAAATAGCTGAAATGCAGGCATGCTTTAATTTAAAGAACCTCGAAGAAGAAAATAATAACACTCTTCAAGGTAGGACTGTTACTGCAATGCACTGCTACCATTAAGAGTGGTAGTAGTAGTTTTAATGGGAGATTTTGAATGGAAGTCCTCCTGGGGTTTATACGATAGCTTTGCCGATATGCAGTGACTACGAACCTTTTAAGAAAGAAATCGATTCTGATGCAACAGAACAGTGCATCTGTGTGCCATCTTAACACAAGTTACCCCTGCTGGTTCTTAGTTTCTGCTCATCTGACCTAACCCTCCGAAGTCAGAAATACAGAAAAAAAATACTGAAGAGCACATGAATGCTGGCTAATTAGACCAACAAAATACATTTTATTCAGTACAATCTATACTCAAATCCAAGTCTTTCAGCTCCTAGCAGTCTTATGTAGATGGTGCAGAGAAAGCTATTCTCAGAGAATTGTCCTTTGTTCTACCTGCTTATGTGGGAGTTATTGTGGAAGGGAGGGGCAGGACAGTCTTTTTCTAGTACTGACCTACAGTGGCTGACCTCTCAGGGAGTAGGCATTACATCTGTACTAGCAGTGACTTAACAGAGACTTCCTGTGCTTTTCTCAGCTTTAAAATGCCCTAGTCCAGCAAGCAGCATCATTTTCCAATCAGCTGGTATGGCAAATGGGACAATAGAGGAAAATAAAGTTACAGAGGAGGCATCAGAGTGGGAAAACTTGGAAACAAGCAAGGAGGAAGAAGAGGAGGAGGATTTCACAGAAAGTGATGATGATCAAGACGATGTGGAAGAAGACAACAATGATGTCAAAGAGGTAAATCAGGGTTTCGTTAGGCTTCTTCTGCCTGTTTAGATCCTGACACCAATACCCAGTCAGCATCGTGCTGTAAACAGAACACGTAGGAGTGTAGAGCCACCAAGAGTAATCAAAAAGTCTTTCTCCTGGAGATAAGTGTTGGGCTTTTTGTTTAATTAAGCAAACAACATTGTTCTAAGGTAGTGTGTATACAAGGGGATACCCACACCATCATCAGTCTCCGTTAGATTACATTTGCATAGGAGACTTCATGAGTTATGTCTGAATAAATACATATGTCTCACCTCTCTGACTTGCAGGAAAGCAAAGCTCAGGTTGCCAGGAAAACAAAGCTTGGAAGACAACAAACAAGTCCTACAAATTCAGAAAAGCAGATAGCAGGTCTGTATTAAAAACCCCTGGCTTGAAGGATAGCCTCTAGTACTCTAGCAGTTGCATTGGTTTCACCAACACATGATTTTCTTTTCTCAGAAACCGAACATTCCAATTCACTATTGCTCAGCTTGGATAAAACAGCAGATGAAGATGATGCCTACGATTTTAATACAGACTATGTGTAATGAACTATTTGTGAAGGCACCATTTGGAGACCCAGTCAGCTACTGGGTTTCAGAGCAGTCATGAAGACTTGTGTTGTGGCCGAAGCTGGAGGAATGCTGCATACCAGAGCTGCTGCAAAGAGTCACAATCATTACTGTGTCAAATAATGTATATAATACTGCATCTGCATTGATGGCTCCAGATTCTATACAAATCTAAGAAACTGACTGTATTCAGCTTTAAGTCCTAAACTTTATTTCCTTTATTAAAAACCACCTATTTAAAAAAATTCTTAATAGACTTGAGTGAGTCTGTTCACTTTGCCTTATAAAAAATGTTTCAGAAGGATAAACCCTTTGTCTTTTTCTTTGAAAAACAATGGTAAATGTTTAATTCTTGTAGTGTTTAAGCAAGGTCAGTTTTCATCTTCCCTTCATAAAATCTTACTGTTTTTCTTAGAGGATTACACAGACTGTCCCCCTAGAGCGTGACTTTCATAAGTTTTCAGTATACTTTTGCAGAACTTTCATATGTAAATGGTGGCTAGAAAATGCTACTTATGTCTAGCTGAAATAAGGTATTTTATCTAAGCACTGCTTTATGTGTTCCGAAACTTCACTGGGAAAGGTAACTGACGTTACAGTATTAGTAATCTCTCTTCGGTGGGGAACAAGCTGCTTGTTCTTATGGTGCTCTTGAACAAAAGATATATTTCCTGATGACACCTATTAATACATGGCAACAACTCAAAACTGTAAAGTGAAACATTGCCTTCTTACTGCGCTCAGTCCAGAGCAAAACTGGGGTAGCAAGAGAATTACCAAGAGGCCCTGCAGCTGCTCAATGAATTAAGTATTTGTAATAAATGCCTAACACCGAGCATCTTCCTCCTGTGCACGTGTCTTCTTCCTATTAACTTACTTAAAGGTCCAATTGCTGTGTTTGTTCTTTAAGAGATAGATAGACAGTTGTACTTTTCCTAAATGTATGTTGAGGCACAGTCCTGGGCAGCTTAAAAAGATACCCACATGCAGTTTATTTAAGCCTGCTGAAAACACAGCCTAGTCATCAGAATTAAGTTGGTGTCAGCTGATCTAGTACAATCTTTCAACGTTTGGCAACTGAACTTACTTGATTAGTGCTAACCACTTCAAGGACAAGAATGATTCTTGTTCCTTAAAACCCAGGAAAAGAAACAATGGGTAACAAACCACAGATCAGCATCCACGACAGAAACAGAACTATAGGCAGTGACCGCAATGCATCAAGCAGTTGGAAATTCTTATACATCACAAAGCAGCACTAAAACCATAATCATACTGGAATCATACATAATCATACTGGAATGAGCCCTTGAGCTCTCTGCTGCGCTGTATCTCAGACCCCACAACACTGCGCCCACCACTGCATTAACACAAAGCCTTTTGTCTAAACATCTTACACTGAGGACTGTTCACAAGCAGTACTATTGAATAAAAATGACAACTTGAGTTCAAACCTGTATTAAATGGANTCAGCATCCACGACAGAAACAGAACTATAGGCAGTGACCGCAATGCATCAAGCAGTTGGAAATTCTTATACATCACAAAGCAGCACTAAAACCATAATCATACTGGAATCATACATAATCATACTGGAATGAGCCCTTGAGCTCTCTGCTGCGCTGTATCTCAGACCCCACAACACTGCGCCCACCACTGCATTAACACAAAGCCTTTTGTCTAAACATCTTACACTGAGGACTGTTCACAAGCAGTACTATTGAATAAAAATGACAACTTGAGTTCAAACCTGTATTAAATGGAATAGCTGGCACAACAGCTGCTGAGATACATCAGCTAAAATAACCACTACTCAACAACTATTAAATAAAAACAACTTACCTATGTAAAAGGTGACAGGCAGCCAGCTGCAAAAGGGCACAGGACTCTTGCTTGATGAGTTTAAAGGGCCAGACTGAGAAAGGCACGGTGGGAGAAACTTCTGTAGCACAGCCACGCTCACTTGAGAGAACTATGAGGAACTTAACAATAACAAAATTAATCTAATTCATACAGCCTGATCCCCAAAATAAACATTTTGCACAATTTTTGGATGTGCGATCAATTTACTTCTGTTTCAATCACTTGCTACTGTATCTAAGTAGAAAGGAAACACACTTCATAGATCAAGACCAGAATCAGACTGCCATTCACCTGAGGTTTGAGTCAACGTGTTAAAATTAGCTTTTATTTTTGAACAAAGTTTTCTCCACCACTTTACAAATTTTTTTTAGTGTTCATTGGCAGTTAAAACCACTTTGCATAGTGAAATAATACTTGAAAAATTCATCTTTCAACAAAACAAGACTGAATTTTGCAGAATTCTGCAATAAAGGCTTACACAGAAATGGTTGGGACGAGATTTCATGCAAGAAAGAGTTGTTGATGAAACTGTTTCACAGGATAAGAAAACCAAAGACAAAACCAAACCAAACCCCAAGCAGCTCTTAATTACAGTACATCACTGTGCAAGATTTGCATGGTGCAAGCACCAACTGAAGTTGTATCTTGTTCTTAGAAACTGTTTCTTTCTGTCGACAAAACATTCCTCCTCTACAAGACTTGTAGTAAAGAGCAGAAGAACACGCGGCAGACAGAACTGAACTAACAGAAGTGCTAGTTTGTGGAGATCCTCCCTTGCCTTCTGTAGTGCTGCTGGAGTAGCATCTTCTGTCACCCAAGTGAAGTGAGTCTCCTTTGGACCTGTGCCTCCCAGAACTGCACACCTTGTGCTCCAGAAGGCAAGGAAGGACTGCTCTGTAATATAAGTCAGCTAAAAAAAAAGTTCTGCTTGGCTCCAGAAGTTTCCTGAGAAAATGCCATCAGTTATTAAATTGACTCTACTTTGCTTCATAGGCTTCTGAATGTCTGCGGATCAGGCTGAACTTGCCTGTAGGGTCAGGGACATACCACTTCTCCCAGACTTCAGCGTATGAAGCTGTTCTTCCCCATGGTTTGAAATGTCCATTCCAATGGAGCAGCTTGGCAGCTTTCACAAACTGAGGAGAGTACCTTTTTCCAGCACTAGACCCTTTTATTGAAAAAGAAGCATTAGTGCCTGAAATAAAGGCAGCAGAAACACCAACATGCAATATTTTAACTTCAAAACAAAGTATTTTAACAAAGGAAATCTTGTCATTTATGGAGAAAGGAGGTGATATGGGAGACGGAAATCAGGGCAAAGTGAAAAACGTAATCAGATGCAACTGAATGCCACTTTGATCTGTCTCACGATCTATTTTAATGTACTGCCTTAACTTCCAAGTTCTTTAAAACCCCCGTAATACCCAGATACATTCAGCAGCCTATGTATTGTCCATTGGAAACAAAACCTAAGAAAGCTCCCCCTGCATTGGGGTTTCACCATTAGCAGAACAGACAGGAATGTCTGCTCCTCTCAACAGTCTTGGAAGAAACACCTAGGATCAGTTCAGATACAATATTTATGTAGAAAAAGAAAAGGAAAATGGGAAGTAATTTGAGAGTAAGTCAACTCAAGAGCTATCCCCCTAGCAGTTCAAACAAGATCATGAAGGATCAGGCCCACAAGCCCCAAGATGGTATTGCAAAGCAGTGTTTCTTAAAGAACAAGGTATAAAATAGGGAAAGAAAAGATCCACTTGCTGCATCACCAACTAGGTGTCCAGCTGCAGACCTGGAAAAACACACTGGGGGAGCAGTGTCACAAATGCTTCATACATACCAAGATGCCGGACATTCCACATGGGATCAATACTGGAATGTTGCTTGTAAAATACAATTAGCAGTGGAGGTGTCGCGATGCTGCCAGCCAGAGTCCGACTGTAGAGTTCCTCTCTGGTAAAGAGGATGAAAATAAGTTGTGAAAGGATGCTTGCGTGGCCCTAAATCAGTTGATTTTCACTTGCAGCTGCCCGACAGGCACCCACAGATACATACACAGCCCTTCACCTAACAGTTAAATGTCATCACCATAACCCAATCCCTGACTGGCCGTCGCCCTCGGCTTGGGGGTACTTACGCTACGTTAAGTGCCATCCACTTCTCCAATTGCTTAGTGACGTTCTGTAATTTCCATTCTGTCAAATTGGCAACAAAAACTCCCGGATTGAACGAGCAGGTGTTGGCTTTCATGGCAAGCTTTCGGATGGTTTCTTTTTTGTAATCTAGAAACCCAATGTAATTATACTGGAAAAAGAGAGAGTAGAAATTAGCTTAAAATATGGGCAAATTACTATTTAAAGACAAATTCTGCACAACTCCCAACAGACAAGCGTAACTTGAAGTTGTTAAAGCAAATACCCCTTTCTTTAAAACAAGAGAAAGCAAGCTTGAGAGGTCTAATGTTAAAAAAATATGATTATATAAGCTATGTATTGTAAGGAATGCTGCATGGTCTTAATAATACTGTATTATTAATATAGTACCACTCCCAGAAGAAGTAATTCTTATACACTCACAAATGAAAAACTCTCCCTCTGATGTTCTAAGACCTCCTGCTGTTCCGCACTGGGAACTGCTCTCATTGTAAAGGATAGCAAAAATTCAAAGCGCTTTTACTGTGCCTACACAGAAACTGCAGGTGTCTCTTGTAACACAAACATCAGAGTACATTGATCTGGGAAGGGACAGTCACACCTTTAGGTTCGCTGCATTTGGAAGTCAAGCTGCAAGAACATTAAAACCGAGTGCCTATTTCCAAAGCCTGGGATCTAATAGAACTGTTCCCACCAAATCAGCATAAAACTAACTTGATTGCCTGCTCCACGGACAGCAACTTTATTAGTAGTTGAGTCACAATCATCTGAAAACGCAGCTGCATGTCCAGGTTTCAACGGAGTGTTGTAAAGTTCAAGAATATCATCTGAAAAATGGAAGTAAGCACAGAAGAATTAAAAGCAATCCCGATTAAACGCCGAGTGACTTTTTGTTCAGTCCATTGCTACAGCAGATAAAACCACTCAGTTTATTCCAACTCATTCACATTTGCAAAGTTTTTACATCCTTCCTTGAAGTGTTTGGTTACTGTAAGAGATGGCATACTGACCCTCAGCTTAAGGCCAGTGGCAAAAGGCTAAGAAAAGGTCTCATACCTTGCACTATTATATCATCATCCACATAGATGGCCTTCTCTGCATGAGGTACTAAACTGGGCAAGTAAAATCTTGCAAAGGTTAACTGTGAAAATAAGAAAGCAAGAGAAGTGAAGAATTAAATGAAAACTTGTCCAAAATAAATGTTAAATTGACTGATACACCTGGCACTCATCTATGGCACTCATGCCCAAAACAACTTCTATCAAGGAAGTAAAATAGACAGCAACATCCTAGAAGTTATTTAAAATAAACAGGTTCCATCAATTCCTGGTTTCCTATAAATTTGCGCATTGGTAAACTAACTTTAAAACTGGTCTATATTAGAATTTCTTATTTTTCCACATATAGCTGTAGTATCTATGAGGTGCTGGCGTGCTTGACGTACAAGCTAGCGCAAAAAAATGATACTAGGCATGCACATGTAGATATCCAAATCCATCTCTCACTATCTGGAAATGTATTGTTACTGAAATTTAGGAAATTAATTATAAAAGATTGCTTCTATGC
>VZSC01009412.1:125837-251033 GCA_013398225.1 Steatornis caripensis
TAACAGGTTTGGTTTTGATCTCTAGTTGTGTTCAAAAGCCAATATCAAAATATATTGTTACTAAGTAATAATTGCAAAAAGTAATCAACATCATCCTCACCGGTTTTAAGGTGTCTGCCTTTTGAGAATCCACTTGTACTTTCCCTTCTAAGACACGAGGGTCAAAATCCAAAATTCGGTACCTCAAATTTTTCAGAGCGGTGTTACTTAGCCACAGCCTGCAAACAGGAGAAGGGCACAGATTTTGATAAATGAGACATAATCAAATGAAAAGCAAAAGACCTGATTGACAGCGACACAGACCTCGATCGAGCCACTCACTTTCCTACCCAACAAACACACATACAGAATGTTACCTATGGCTGGTGTCGGTGGCGTCCTGTGTGGCTGCAGGCACACGCCCACTATCAGCATACTGCACAGCTGTGACACGTGAAAGGTGCGAGGTTGCTTCTTATTTTATTAGAAATATATGGCCCTGTTATCACAGGTCCCTCACAAAAAATATCGGTGTGAACGGATGTGGGTAAAATAAACCGATCAAAGAACAATCCAGAAAAAAACTTCATTGCCAGCATTTGCATTGCTTAGGTGAAACGTAGGAAGTAACTTTGACAGGCCTCCACCAAGAAACTCCAACCCCACTGGTTGGATATAACCCCACTGGAAAAGACTGCTCTTTTTCCACCCCTGAAACACCACCAGAAGGAATGACCGTAGGACTCCCCACAGCAGCCTTGTCAAAAAGCTGCAGTAAGTGGCAGCAGACAGGACTGCCAACAATTTAGGAGGAGCGCAGCTCCAGGGAAAGGCAGCTGTTCCTCTTCTCCGAAATAATTAAGTTTTACAGTATTGTGGGAATCTAATGAAAAGATCATTACCTCAAGTGATCCACAGTATCATTCAAAGTAACAATATGGAAAACCACATTGGATCTGGTGTGACGGTAAATACTGTTCATGGCGGCAATCGCACCCCCAAGCCTCTCATCTGATGCTGCAATGACCACAGAAATCTCCTTATCATTCCTTTCATCTGCCAGCCTCTGGGGAGCTGCAGGTATGAAATCTATAGGCTGAAGTCCTAAGGGACTTGAATCTGCGGAATACAAATGGCATCACATAGTTGCTTTATGCAAATGAAACACAGACATTATTACCATGCTAAAATTCCCAACACCTTCAATTATTTCTACTATGCAAGCACTTGGATGTCTCAGTTGGGGTGTGGATTACAGCGTGCCAGTATCAAACACTTAAAATACTGCACCTGCTCTTGAGAATTAGCGATGTTAACAATAGGAAAACATCACACTTACAAATAAGCTACATACATTTAGTCGTAAGTACTCATACACAGCACAACACCACATTAAAATGAGGCTTAAACTACAGTAGGCCACACTTATCTTTGGTCCCCTCTGCCCTGTCTATAATCTCACTGACTTCCACCCTTTCATTTACCCTAACCACCTTCTAGTCTTCCCTGCATCACCCTTCTCTCTTCTACTTTCTTTTCCTCTTAGGTAGGAACCAATGAAGAAAACAGAAATTCTAAATTGAAATTACTATTGCAGATTTTTGCCCGACAAAGATCAAGGTGTTAAGTACAGCCTGTGTTTATTCCAGGCATCACACATCACACAACGTTATCTAAGATGAAACCACACGAATTTATACTCCTAGTGTGCAGATAGGAAAATCGGAGATCAGCATCGAAATTTATTACTAGACAACGTCACCTGTAAAAGCTGGCAAATTGCCCACTACACACACTTTTTATAACACCACTGGTACCTTCTGGGTGATCTACACTATTACATATTAAAGAATTTTAGGTAATTTGAGTAAAATGGCAGTTTGTGGGCAATATTCTGCTGTTCACAAAGCTGGGCTTCTGCTTCCATTTTTCTGATGACAGAGCTCAACAGCTTTGACTCCAACTGATTCCACTGCTACCCAGCAGCAGTGGCTCCCAGGAGCAGCAAACTGGGGCTTGGCAGTAAACAGGGACATGGAGAGGCTCTGTGGGACCACGTACAGTTCTTAAAAGTGGACTCCCAAAAATGAAAAGGCAAACTGAGTCATATCTTATTGACTTTTAAAGCTAGAAGGAACCCTTACTGCTGTCTCGCTTGGCTTCCTGACCAAGAAAAGTCACAGGACAGCAAGGACAGACAAGCCCACCAAGCTGAAGTTTCTTGGGTGTGAGAACAGGAGAAGATCTACTCATAAGAGAGTACAAAAATTATATCTTGTTATGCAAATGATTGATCATTATCATACACATACATCATTATCACACATCATTTCAGGAACATGGTGGTTTCTGTCTGGCCAGAGCATGTGCTTTCCCACCAATCTTAAAACACAAAAAAACCATACCTGACAACTCCCGTTTCAAGAAGTCACTGAGGCCTAGGAAGTTATGATGAAGAACTAGCAAAAATATGACAACAGCCACTATTAGGATGGAAATGTTCACTGAAAATTTAAAAGAAAAAAGTTGATCAATGTAACCAGAGAAAGACTGGGAAACCCAAAAAAGTACAAAAGAGATTTTTAAAAAATTACACACACATATATACACACCTTTCCTTAATGTCATTTTTCTCTTGGTATTTTATTTATTAGCATAAGCCTCCTGCAAACCTGCAAGAGAAAGAATAGGGCAGTCACTGCTTGCTTCCAGCACATGCCTACACAAGGCACAGCACGCTATCACCAGGAGCATCAAAAGAGTTTCTGCATGCAGCGAATGCTTCCTTCTCTTAAAAAGATAAAACCGAACGTAACATTTTAATAACCAAGTATGGTATCTCAGTAAGTATGCAGCTACAATGACGTGTCTAAAGAAGAACTCAGGGATGCAAAGGGAGACACGTAGAGATCTTTCCACTTACTTCACCAACAGCAAAAAGAAATCAAACACAAACTCCTTCTGCCAATCAAAAACGATCTGGAAAGAATCTGGAAGATTACATACGGAATTTTATTTTTTTTGTATTGTTGAACCAATTTATTTAGCTATCTGAACTGGAAGCATCCCAGCAATAAGGCAAGTGATTATATGTTTCTTTCTATACGTAACTAATTTGGTAGGACACAGCGTTTACAAGGTTTTAACAAATAGCATTACATACTCGCAAGCCCGTGAAGTTCTCTACGTAAAACAAAAGAGTATCAGCTGAAGTGTCCTCACACAAAAAAGATCACAAAAGCGTAAAAGCAGGTATTTACCGTCACATTATAGAAGGGGATAAAACCACGCACGCAAAGCAACGATGCAATTTTGGTACGTGATTCAAACACGCATATGCATTATTTAACAGTACCTGCGACCATGAAACCAGAACAAGAACAAGATCCACGCATCCCGGAGCGTGGAGCAACACACGGAAAGCGCTCACAGCACAACAACGTGCGAGGTCCAAGAAACACAGACAGGTCCGTCTTAGAACACTTGCAAAATTTCCAAATTAAGATACCGCAAACTGTGCTGGGACCATTACGTGTGCCAGACGTAGCCACTGCCTTCCCGCTGCTGCGTTTCTCCTGTGGGGAGGACGCGTGTACCGAGCGCAAAGGAACGCCGCGAGCCGTGCCCACAGCCCGCTGGGGTCGGTTTGTAGGAGCGCAACGCTCTCACTAAAACAAAGAGCGTTGCAAACGCTCCGCAGCCCCTGCGGCAGCGGTGCCGAGGGCGCACGCACGGATACACGCATTCCGCCCCTCGGTGACACGCGCTGGAGGCGTTTACAGATCGGCTTTTCCAAAAATTATTGTCAGTGCAAACGCAAACCCACGCTAAAATGCTCCAACGCCCGCTCATCCCTGCGCTGCCGCCATCTCAGGTACCCGGTGACGCGGTTTGCACACAGGGAGTTGGGCACACGGCTGTGCCGTGCCGCGTCGCGTCCCGTCCCGTTTCACTGTATCCTCTACAAACGGCGCTCCCCCGGGCACAGCTCCTTCCCCGCGGCCGGCACAGCCCAGGCGGGGGCCCCAGGAGCCCCGCTCCCCGACCGGCAGGGCCGGGCCCCGCTCTCCTCCACCGAGACCTCCCGCCCCGTTCCCCTCACCGTTCGCCCGCGCCGCCGCCAACTGCCACCTCGGCAGCGCGCCGCCCCCGCGGCCGCCGCCCACCACCGGCAGCCCAACGGGCCCGCAGGTGCCCGCCGCAATGCCTGACAGCCGCGAGGCGCGAAGGCCGCGCCGCGCTCGCCCTGCCGCACTAACGGGGCTGCGGCAGCTGCTGGAGACTTCGCCAGGAGAGCTCGAGGCTTGAGGGGCGGAAGGGTCGCCCGAGGGCTGCGAAGTCAACACCGATTCCGGGCAGGCGACACCGCCGGCGCCCCGCACCTGCCGGCTGAAGGGGCCCTGAGCATCCAAGCCGCCGTTGCCGAGGAGACAGCGCCCCGCGCGGCGCGGGCCGTTCCCGGCGGCGGTGCAGGGCCACGACGGCGCGGAGAAGGCTGAGGGCTGGGCCGAGGCGGGGCGGCAGCGATAGGGGCGTGCGGCCGCCGGCTGCAGCAGGAGGCTGCCACCTCGGCCTGGGGGAGGAGGGGGCGGAGCGAAAGGGCCGTGCTTCCGTCCAGCTCAGCAGCCGCCTTCCGGCCCTGCGTACGGCCGAGGGGCCTCGCGCCGAGCAGCGGTACCGGCCGAGCGGCCGTGCCGCCCCCTCCGCCTCCGCCTCGCAGGGCAACGCGGGCAGCCGGCAGCCGCCGCAGGGCCCTGACGAGGACGACGGAGGCGACTGCGAGGAGGAGCAGGCCGAGTTCTGCGAGGCGCCCCCCGCCGCCGCCATGCTGAACATCTTCCGCTCCATCCCCACGCACATGGTAGGGCAGCCGCCTGGCCGTGGCGCCCGGGCCCTCGTCCCCTTCTCGCTGCTGGCGGCACGGCCGTGTGCGGGGTGCGGCGCTCCCCTTGCTCCATGCGGTGTCGGCAGCCGCCTGCGAGGAGGGGCCGTGGGGCTGCGGGGTGGTGCTCGTGCGGTGTCGGCTTCTTTGGTCTGAGAAGCCGAGCTTTACGGTGCAGTGAAAGGAAGGTAAATACACGGCTGTGCACGGGAAACGCCTCTCTGCTTCTCCGTATGGGCTCTGTGCGGCCGGAAGGCAGAGCGTTTTCATCGAGAGCCGCGTTTTCTAAAGTCACGCAAACACCCGTGACACACACCCACCCCCACCCCCGTATCCTCTCAACCATATACCCTCGTTTGTGCTGCTCCGGCTTTTACGCTGTGATATTGAGCCAACGACAGCGACATTGTGAACTTGCTCTTATCCTCAGCAGACGGTACTTGGTTTTATTTTTAGATGATGTGGGCAAGACTGCAGGGGACGTGCTAAGTGAATGAAGAGTTTAATTCTTTTACGCTTGAAATCCAGACACTGTAAGAAAAATAATTTCAGTCGGGCTTGAAAGCTGAACCAAAAAGCTGAGAAGCTGTGTTGAGGCTGACTCTAGGCTCTAACCTGAAAGAGTTTAACTGGCAGGTTTGTGTTTTGCATACCTGACAAAAAAAACCCTGTCTCTTTTCACAGGACTACAAGGGCCAAAAATTAGCAGAACAGATTTTTCAAGGAATCATTCTTGCCTCTGCAGTAAGTATACTAGAACTACGGGTGATAACATAAAGGACTTTATTTTGGACTTTATTTTGTTTTCTGATCTTACAAGGCTTTTTTCTGATTGTTTGGCTTAACTGGGTCTCTAAAAGGTTTAGACAAAATTCAGAGGGGCTGTTATAGATTGAAACTTTTCTTCTTTCAATCTTTTACTTTCATTACCGTCCTACAATTTTGAAAACAAAGTCAGAAAGATGTATGAACTGTGCTTTTGAAAAACCTGTATTTTTCTACTTCTCCCTCTTCGCACACACCCCACCCCAAAAAATGTTTTTGTTTGTTTAAAAGTTTGATTTTGGTTTTTAGATAATTGGTTTCATCTATGGATACATTACTGAACAGTTTGGATGGACTGTCTACATAGTTATGGCTGGATTTGCTTTATCGTGTTTGGTAAGAATTTTTTTCCCCCAACCAGAAAATACACGCACTGTTTAACCTGAACTAATCGTTAAATTAAGGGGCTGTCAGCACAGACAAATGTTTGCTATATAATTCAGATTGTTAATACAGATTTGCGCTTTCTTTGATCTGTAGAAAGTACTTTACAAGCCAGTAAGTGCCTTTTCTCAAACGCTAGTAAGATTTTAGAGAACACTGCGATTTTATACTGCTTTTGAATGAGTTTTTCATTTCAATTCAATTTTACGTCAAGCTGATAGCATTGATAACGGAAAGGACAGCGAGGCTTTCTGTGGAGTAGTAGCTTGTCACGAAGATTTTGCAGCTGGCCCACACAGAGCAAGGAGAGAGGCTAGGATGCGAAGTATAGAACTATGAGAGTAATTCCTTATTCATGCACATGAGGCGTCCCGCTCCAGCTGGGGCACACAGCGAATGCGGTTTTACGCATGGCTCTTATACCTTTCAAGCATTCAGATACAACACGTTTTGACTAATCACCATTTAACACACACATACTACTGTTTTGAAAAGCCCCTCCAATTCTATGGCATCGTCCATCTGCTTCGTTCTTGATCTAAACATCCCTGGAGTCAGTCTTGCTACAATTACTTATCTCTGATGCCAGATAAAGGGAGGGTTTCACAGAGGTGTTAGAGGGGCTGGGATGCCGGCCTCACCACGGTAGTCCAGGGGCATCATTTTTTAATCAGGGTGGGTGCTGTCCTCCTCCTTGCAATGAACTGGAGTCCTTAAGCATGAGTAAAGTATGAAAAGTACAAAAGTGTATGAACTTTAAGACTAATGGGTACAATACTTAGGGAATGAGATTTTCCTAACAATCTGTACAGAGCACTTATCTAGCATCTTGATCTACATGTTCTGACTTAATTCTTTTTCTCAAAGCTAACGCTCCCTCCCTGGCCTATGTACCGCCGCAGTCCTCTCAAGTGGCTACCTGTCCAAGAGTCAGGAACAGAAGAAAAGAAGCCAGCAGACAGAAAGCCAAAGAGACATGCTAAAAGCTAAAAAAAGTGGTTCTTCATGCTGTTACTCTGTTAAATTTTGTTAAATGCATTTCCACTTGAAGATACTTCTTGGTTTAGTGTTTGCTTTTTTTCTTACTACTTTGTATACTAACAGGAGTACACCAAGATCTGCGCCTGGCATAAAGGCTCTCTGAACTTTGGCCGGAGTTTCAGTAAAGTCACTGGGAAGGCAGGGGTGGGAGGATTAACTTCAGAAGGCACCTGGAGGTCACATCTCGCTCAAGTATTTTAGTAAAAAGGAACACGGCAAATCAAATCAAGTCCAGTTAAGCTGTTGCCATAGCCTAACAAACAGATAACATACAGCTGGGCTTCTAAAATATTTCTAACCATGTGTAAAACAAGCTGTCAGTAGTGTCAGTTGTAGCAAAAACTGTACAAACCCCACAGCTCTGAAAAATGCTAAGAACTGTAAAGTGTTCTAGGATAGGAGACCGTGGAGTGGCATTTTTTGTTTAAAATAAACTTGTCTGGGCAGAGAAAGTAACATCTTGACTCTGCATAATACAATAGCTCCTGAGACCTTCTAACCTGAGCATGTCGTATGCGAGAGACAGCAGGATCCACAGGTACTGCACTTTTTTTACTACTGACCATCACGTTAAGTCTCCCTCATTGATGCTGGAGGTTATAATATTTAAGCTAGAGGCAGGGAAAGAGACAGCTTGTGCATTTAAAAATTTATTTTACAAATTTTGACTTCTTTATCCTTTAAAAAGAACACATGCTTTTTCTGCAGTGATAGTACAGGACAATGCCTGGGCATGTGTAGCAACACAATCTAGATGCAAGGAAAGGGAAAAGCCAGTACACCTGTTTCTCTACGTGACCCTGGTCCTGGGCACTTTCATTCCTAAAAGGAATTAGTATTTGTAAGGCAAAGGGATTTCTCCAGCTGAGACCATGGTAACCATGGCTGCATTCCTTTCAAACATTTTCAGACTTATTTTATCCAGTTACCAAATACGTTCCACCACCTTGGTGATCGCCTTGGCCATAAGACACAAAAGCAAAGGCTCTCCTTAAAACCAGTACAAGCAGCCCCCCTCATGCTTTAACTTGGCAGTTTACAGAACCTAGAGGGCTTCTGGTGCTACAAAAATTAGTAATGGTTTCTGCCTGCTACATTTTCACAACTATTTATTTGATGTAATAGCTTATAACCTATCATGCCATAGCTTTGACATAGATTTTGTTACCGTATTTAGTATATGACCATACCAAACTCTTTTGGTATGACAAATTCAAATCAAAACCTTTTCTTTTTTTTTTTAACACTCCTTTTCTATACACAACTTTGTATCCTTCCCTCTTTGCATCTATAAAAAGCAACTTTTAAAAGTTTCACTTAGAGAATAAAAACTAAACGAAACAGTTTCTCTTATGAGAAAGTGACAGCCTGGTTCACATTTTAATATGAAAAATATTACTACAAACTATAACATTTTTTGAAAGTTCACCTCCTTATTCCAGCAAAGGAGGTCACTGGATAAATGTGCTTTGTAAGATGGTCCAATCTATCAAATGAGCTACACAACGGTCCTCTTTAAGGAAAAGGTTGAGGTCAGAACTTCACATTTTCTTCAAGAAATTTCAGATGGCGTGCCTTCGCACTGTAACTTGCGTACTTGTCTCCCATGTGCTCCCGTAACTGCAGCTAATTAGAACACAAAAAATCCCACAAAATTTATTGACATTGGAAAAAGCAGGAACTACCAACATATTAACAAAAAAATACCAAAGCACTCAAAGGAGAATGCGAAGTGTGACAACATAGATGGGAGGGGGAAAAAAATGGAAGAGTCTTTGTTGTCTGAAGACAAGCGAGTTCCAAGTCCCACCCTACAACTTAAAATATAAATCAGATCTTCACAGGTTATACTTACTTACCCATGCAGTATTTCATTTGTAACCAAGTTTTGAATCAAATGAGCCAGAAGTATTGCTCTCTCACCTCTGTTAGGAGGAGACAAACTATTTCTCACTTTGGACATAAGGGGCATTAGGCAAAGTAATGCGAAGGCAAAAATTTATGGTTCAAAAAAAATTATTATTGGAAAAATACTGTACGGTAAAATTATTTGCATCCCTTGCATCTTCCACAAACTCAGGGACCATGGTACAATTCTAAAGCTCCTATGCTTTCTGAAGAATTTGTGGTTGAACATAGTCCACACTCAATCAAACTTTTCAAGAATGAAAATGACTGACAATATACTTAGGTCCTTGCCTGCTAATGGCTACATAAACACTTTTTGGAATTGAGGTTTGCACTACTATATCAATACCTAAAAACGGGGCGGGGAAGTAAAGACTCTGCTCCTTTACCTGGGTTTATACAGAAATTAAACAATTTTGATATGAAAGATACTCACCTCTCTTTTCACTTCATCGTCTTCTTCCATGATTCTGTACACCTTCTCAAGAAGTTTCACTCCCAATCCTTGCACCACATCAGATCTCAGGATCTCGACCATCCTCCTCATTTTGTCAGGAACTGATAACAGATCTATGAAAGAAAAAAAAACAATCAATGCAGTAATAATTGCTTTCAGTATAGTCGATTTTCCTACTCTATGCAGGAGAAGAATACAGGTTGACATTGTAAGGTTTATCACAGAATTCCAGCTGACCGTTTGCATGAAATAACTTTATCTGAACAGGCCAGCTAGAATGATCAACAAATGGTGAATCCGAAGCACTCGGATGGTAACTCCTAAGACGCTGGGCAGTACACAGTCAATGCAGACACAGTTTGCACCATTCAGTCCCTGTAACTTTGGTTTCAGGTGGTTCCTGTATACTATGTTGCAAATATTATTTGAATGAAAAGTACTATTCTTTAATACTACACCACCACCAAATATTTTGATAATTCGATCAGTTGTACTTTCAGCAAATGTAAAAAAAGTTTAATAGTTGTGAAACACTAATGGCATCATTTCTGCCATCTGCCTGTTTGTCTCAACAGCCGTTGAATCTTTTGCTCCTTAGCTGAAGCTGCCAACAAAAGACAGTAATTTTATAAGGGGAGATCTCCGTTAGGAACTGAACTGAGAACACTAGCTTCCTCTTTAAATCACTGAAATCACTAACATTCCTTTCATAGGATGGATCACCTTCTGAAAATAGAATATCTGATCTAATTAAAATACGTTTCAGCTTAGAAATGTAGCAGCCCTGTCATCCCAAAGGGCAGTGAGTAAATAGCTGGAGGATCTCACTGTACAATACTTAGTGAGAAAAACAGACAGAAAAATAAAGTACCTTCAACATTCTGTCATACCTGTTTAGAGACAAACTCTTTTAATATATTGTACTTCAGCTATGCAGAATCAACTTAGCAAAGTGAAATCCAGTGTTCTCCCATTGCTTTGCCTATCACCAGACTAGTTACAAGTAGAATCCTCATCATTTAAAACAGTAAGCACAAGGAGGTCTGTGATTTCAAAAACCTACCCTTGGCTTTTTCACCTGTTCTTGTTGCATAGTAAGCGCAGTCATAGCAAATACAATCTTTTCTTGCTTTTTGTAATACATATACATACCTAAGGTCTAAAGCAGACCTTAAGTATGAAAGGTCATTCAAATTCTTGTACCTGTATCTGTAGAAAAAATAAGCTTACCCAAATTCTGCAATGAGGATGAACTTCTAAACTTGTACAAACCTCCACTGAGATTAATGCTTGTGTACAATTTCAGCTTTATCCATAATTCACAAAGCTTTACAGCTATCAAATTGTTTGAATGCCTTAAAAATCTTATTTCAAAATATTCAACTCCAAATGTTCACATTGGAAGCTTCTAAGTCAAAGTCACATGGGGAAAAAAATCATATTGCAGAGCAGCTTTCTCTCTTCATTAATAATTACACAGATCGATTACATATTCATCAGCAAGGAAACCATGACTGGAGCAGTTTTGCACACAAAATTGTTGATAAAGATGTTTACTTTTCTAAGCATTGTTGATACTTGAGAAGAAATAAGAGCAGACTGTCTTCTGTTACGCACTAGCAGATCTTCTTTGTTTATTAGCAGTTGGAAACCATTGATTTAAAGCAGTAACAGAGCAACAGACCTGAAGAAACCTCTTCAAATTTTAATTCCTCTGATTCATCAGGTGATTTTCCATGCAAAATCAAAGTGTCTCGATATTTTCTATGAAGTTTAAACTCTGGGGCTGGAGTTGAGGTTACACAGTATTCAGAGTTCTCCTTAGAGTCCATTTTCAGTGTCCATGTCATTAGCTGCACCAAGTCGTTCATTTCATTCACATTGCTTTTTCTGGTAGAGGAGAAGTAAGATGTAATTCAGTCACCATGATGCAACTTCCAGCTTGCATTCAGAGGACTTTCAATTAGTTTAGTTAGGTCCTGCTAAGTATTCCATGTTAAATTAGTTCTTGCGGTGCAGTTTTATCAATAGCAACATTAGCTGTACTTCATCTAACAAAGGCTCACAGCCCATTCACCTAGCAACAATTCACAATCCTACTGGCTAATGCCACCCACGTAGCCGCACCTGTGGTAATGCAACAAATACCATTTTTTGAAAAGTTGCTTACATTGACAAAACCATAATAAATTCAGCTTCATTCACAGGGAAAGGAAGCATATTGGCACCTTTAAACTCATGCTTTTAATGCATCCTGACAATGTATGTCTTTTGATGCTGGAAGACTGGTTTCCTGGGAAGCTACAGTTGACAAAAACCAGAGGTACACAATCACATGTCCCAGAAAGTTCAGCATGGAAAGTTTATAGCGACAGAGAGACAACAATTAAATGGAGTTCATTTTCTTTAAGCATCACATACTTCTTCAATCACTCACTATGTAGAGATAAAGCGTGAAAGCAATTCCTGCCACGATTTTTTTCACTCCAAGTCAAGGTCCAATACAGCAGTGGACACTCTCGCACAGTACTGAACAAAACACATACCTCTCCTTGGAATCGCCATCAGACTTATCTGTAGAGCTTGTGGAAGAGCTTAACTCATCAGCAGACAGGCAATGGGCTTCCTTCTTTCTCTAAGTAAAGAGGGAATAAATGACAAAAATTCTAATAGCTGGAAGTAATTTATCAATATGGCATGAATTACTGTTCTTACATGAAAGAAACACTTTCAACAAACATATTTTTACAGCCTCAAGCTTGTTAATATTTAAAAGGTGTAACCTCTGGTTTTAAAAACAAGCTAATACATCATCAACATACGTTAAGAAATGCTTACGTGCCTAGCACTACATCTCAGTCACGCAGGTTTAACCACTATAAATGTTTCACAGTTAAAACATGTATCTGTGCCAGTTATTTGCCAACTGTATTATAAAGTCTGTACCCTTAGTCCATCTATTGGTCTTTAATACAGATTTTAAAGTAATATTTAAATAACTTTTTATCAGTTCAGTAAGTTCCCAGCATTTCCTAAAATATACAGAGATTTCAACCGCTTGAGTCTCTACAGTCTTGTGTTCAGTGTGTAGCATAATAGGCAAAAACATCACTAGCACGTGCACATACAACTAGTGCGTACGAACCTCATGTAATGTCAGTTTGTGAACGCAGATGAAGTTTTTGTTTTAAATACCAGTTATAAGCATACACACATAGGTAAAACATGCAAAACACTTTCCATGCAAGTGCTGGGCCGAGGAAAACAGAGCCTACACTTTGAATTTTAGACTAAAATTTCTTCACTGTTACTCTTCTGCACTTATTGGTATTAATAACATTCTCCTGATGTTGCAGAAGATTATCAAGTGTATGTTTAAACCTTGGAAAAAGACTTTCTAATTAGACAAGAGAGCAATAACAGAAACTACTCACTTTTTATCTAGCAACTATTCCTTACTGCCAGTACATAAATGTGTGCACTTAAAACAACTACAGATTAAAAAAAAATGTTCAAACACGACTATCAAAACAAAATTAGATGTACCAGGCTAAAGGTAGTGCATCGTTAGTAGAAATTTAAAACAGACTATTGATCTGTAACTACAGCATAGTTCAGGAAAAACTTTTACCCTTCCAAAATAAAATAAACACTGCAATTTAGAAAGCCCGTATCCATCAGTAAGAGATTCCTAGTTTTCATCTCTGACAAGTGGAGTGAAAATGCACAGTGAGCCTGGAATGTTAAACTCATCTAACCAAACCAAAAAGTACAATAGAGATCTATACTTTACCCCAGGGCTTGTAAGGCAGAATTTACAGATAATTCTGCAGTCTTATTGACCGAGAGTTTCTTCCACACACAGAATTTTTTAAAATACCACAAATTATGCCTGCATTTAAATATTTCAAAAGCAGATGACCCCAGTTTACCTGAGAAATACTGGGATCTGATGAGGACTGAGCAACTTTAACATGATTTCCCATATGTGATTTCGCTTCAACTACTGCACTATTTGACGTTCGTCTTGCTGGAATCACTGAAATGATGACATTTTTACAATATTTACAACTTAGCTGCATGTATTTTGAATTAGTTTCATGCTCATGCAAGAAAAAGTCTATCACCTGGCAGAAGATAGGCAGGCAGGTATTACATTAAGAAAAAACATTGAAGCTACTATTTGAAAGGCGTATGTTCTGCGCTTCGTGTACATTTCAAAGACAAGTTGTCACCACTGAACACAATTGAGCATAAATGACTAAGAAGCAGAAAAACAAAGACACGTTAACAGGAATTTTTATTTAACACATTACTAGACCGTTAGTGCAGACGTGAAGACAGTAGAGAAGAACAGACAACAAGTTACAATTTCTTCACTAAGTAGTTACTAGCCTACGCATACATAAAATGTTAACATGCAAACATAAAAATTACCAGAGGGAAACATCTCCTCTCGAGACTGTTTTAGCCTCCTTCGTTCTCTTGCTGACAAGGGCCGCTCCTTCAAAAGATGTTAATTTGATATTAATTAGCAATAGTCATAATGGCTTTTGTTATCTAACCCCCTATAAAGCAAAAACTCCTTTTCAACTGACATGGAAGAGAGAGGTATTAGAGTAGACCTTCTGATCATCTAACAAACGCTTAATTATTTACTATGAAACGATCTTGGTCAATGAGACTAGTATGCACTCTGGAAAAGTTGCTTCTGACCTCCACGGTTCAGCAAGGCAGCTTCTCATCCTGTACTGACCAGGTGCTTGACAGAACTTCCCACTCGGTAGGAAGCTCCTATACATTTCTTTACTCACTGTGCATACGCTCAGAGAACAAACTGCTCACAAGGAACGAGAGACTAAAATCAGCTGACAGTATTCAGCACTAACCTTTGGAATGGCAATGTGACTGGTTTTGATGCTATTTACAGATTCAGAGACTTCAGCACCAGGCTGCTCTGCACACCTCTGTGTTGTCTTTGCGTTCACATCAGAAGGAAAAGGTAAAGGCCGAGGGGCTACTGTTGCAAACTTGAAAGAGAAGTGAGCAAGAATTTATACCTTTTTCATTAAAAGTTAAAGTATTCCGCAATCTAGAAGACATTCTTGCATGGTAAGGCTGGGTGCCAGAGGTTTTGGATCGTACCGTAACCTCCCCACATCTCCCAACTTCGTCCCTCCCTCTCCACATCTCTGCTTGCATCTACTTCCCTTCTCTCCATCCCTTCAGCCCCTCCTCCCAGATTATTTTGTAGCCAATGCCTTTGCAACAACTGTCCTCAAACAGCAAAACCCAAGAGAAAAACAGAATATCAAATACCAATCCCTCTCTTCTCTATCCTTGTATAGCTGGTGCTTCCCCCAAAGAAACCTCTCTGCTCGGTGTGAATGCATTGACAGGAGCCCTATCTTACGTGCATGCCAAGATTTTCTCCCTAGAGTTTGGACTCATAAGCTCAGGGCAGCCATTACACGTGTCTGTTCTAAAGTACTAGTAATCTACTACGCACTACAAGTAGCCTTATCCACAACAGTCAGGAAAAGTACTGCTACGTATTTTGTAGTCACAAACAGCAAGAAGTCCAGATGGAAATTGCTAGGAAAGACTGTAGCAGAGCAAAGGCAAAGACCACACTTCACTGGGTTTCCTTGCACCCATCTGGCACACCCACCTCACACCTGTGAGGGTTATTGAGATTTTCAAAGGTTTCCATAGACTGCTTCTAAAGGACATCTTGAGTGCTCTGCATTTTGTTACCAATGAAGTTATACAGATACACACAAAACAAGAGCAACATTAAAAACCCCACCCTTTTTAAAAAAAAGGTCCCATTTTTAAAGAGTAAAAAAATGCAAGAGTCTTAAAGGAAAGGAGACAACTATTTTTTTAGTATCTGCACCTTCTCTGAAGAGACTTCAGCTAGGTCTCTCTTCTTCTGCCGTCGCTGCCGTGAGAGAGAGGGCTCACTGACAGAACTAGGAGGCTGCAGGTGGGAGGTAATTTTCTCCTGAGCATCTCCCGAAGCTCTATGACAGATGTCATCCTAAGAAGTAAAAGTATTTTTTAAAAATGCAGACATGCTGTTTCCAGATTTACACATACACACTTTAAAAAAAAAAAATCAGCACAGGCCACTTCACTACTTGGACTGCATCCACCTTAATATACCAGTTGCAATCGCAATAAACACTTACGTGACAGACAGAAAAAAATACCTGCTGCACCAGCATTTTTAAGCTACTAAACCTTCAAAGGAGGACACTTACTTGAATTACAACAGGAACAAATGGCGCTAGCAGCTTTTCAGTAGAATCCAAGCTCTACAATAGATAATGATTTCTCATTAGAAAAGTGTGTACAAAAAATCTCATTGTAGACCAAAATGTAATGAATCAGCACCTACTAGTCCCCCATCCAAATCAGGACCAACTCGAGATTAGCCAGGCCTATTTAGAAAATAGAACAAAGAAATAACAAAACTATTCTTATCTCCCTTCTCAGCTGGAGAAGAAAATTGTCGTTCCCTGTAAAAACAGAATTTCCATCATCTAGATGCAAGCCTAAAACCACTTCACCGTGTTGCCTTTGTAAATCTGAAGCCAAGGCTCCTAACTACTTAAGCATCTCAATAACCGCATCAGCAGCACACTACTTTGACAGAAAAACATGTGCAGCAGATCTCTTAAGTTTTAAGAGCTGGCCATTAGTTATCTATTTCAAAGTCTATTTCAAGTAAGCATAAATGCATTACCAGGTCAGTTTGCTCTTGGTCTTTTGAGACAGGCTGCAGGAGTTTCAAAGTGCCGCCATCTTCTTCTATAGCATCAACAGAAGACTGCTTAGACTCCACATTTTCAGCTTTAAAAGCTTGCTTTGCTCTTTGCTGTAGTCCGTCTTCCTTAACTGGTGGGCAACTGGATGTTATTTTAGAATTCTCTGGAACATTTAAATATTTTGCTTTATTATTCTCTGGAATATGCTCACTGACATACTTCTCACTTCCACACTTCATCCTTTCAGATGGTATGATATCAATATTCACTTCACTAACTGTAGCTAAGGAGTCTCCCAGGTTGTTCAAATCATTATTGCTTGGTTTTCTTTCCAATTCAACAGCTGGTTTCTCTGAGGGACAAAATTTGGTGGCTTTACATTTGATGCTGCAATCTTCTTCATTCTAGAATTAAAAGGAAAACAAAAAAATTAATTACCTTTCAGGTATTATGTGCATATGACAATACTCTACGCAGCAAACGAAAACCATTAACATACTAGAGTACGTGAACTGCAATGAAATTATGATCAATTACAGATTAAGAGCGTCAAAAAAGCTGCAACCCACATTTTTAAAGAGATACAGACTGTATTTGCCAATGACCTATTTCAGGCACCAGGACCACGAAAGAAAAGCTGTACTGCCTTGACTCTTCTGTAGAGGAGCAAACAAGTACCAACGGTTTTTAAGATGTACTACACCACACAGATTCAGTATATCAGCACTGAAAGCTTAAACCAAGAATAGCACACTCATTACAGAAAATAAAAAACACGCATAAGATTAACTATTACAAGATTTGTTCTAACCGCTGGAAAGAATGCCAACAATAAACAACATTTGGTTCTAACTATAATTAGTTTTTTCCAGTCAAAACCATATATTTTAAAATGATTACCACTTGTCATCAAATATTTGAAGAAATATCTGGCCTCAAGTACTCCATGAGTAATTCACATAGGGACCCACAAATGAAAACTGGATGTTCATTAGTTAACATTTTATAGTTAAGACAATGTGATTCATTTTACTGATCCACAGGTGTTTATTTACTTCCACTCTTGCCTAAACACAATCACTTCCTTAATATGAATTTTACACATTGCTAGAAATCAGAGCTATGTTCTCACAAATGCTCAAGCCACTGAGCTTTTCCTCTAGAAAAAGCAAGCGGGTTTTGTCTTGTTTTTAAAAAGAAAAAACATCTATCTCACAACTTTGTATTTCCTGGCTTGCTCAAGGGAGTGGTTTTGGTGCGTGACATTCCTGCTACGAGATTCGTTCTTTACTGAGACCACAGAACAAGGATCTTTAGGTTTAGAATTCACTGTTTTCTGATGACTTCTGGCTGCTTTTCTGTAAAGAAAATAAAAGTTGCTCATTCAATCAGCATCAACAAGACCATAAGATATTTCTTTAGATTATACTAATTTAAAAAATCCTCTCCACTAAACCGCTTACATACAGAGAGAATAAGATACTGGGCTTTTTCAACAGACTGTGCACAACATCCTCATTTTCATCTCTAAAAGAGGAACTTAAAAACACCATTCAGACTCCGCCAGCAACGTACACTTGTTCTGCATAGCCCCAAGATCAGTCCTGTCTGGAAGCAGTAAAATAAATGACTAAGCCTGACAAAGGAAAACAATTATATCAGTGAATATCGAAAGCAACTTAGTACTACAACTCTCAGCTGATAAATGGCCTCAAAGAACCATATGGAAAGATGTGTATTTCCTAGCACTTCCTTGAAAATACTGGTTCTACTTTTCTTTTTTTAACTCTCTAATAACCTGTGCAATCCTAACCATTGTACAGTTTTATTCTGCATTTGCAGAAAAAACTACTTTCCTTTTTAATTTCCTCCTATTTCTCAAAGAATCTGAAGAAACTCATATGTTCACACGCTTTGTAAATGCATGTAACAGAACTAATTTGATCCTGCTACAAAAAACTAGGAAAAGTTGTAAAACAAAGACCACAGCAACATGAATATTTTGCACAAAATCACTCAAATGAAAATATCTTACGCCTTCGTGGCTTCCAAAAACAAAGAAATTTGGTGCTTGATATACGGCTGTCGTAGTATGCTTTTCACACTGGGTCTTTCCTCAGGTTTTTTACTAAGCATAGTTCGTATTATTTCTACCAACTGTGGGCTGTAATCCTTTGGCATGGGTGGCAACTGTAAAAGGAAATGGAAGTATGATATTATTTAACATATTTGTCATAGGGGCTACTGCTAAATTATTTAGCATGAGTTATATTCACCTACATACATTGCATAAAAAATAGTCCCATTGTTCATATGCTGAAAGTTACTCCAGTGCTTAACATCAAACAGAATAAAGAAGTTCCATGTGTAACAACTGATCATAACTTTTTAACCAATATCAGCAGTTAAAGTTCTGTGAATAGGCTTAAAAATTTATATAAAATAAATCTATATTAACTTCATCATATGCCAAAGCAAGAGAGATACTTCAATAAGCTGGTCTTACCTAACAGGAAAATGGCATCACATGAACAGTGATTCAGTTTTTTGCACAATGTTTAAACCAGAAGCAAATCAAGAAAGCAAGTCATTTGAAAATTTTGAAAATTAATCAATACAATGGTTATGCAGAAGAGTAACACGAAACTCCAGCAGCATCTACAAATTAATAACTCCCTGGGTCCGATATTACATCATACGCCGTCATGAAATACCAGTCTTACAATATATATGATGATGCATGTAGCATGCAAAATATTTTTAACTCCATGCAAAATTTCTGATTGAAAATTATAATCTCAATCCTAGGCAGAAAATCCAAGCACAGATAAAAAAAAAATTGAAGTTTTTACCTTTCCTTCAATAATTCGATAAACCAAAGAGTTCATGTCTTTAGCATTAAAGGCATGTTTCAGTGTAGCCATTTCATAAACGCAGCAGCCTAATGCCCAAACATCAGACTGGAAAAAGGGGAAAAAAAAAAGTTTGGGGAATTTTTTATTAATTGTAGAAGCTTTATCTCCAGACTCACTCACTTGGCTTTCAAAGCGGCCTGCAATGACAGTAAACTAATTAAGACCAAACTCCACGGCAAACTTTTCCTTCGGACTCACACTTTTATTTTTAATTTTCATCAACTGAATTATTTGCTTCCAAATATTACCAGATTTTTCTGAAAAGATGTGTAGAAAGTTCCTATTCGTAGGGGGTTTTGTTTGTTTTCTTTTTAAGTACAATATCGGTTCTAACTGGCAAATGAAAATCTTTTGATTTTTCATTGGAAGAACAGTTTTCCCTCAGCTCTTGTGCATTGCAGACACATTTATGGTGTGTGTGGTTCGCAGCAAGAGCTGAACAGGTATACAAGGGGTGTGTGTGTATATATATATATATATATATATATGTTTGCTCTATTTTGTTACATTTTAAGTTCACAGCAACACTGCTTACTTCTCTACTTAAAATGTCCTTTTTTTATGCTGCTGTTATGTCTAATAGAGACTTTTGAGTATAAAGCGTTCTGTTACATTTAGAAAATGCAGCTATCTAACACAAACTGATATTTTTATTTACATTGGCATGCTGTGATATGTACAGGCAGCCTGCTGAACACCTTGGCTGTGATAACCTACCACGCGCTATGAGTTCCCAGCTACCACAGCAAGCAGCATTTCAGAAATAAAGGTTCCTGCAAATCTCTCCCCTATTTTTTTGGCTTGGTCTTTGGGGACATTAAAAAGAGTCGTAAGCAGTAACAAATTAAAAACAATAGATAAGACTGTAATGTTCTCAGACAAACAAAATAAATTGCCTAACAAAGCAAAAATGACATTTGCATTAACATACTCTACCTTGTAGTTGTAGGGTTTGTTAGAAAAGAGTTCAGGGCTCATGTAGTATGGTGTGCCTATGAGAGTGCTGGCCATGTCGTATTGGTTTTCCAACACTCTGGCTATTCCCAGGTCACCCACTTTGATTATATTTGTTCGTGTCAGAAAAACATTTTGAGTTTTAAGATCTCTGTGCAGAATGTGCTTTTCATGTAAATACTGGAAGGGGGAAAAACATTATTACATAGAGTTAAGTAACTCCCAAAGGTTCTTTTACACTGAAAAGTAAAATCACGTTACACAAGTCAAAGAAGGAAAACAGAAATGCAGAAGAGAGCCATACATCACTATCAAAGTCAGGAGTGCCCCTGCTAAAGACAGTATTAATTATTCTTAATCCTTAACTAACATTAAGAATGACTGATATAGGCACGGACCTAAAACTTAGCAGTGTTGCAGCAAAATCTCCCCGTGTGGCTCTAACAAGCCAGCGGGAAGAGGAAATAAAAGTGTAAAGTCTCAGGGTTTAACTCACTTTCTGCTGCCTCCATTTCTTGACAATCTTTTCTTAGTCTTACATATAAAATTTCAGTGTAAAATACAACGTGAGCTTTGTGTAAACAGGGAATAAAATTAGTCTTATAACAAACAAGAACAGGCAGTACTGTAGACTTGTGTACGTGTGATCACAACAGGCAACTTTAAGATAGAATTTTCTGTCCAGTTTCTTACTGTTCACATTTATATCTGGTCGTTATTAGTATAACAATTGTCTCTACTTGCTAACCACGAATTACTAAATTTCAACAGTGAGATAAGATTTAATAGAAATGATTAATTAGTAGTCTAAATTTACCACTAAAAAACACCAGCAAAACCACAGAACATAAAATGCTTCTGAAATATATATATTTTTTTTTAACTATACTTTGTAAATTTAATCTAAACTTGCAAGCCAGAGAAGCATTTCACACTAGAATTGCAAACACCCCGGAGGTTACAACCATCTGCTGTGATACAGAGGTGTAGACATAACATACAATAGCAGTTTCTTACATAAAATAGTTAATTGACTGCAATGACATGCGAACATTTGTAATGTACTAACAACCATTGCGTTTAGCTGCTAACCCAGCCAACCTGGAATTCAAAGTCTGCAGCCTAACTGCGGAATATTTAAACGCAGAAAGAGCCAAATTAAATTTATATCTGAAGGTGACAAAGTTATACTGTGTTTTACCTGCAGTGCCATGGCAATCTGGACAAACCACTCCACCACCTGATTCTCAGGCAAAAGTTTGCCCTTCTGCTCTTTAAGTTTGTGATAAAGATCTCCTCCCTCGCAGAAGCCCATAACAATATATAACAGGCCATCTTCCCCCTGCCAGGACTCTCGGTAGGTGACTATGTTCGGGTGTTTCAACTGGGATAACAACTGTGCCTCTTGTTCTGCTGCTTTCCTCTCTCGGTTGGAAGCATTTTTAAGGTTTAACTTTTTGATGACATACTGTAAAAGAAATTGCAAGAGTATCATGAGAGATGAAAGTAACTATGCAGAAGCCCTAGGGAATTCCCCAGCTCTAAAGAAAATACCGTATTTGAAATATCCACATATTATTCTGTACGCAGACTGCAATTTGTCTAGCAGTTATACACCATTTCTATCATTACGCCACAAAAATGGAATAGCTGTGGCTATTCTATTCATCCACCCGAATAAACTTTGCACGGGAATTCTGTGATGTTTTGCTTTCTTTTGACTAATGTTCACATTTACCTTTTTTCCCCCCCACTCTCGTTTCAAATGTGTGTCTATCACTCATGTCTTAAGCCTAAATACCTGTTTGTGCAATCACAGTTACTCTCAAAACGGGTCATTTCAATAGTAACTTAAAAAAATACAACAATATTAAGGAAAGTATGCAGTCATACGCAAAAAACGGAATGGACGTCTAGGATAAAAGTAGTCTGGCTAGTGTTATTTTGCTCTTCTCTGCTAGTAAATCAAACCAAGTTTCTTTCATTTTATTTTAAGGAAAAGTGGAATTTTCCTTTTGCTTCTTCAGAAATGAAACATCTGTTCTTTGCAAATAAAGAGAAACTCAAGAAATAACATCTCACAACTTCGGTGAACATAGGTCATATATTTGAAGACTAAAAATGTTGTTAAAGTCTCAGTTTCAAGGATTGGATTACAAATTCCCCATTGTCATAATGACAAGAAATACCTAATAGAGCTGAATTTCTGAACACATAATGCTGCTGAGCATTTCAGGTCTGTTCATTCTTTTCTTAAAAAACTTGCACCTGGCAGAAGACCCACCAAGGCAGAACTGACTTGGGATGAACTGCTTTGTACAAAAAGCCTACAAAACAGCGAAGGGCAGGAGAATCGGAAAAAATGCTTTTAGCAGGAAAAGATGTAGCAAGTAGAGCTGTAGTTGGAAGGCTGGTACAGTTAGGAGCACACTGAAAAAATACTTTCTCAAAAATCTGAAAGCAGGCATGATTTACTTTTTTTAAAACTTACCTTAAAACTATCTGTTGTATTTATGAGTTTCTGCATATGCAGGCTTAAACTTATTCAAGAAGAAATGAACTATTACAAGGAAGTAGAGACTCTTGGTCATACTGAAAGAGCCAAAAAGCCTTATGCTCATTCCTAAATTTCTTTTATTCTGTAACAAGACAGGTTTAGAATGTGTAAAAACTACATATGAAAGCTGTTATTTACTTTCCTAATATGTACTACGTCAAATGTATTTCTTAAGAATTTCAGCTTTTAGCAAAAAATAAAATTGAAGCTGAAGTTGAGACAATAAAATCCATAGCACACGTTCATCATACGCAGCACCAATATTTAGGTCTGACCCGGCCCCCTTCCTGATGTAAATTCCTGATGTAAATTTTGTGGTAATCACTTTTAGGGCCTCAGCGTTCCACAGAACAATCTCGCCATGGCATACACCTGACTCCACTCTCACCCCAGAGCTTTTAAATGTAAACACCTAAAAAACCCATTTACTTACCTCATTTCAGAGTCCTTGCCAACTGCTTAGGGTGTCTACTTCCCAGGCTGGTCCTATTAATTTAGTCCAGCACATTTAACGAGCATTGAGGAAGACTGCTCTCTATATACACCAAGGGAACCAATTACGCAGAAATCAACACGACCTCATGATTTTGTGTTTCAGAAGTGTGCTGGATATTAGACCAACTCCTCAATTCCTATAACCTGTGACAATGCACAGCTCCCAAGAGGAATACAACAAAACTAATTGTGTACAGCACCATCTAAGTTTAAAATAAAATAGAAATGCTGTAACTACTGTGTTCTATGTGACAAGCCAACTACGCTGTATCTTTGGGCATGGAAACCAAAGGCTTTTAGCTTTGTATTAGCACCTGTCTTTAGATGATAGACTATCAAAATGCCAAAAGCATGTATATAGCCTAACTTTAAACCTGGCATTGGTTATATTTTTTGCCAAGAAAGGCTGGACCAGATGATCCTTGAGGTCCCTTTCAACCTGGTAATCTATGATTCTATCATATTTGGTGTATGTTATATTTGGAGCATGTTATCCTGGCAAGATTCCCATGAAGTCTACCGCAATGCTCTTCTGCCTTATCTGATCCCAAATTGTGTACAAATTGGATTTTTTTTTTTGTTTTAAACATTTGGAGCCACTTGACCTTCTCCACAAAAAATAACCAGAATTCAGCTAACAGCAAATATGCTTAAGTAAAATATAATTTCTTTCACAGAACATGTTATGCCAAAGCCACAATAAAAAAATCCCAATCGTTCTGCTACAGAAGAAAGTTTATAAAAGTTGGCAAAAGATAAGACACAGTAAAACACATCAAATATTTAAGATAAAATAACAGCGATAAGGAAGCAAGCCTCTTGCCAACGTTAATCAGCAGCAGCACAACAAAGAGGTGAAATCCAAGGACTTGTATATGGTTAAAAGTCACCTTAATGCACTGTTTGCTTTTAGGACAACGAGGTTAGCAACCCTTTGCCGACACTGGACTATGCACCGTGGTGACTGGCCTGGAGGGAACAAGTGCTGCCATCGCTGCTACCCAACCCACAGGTCGCACGGATTCGCCCCTGGATTCCAGCCTCTTCCCTGCCTTCGTCCAGAAAGGATGCAGCCTCTGATCATCGCTGGGCAAAAACGCTTCTCCCATCATCTCCAGCCAAATCCTGGGCATAAGGCTCACCCGCAGGGTTCCTGTGGTACTGCTCTGCTGATGTTCTCCATCCTCATTTCTTTATCCTCTTGCATCTTCTATCAAACACATCTGCTTCACCAGGCAAGGCAGATTATTTCAAATTTCCAGCAAAAAGGTAAAGAACAAAATGCTTGCACTTCAACTCTGACACAACCAAAACTTTGCCAGGTTCTGCCGCAGCCAATGCGGCGAACACGAGGCTTGTCTTCCTCCAGAAGAGTCGGCACCAGCATCAAAAGCTAACACCAGAAGCTTTTTCTTCCGTGCTCGCTATCATATTTATCTTCTCCACAAATGCGTGTCTTAAAGAGCCTACACAAGCAGCAACAAGCCAAGGCCAACCTTTTCTGCTTCGCGCTAAAAAGAGCAAGGCTATATTTTCTTGTCACCCAAAGGGCTACCAAAGCTAGGTCTTCCTCCTCAAAACAAGGCCTTATACATTTAATAAAAACCAGTATGTAGTTTTATTTAAATGGAAAAAAAAAAGAAGTGAGGATTTTGTGGGGGTTGGTTAGGGGTTTTTTGAGATTAAGAGGGGAAGGGGGAAAGAAGTGTTCTCTACATAGCTTTAATAAAAGTCTTCATAGAAGACAAGGGAGGAAAAGGGGAATACGTGGACGGGCCAGCCCAGCCCCCGCGTGGTCCCAGCTGCCCCCCGACACCAGGCCACGGGCTGTGGCCAAGGCCGGGCCTCAGGCCGCAGCCCCGACCAGGCCCCGGCCCCGGCCCCGGCCATTCCCCTCGCTCCAAGCCGCGGCCGCAGCCGTGCTCCCCGGCCACCAGCCCCTCGCTACCTGCTTGCTGTCCTGCTGGTGCCGCACCAGGCTCACCTCCCCGTAGCTGCCCTTCCCCACGGCTCGGAGGAAGCAGTAGGCAGCCAAGGGCATCCTCCCGCTGCCTGGGCCCGGTCAGTGCCTGGCAGACGGCACCCCCGCGGCCCGCCCGCCCGGCAGCGCGGCCGCCGCTGCCATAGCGATGCCCGCGGCTCCCCGCTGCCACAGAGAGCACGCCGTAGCGGCGTGCAGAGCGGACCGCCGCACGTCTCTATGGTGCGAGCGCTTCGCGACGCCGCGGCCGCCATTTTGGAAGCGGGTGAGGCGGCCATGTCGAGAGCGGGCAGGGAGCCTGAGGCAGGTGTGAGGCAGGCGGCAATCAGTCATGGAGAGACTGGCGCTTTCTCTTGTTACGGCCCCAGAAACAAAGCCGCCTCCCTCAAAAACAGTATCTGATGAGGGGCCCTGGCGTGCTGCTCCATGAGACCCGCGTGTCGAGCGCCGGGGAGGGGACCAGGACAGGGTGGGAGCCCTGTGGGCAGCGGTGCCTCAACAGCTGCATCACTGCTACAGGCCCCAGCGTCCCGCTTGTGTCTTGGAGCGTGAGGTGGCTGGGGAGGCCTGCCTGAGCACAGCTGCTCTAAGCAGCCCTCCAGTCACCTTTGGGTAGGACAGAGAATTGGTTTAAAAAGCTCCAGACTGGTTTAAAAGTTGCTCCTGGACCTGTCCTACATCCCCCTCACAGCTGCGCACCTCAGAAAGCTGACTGCAGGACAAATGGGAAATACTCCCCATTTCTGTAAAACTGAATATTTAATTATCACTGGGCATTTAACTCCCAGACCTGAAAGTTTGTGTTGCACGCAATGGAGGATATTAAACCAGTTAAAAAGATGGAAGAGAGAGATAACGCTGTCAAGATAACAAAGAAAACGGGCCTTGCAGCAGCAGGGTGAATGGGTATTGATTGTGCAAAACACAAGAGCTTGGGAGCTTGGACCTGGGTTTCAGCCATGAAGATGGATAGGAAAGTGTGTAATACAAAGTTTCTGGACTGGTCAGGACATGTGTCAAATAATGATACCTAAATCAGGTACCTGAGTGATATGCGGGATATGAAGAGGAACACAAATCCATTTAAGAGACTGCAAGCTCTGTTACGGCTGCAATAAATTTGAGCCAGGGACAACCTTTAAGAAGGTATCAGAAAGATGACGGTTTTCGTTTGGAAGAGAGGAGAGTCTGGAGCAGAGATCAATCTCAGTTGCCTGTACAAAAATGGCCGCTGAATTTTTGTTTGGAGCTATTACATAGAAGAGACATTGCAGAAATATTCCGTAAATTCTGTAACGGTATTTTGTAACAGTATTCTGCAGATTATGCACATTCAAAATTCAGTACTTGATTTTTCCCGAATGCCTAATATTTAATCCCACTTTTCACACTGGGTTATTTATTAACACTCGGTAAACAAAGCATTATATATTTATGCATATCGTTCAGATTGGAACCTTACTTTTTTCCAAAATGGAAAACCATCTATTGCTTTGTATTTTATTATTGATTCCTGCCTTTGCATCATCAGACTTTTTGGTAACACACGTGAGAAACATCAGGGTAAGTAATCAACTATGTATGGGGCTCTTATTCTTTGTAGATTAACTTCCTGCCATTTATCAACATTTATCAGAGAGTTCATACAGTGCTGCTGCCAGGAGCTTCGTGTTCTGTTACCAGTGAACACAAGATCAGACTCGGGACTCAGTCTCGTTTACTTCTAATCAGCCTTGGTTTTGAATGAGCTCTGAAGAAGCTCTCCTATCTCTCATTTTAAAAGCATCGCTTTCTACTCTTTTCACTGTCATCACCGCACAATGATAAAAAGTTTTAGTGGCCTTACATTTAAATGTGTAAAACAGTCAGTGCTGCCAGGGAACTGACTTTAGCACCTGTAAAACACTGCAAAAATCAGGGAAAAGATGCCTCCAAGAAGCAGGAATGAGAGATGTAACCTGCCATCCAGCTAAATACGCCCACTATCCAAGCGACATGGTAGGATTTTTCTCAGAAGTTTGCATGTTAGCATAACATGAAGTACATCCCTGTCCCTCAAAGGGGCCATTCTGTTTTTGACTGGATCTCTGAGTAAGACAGTGCTTCCTGATGTTCTGTCTTACTTTCTTCAGTTAAGTTGCTGGTCACTACTACTCACCTCAATAGATTATTTTTCTCTCTCTGAGTAGTTACATGCTATAAACAGTTACAGAGGGCAAGTTGCTTTAGGGAGCATTGTAGGTTAGTGGGTAGAACAGGACAAAGCAATTTACAGTCAATTTCTGTTGATTAGGTTATGGTCTTTGCCAAGACTTTTTCTTTGAAAATCGGGGTAATAACATATCTAACTTTTAAAAATCAGCTTGAGATTTATTGCTGCAAATTGGAGATGCTATGGATTCTTATTATTTAATCATTATGTGGTCCAGGTATAGTGTAGCTTTTTCCTCCTTATTACCATGGTACCTGTTGTTCTCTGTATTTCTTGCAATGCTAAAGCCTTTCTAAATGGAAAATGGCCAAAGATCTGTGCAATGCTCCATCTGTACGTGCAGAACATTACAGAAGAGTCAGTTGATTCTCCCAGTTTTGTTACATAATTTATGCAAACATGATTTGATTGAAATGGAGGAGATGATTGCCATGTAGTGTGAAGGTCTCAGTCCCCATCCCTGTTTTAGCTCTTTGAGAGAGTAGTATGCCAGTGAAGGGTGATGAAGCCTGGCTGGAAGTCTGTCTGGCTGATGACCTTCAAGCTGTCAATGCTGCTTTTAAAGCCGTAGTCAGGTAAACACCATTGCAGACCCATTTCTGCTCAAAATTGAACAAAAATCCGAATCCAAGATCCCTGAGTGCACTTGTACACCTGTGCATGCAGCTACTAAGGGTGGGAAAGTTTTTTCTAGATTAAAAACTACCTCTACAACTACATATTCAAAGCATTCAAAGCATGGGTAGCGATGATACAGCCTTGCTTTTATAGCCCTCTCATTTTGGCAGCAGCAAGACTCCTACATAGCTCACGCGGAAGTTTAGTTTTCATAGCTTGGCTATGTTATGGTCTCTATGATTTCCATTTAGCATCACTTCGGATGATAAAATCTTTAATGTTACTGTAGATTTGGAAATAATTTTCATGCCTTATTTTTCATATGTAGTACTTAGGGATACATGCAAATACCTCGTTCAGTGTTATGAATTCCCGGAGCTCGCTTCAAGTTAACTGTACTGTCTTTGCTGACCCTTTAAGTCATGCTGTGTTTTAGTTTCCCAAGCTGTAAAATCGGGGCTTATTTCAGCAAGTACTGTAATGGGAGCCCTCTTTTCCCTCCCTGTTTTCTTGGGAGTTCAAATTTATTTTTTTCTCTGCTCTTCCTCTCCAATTTCTATAGATTTTTTTCACCTATATTCTTCGCTGTTGCCACAGCAAAATAGTATTAAACAAAATACAACTGAAAAAAATTTCTAATAATTGGTGCAACTGGCAAATATGTGGAAATAGTATAGAAAGATTTTATCAAGTAACTGTAATTACACAAGGTAGAGGATATTAAAATCTCAGTTTGGACTAGAATTGCATAACATATTTTTTAATGGGAGACTAGCACTTTCTGCCCACATAGTTTAAAATGACCTTGATGTTAGTGAGATCTCTAGCTACATCAAAGTGGATCATTAAGAATGAAAAAAAAATTCACAAAATCACAGAATCACCCAGTCCACTCCCCTGTGCAAATCAGGTTCAGGTGGAGCAGGTAGCCCAGGACAATGTCCTGCTAGGTATGAGTATCTCCATTGAAGATCAGTCCAAGTACAAAGTGACGAATATCTTTCACTGAGATTTTTCCGTATTTTCTTTTTCAATGAGAATGGCAGAGTACCCCCCAAAATACTTACAGAAACAGAACAGAACTCATTCAAAACTACTGTAGAACCCATAGTTCTGAAAAGAACACGCACAACAGCAATCCTGTAAAAATTAAAGGCAAGCAAAGTATCTTTTAATTTAGGAGGTAGTATTCAGAATTTCAGAGTTTATAACTAAAGAACACATTTTTTTGTAGTTTTTTGTATTCTTAAACTGCTTGGTAATTCCACTTTAAGGAAAAGTTTCTACCAATCAAACTGACATTTCAGTTACTTCCAGCTTTTCATTTCCCAGGTCCGTACCTCAGTTTGTGTTTTGTAAGGGGAAATGACTAGCCATAATGACAGTATAGATATAGAAAAGATAATTTCAGTTTTGGAAAGGAAGGATTTGAGTTGGTGCATACTCTACGCAGGCATTAAGAAAGCCCGCATGGTTTGTGAAACAGGAGAGATGTACACACAGAAATCACCTGTATGGCAATAACAGTTTGAAAGATGAGCCTAGGGAAACATACACAGATTTTTTTGGCCAGACTTACAGAAGTTGAAAAGCCTGCCCCCCAAAACCTTGTGTTACCATAGATTTAATGTAATGTCTTGAAAAAAACTTGAAAATAAACAAGAAGTAACCCTCTGTGTTTGTTTCCAACCTGCAAAACTACTAACTGTTAAAGGTAACAAAAGCCTTAAATGTACCTGAGATGCGTATCTGACTTGATACTTTATTATGTCTTTACCCCTCTATTTGGTGGAGCAGGTAAACATGCTTGCACAAAATGTGACCCATAACGCTCTTAGAGCCAAAAGAGATAAGGTGTTTGCAGCTGACCTTACGGGAATTGAGTTACACAAGCTGTTATTTTGACATGATTCACTAAGTACGTTTGAAGCCTGTGCTCTGTTTCAGTAGAGAGTACACGGTATTTTTGTAGGGCTTCTGATATTTGCACCTACTCTGTAAGCAAATATGCCAAAAAAAAGTTCTAACAGCATTTTTTTGCGTCTCCACGCAGCCTTTCATAGTGACCACATCTTCTCTCTGTAAGCCTGCTGAATTACCATCTTACCTGTTCATGTTAGAATGAGAGGCTGTTGGGGTAAAACAAGAAAAGTCTAGGAGTTATTCTGAAAGAGTGTAAGGATGGGTCTGCCTCATAGATTGGGGGTATGTGTGACTGGGAAAAATGTGCAAACTGGTTTTTTATGCTTTGATACAACCCCCCTTTTTCTTCCAAAGGAGAATTAGTTTGAAAAGACAAAATATATACCACAGGACCCCCAAACAGCAGTTCCCAAGAAAAAAAGACATCACCCTCAGGACAAGACGTTCTGTTTTCACTTTGATGTCACCACACAGCCAGCCTATACTCAAGGAAGTTGTATGGAGCGGATTTTATTGTGTTCTTTAGTCTCAATGACATATACATATAAATGGCATTGAGCATTCAAGCCTCTTTTCCTCTCACTCTCCCCTCATCCCTCAGGCAGTCCGTTATTGTTTTTCAGCTGAAAGAAGATAACTTCTTGTGTCGCTTGGGCAAAATACAAAATCAGCAACATTCAAAGTTTAACTTACCTTTCAAAGCCATGATTTTTAAGGTGCGCTAACGTAAAATGAAACCCAAAATATTCACCAAAACTGGGAATGCTATAAGCAAAATAATTATGCCTGCCTCAGATGCCTTACTTGCTCTCCCCTCAAATTGACTTCAGTTTACTAATGAAAACTGCGTAGGTGCTAAGTGATTTATTTCTAAATGCAGCTTTCCTACCTTAGTCATGATTTTTCCCGTTTTTCTCTTTACAGAAGCGAAATGCTGATAATGACTTGGTGAGTAAGGCTTGGTTTTGTCTGGGCTACTGAGAAGGATTCATAGTGATGGGAATAGTCTTACTGTATTGACAACAAGTTTCTGTGAGTCCTGTCTGAGCAAATGGGTATTTCTGAGTGTGTGTGACAAGAGGAGTAGCCCAGAGCTGCTTGTTTTAGGCAGTAGGACTAACTAGGCAGTTCATTTCCAAGCTCTGATGGAAACTCCTGGACAAGGAAAGAGAATGAACAAATTAATTTTAACATTGTTGTATTTGAATGAATAGCAGAGTTGATTGAAGTCACCTCTGTATCTGTAACAGACAGCCGTTCTATGTTGGTTTAATTTTCACTTTTATTTTACGCTGTAGTTATTTCTAAGGAAGGCAAGAGACATTGTCTCTGAGGCTGATTCCACTTGGCCCCTGGACTCCACTTCAGCAATGTTTCAATGCTTTCATTGTTTGGGACTTTCTTGATCAACCAGACAGAGATCAGGCCCACCATAAAAACCCCAAGGTTCTTTCAAGGACTGGTTTTGCTGCAAGAAGCAGACCTTATTGTTGGAGAGTTGCTTAAGGAGTCATATCTGTTCTTACCTATGCTTTCATGTAGCCTCCAGCAACCTTATTCCTGAGCATTCAAAGAAAATAAATATTGTCCTGCCCATTTCCTTGTTTAAAGAAGAATGAGTCCCAGTTGTGAGGAAATTGAGAATAACATAAAATGGAATTTGGAGCCATCTGGAACTGTTTAGGTCTATATTTAAATGAGATGACTATTTATATCCCTGCTCTAGGAGTCATCCACTCAACATATAATTACAGTCACTAATACAATGAGGCTGCAGTAAGTTGTTTTGGCCTTTGACTAGCCATAAACAAAAGTCACAGTCTCAGTAGAGGGAAAAAAGCCATTCTTATAATGGCAGTATCTTTGCTGTGGTGGTATTATTTTGTAAAAGAGACTATAGTTAGAACTCGTGGAATAGCACCATGATGGCAATGTGATAGATACCCAAGGAAGCACAGCTGTGCGCTGGTCCTTATGATTAGGTCTTTTCCATTTTTCTTTGGAGGGATGGAATGTCCTGCTGTGATTTCTTCTTAAAAATATTATTATGGCTGATTAACAGAGACATCCATGTAACAGCTAGCTCTTTTTTTTTTTTAATTTTTCAATGTACAGGTTGTCAATGGGATAGAAATCTATAGCATGAAAATTGATAGTAAAATAACTTCCCGATTTGCCCACAATGTCATCACCAGTCGAGCTGTCAATCATGAAAATGTGCACAAAGAAGTCTTCTTTGATGTTGAACTCCCTAAGACAGCCTTCATTACCAACTTCAGCATGTGCGTAATCTTTACAATATTGCTAGAGAAGACTAAAAATCTGTGCAAATGCAAATGGGAGAAACAGAACCCAAATGTTCATATTTACTTTGCCATTTGATAAATTTCTAAATGCCTCCTGGGTAATTTTCTGGTACTATTAACTTAACATGCAAGATACTTGCAGAAAGACAAACATTGGTACATCAATAGAAAAGATGACTAATTTTCAATTATTTCTGTTAATCATCACAGACCTTAGGGAATGGAGGATCTTCTCTGAAGATCCTTTCACCGTTTCAGAAATACCACTTACTTACTCTGGTGTTATCAAATCAGAAAAGTTCCATTACTTAATTTCCCTGGTAGCATTATAGCTTCATTTATCTCTTCATTTAAAAATCATATTTGAATGAAATAGAGAGAATTAGTCTGTTACATTTGTAGCCTTATGTTGTAACAATACGGGATTCTCACACCATTATGAGGTTTAACTCAGTTTAAACGCATCCATCTCTGCTAATCATACTATGCCTGTTTTATTTTCCATTAAAAGAAACAGTAGCTTTTAGGGCACAACTACTCTTAATGCACGCTCGAACTTTTATTATAGGATGTGATGAATCCCCCTATGAGAAATGCCTGTTTAATGTAAGGAGTCTGAGGATGAAATGTGCAGCTGTAGACAGCTACATTTGGACAGTCGAGTCTCATCCAGATAGTTGTCTTGCCGGTAGATGAGACAAGATTGTCAAGCTGCTGAATTGTAGGAATGTGACAGATGTGAGTAGTGTTGCTATCAGCCCAGTTTTCATCTAATTCATTTTCAAAGTAAAATTTAGTTTAGATTCTCTTAAGATACTGAGCACAGAGCTCTTCATTCCAGCTAAATTCACTGAGAAGACTAACTTCGGTGAAAGTGCTCAGCTCTTGGCAATATCTGATTCCTGAAGGTGCTTTTTAGGAAACCAATCAATAAACAGAGGATTGCCTGTAGTAACTTTTCATGTGTCTGTGCAAACCATTCAGCTAAACTAGGACTTTTTCATCTGCAGGACAATTGATGGTGTCACTTATCCTGGAACTATAAAGGAAAAAGAAGTTGCAAAAAAGCAATATGAGACGGCTGTTTCAAAGGGACAGACTGCTGGTCTAGTCAAGTAAGAACGATGTCTTGTGTGGCTTCCACACCATCATCCCATAGCAAATTGTGAGATTGGAAATACTTTGTTGAGGCATATTTCTGAAGTTTGTTTTTTACAGGACCAAAGAACAGTCGTTAAGTTAGAGTTATTGTAGTGTAACTTGTAAGAAGGAAATAAAACTTCTAACTACGCAGGTAGTATCTGCAGTTATGGAAGGACTGTTTCTGCAAATTTTACTGACTTTGTACGACCTGTACCTGGGATTAAACTCACTGGGAAACTTGAATAATTTCTACATTGTTTGAGTGTGATTTTAGCAACAGATCAAAATTCCCAGCTTTGTTTTACTCCTTTTTGAAAATCATACTCCACCAACTCAAACAATAAGTATTGCAAAAGAGGATAAAGATACTCTTTTTCTTACCTGCTTAAATACAGAGCTTCAGGAAGAAAAACAGAAAAATTCAGTGTCTCAGTCAACGTTGAAGCAGCCAGTAAAGTCACTTTTGAACTCATGTATGAGGAACTGCTGAAGCGACAGTTTGGAAAATATGAAATGTTCATCAAAGTAAAACCCAAGCAGCTTGTCAAGGATTTTGAGGTAAATGGCAAACTGTATCAAATTGGATACTATAACTTAAGAGATGATGAAACTCTGTACATCTGTTGAAAGTGGAGTACCATGGTCATTCCCACTGGTTCACAGGTGAGCTAAAGGCCTGTGATAAATATTTCTTGTGAATCATGTGAGTAGTCCAGTATGCTTTAGTGCAGGTTTGTATTTGTAAGCCTGACAAATTGGCTCAGCTACTCAGCCCCCACCCCCAAAAATCATATATGGAAACCTGAAAAAGCCATTACGATGCTGTGGAGTAAAATAGAAGACTAATGGCTTTTATAAATGCCTTTATAGCATAAACTACACCTTTCTCACACCACCACGACACTACATAACCTTAAATTACAATTAAACATATATAGCATTCTAGAATACAGAGGCTTTTGTGTGCCAAAACTTGTCTTTGATCACTCTTATCTGCCTTGCTAAAACCTAGCTCAAAGGCAAAATTTTTCTCCTTTGTGTGCCTTGAAAACACTGTGTAAATATCATCACAAAGCTCAGTATCTATAAGGGTTTATGCAGCATTATTTTAAACACACTATGATAGAAGGCATACTGAAGTATAGGTCACAGTTGGGCACAACTCACAAGTAATGGCTGGGTTATATTTTTGAAGGACTCGAGCATTTATTGACATTTTACAAAATTCCCGTATCTAGCTTTCAAACAAGTTATGTTTCTATTAAGGTTTATTTGTTTCTAGCTTTGTTTTTAACTTCTATGTATAAAAAGGCCCGTTTGGCTGATGGCTGTTGGCTGATGTGTCCATGTAAGTGTTGATTTGGACTGCCATTATGAATTACAAAATTTCTTTTGCTTTTACGAAAATCCCTCTTTCACATCGGTAGTTGCCTTCTGATCCTCCTGCAAATGGCTAAGTTGATATATTGTGGGGTAATCAATGACAATGGATTTTCAATTTATGTTTCAGATTGAAGTAAATATCTTTGAGCCCCAGGGTATCAGTGAGCTGGAAGCGGAAGGAACATTCATCACCAATGATCTACAAAATATCATTGAAAAAACTTTTTCAGAGAAAAAGGTACAATGACTACTGCATTACATACCTTATTTATTACTGTTGTAATTCTGAAATAATAATGTCAGTGCAAAAGTGCTGCAGTGGCTAACAATGGAAGTGAGAGGTAAAAAAATAGAGAAAATACAGTACAGGCTTGTCTGTGCAAATGAGCTCTGAATTCCAAGCTGGCAGGTTGAAGGCCATCTCCAAGCAGTTCGGAAGCCACGTACCTGTTAGCATGGTACTGTACCCAAACTAGTAGGCCTTGTCCCACAGCAGTAGTTGGAAACCTGGATAGCGATAGGACTACTTCTTAGAGAAGAACTGAGCCAGTAACAAGCAATTTTCTCATGTATGGAGGTGGTAGATTCCCTAAGACATAGACTGCCCAACAGCTGTATCAAAGATGTCACTCAGAGTGGAGGGCTGATCCAGGAAGAAGGGGAAGTAAACATATGAAGAAGGCTCTAGATAGCAGCCTTCACATACCAGTTACCCGTCAATAAATATATAAATACATGTGGATACAAACTAATACCTAAGCTGATAAAACAGGTTATTCTCACGTCTATGAGTATAAATATACTAGTTTTACCAAAATGCAAACTTGTTTGTGTTCTTTAGAAAATTTTCAGCTATTAAGGTTCAGATCTAATGAAGGCTTTTGTTTTTCAGGGGCATATCTCTTTCAAGCCAACTCTTGATCAGCAGCGAACCTGTGCAAATTGCTCACAGTCAGTCTTGGATGGGGATTTTACTGTAAGATACGACGTGAAGAGAACAACTCCAGATAATTTGCAGGTAAATCTGACAGCTGGAAATTTTGAACTGTTGAACAGCTTAGCTTGCATAGTGAAGGTCAGGGAGCAGCAACGGCCACCTGTTCCCTACAGGACAGGGAGCTGAACGTGACAACACAGCTGACAGCACAGGGGCTTCGCCAGCCAAGGCAGACCCAGAGGTGGCAGGCAGATTCAGCTGAGAGCCCAGGTCATCAGGCAAGTTTGCGGTGATGAGGCAGCCCGAGGCCAAGGTGTGAGTCAGTCTGCAGGGTGGGATCCAGATCAGTGGAGTCCATGGGCAGGAACAGGTATGGCTGTGCCACAGCTGGAGACAGGTGTTCTTACCATGTAGCTCAGGCAGGGACTAAAGACCCAGGCTTAAATGGAGCATCTAGGCCCATGAACAGAGGTGAAACTAGTCAGGGCCATTAAAGCCTACTTGTCGGCTCAGGGTCTAGACACTAAATGAAAGTAATTTCTTCTTTATTTTTTATCTTTATAGTATACGAAAGTATTTTTTTTTTACCTTTTATTTTTCAGATTGTCAATGGCTACTTTGTACACTTCTTTGCACCAACAAATCTTCCAAAGTTGCCCAAGAATGTTATTTTTGTAATAGATATTAGTGGCTCAATGTCTGGAAGAGAAATAGAACAGGTAAGTTATTAATTACTATAAAGTCCCAGTGGAAGAGCCTCTGTTATGATGGAAGGGATATGGCGGCTTACGATACATATGTGCTGTTTAAGCTGTACAGAGTGGTTTTATGCTGTGACCTCGCTAATACTCAGTACCATAAGTAGTAGTTTGAAGCATTACTGTAGAACAAAATTCTATACATGTAGGTTATATTTACTTACTTACAAATGTAGTTCAAAACTCTTGCTATCAGCATTTCCAGAGAGCTCTCTCACGGGTACTGGGCAGCTCCAAAATTAAAAGTATGATGCATTATCTATGTTGTTCATTCTGTTGCCCCTGGGAAGCAGCAGCCATTTTCATAGTTAGGACTCCTCATTCTCAGCTAATGCTCAGAATTTTCAGGTTTTGGTGCTGCATCAAAATATCCACACTTTCTTGCGTACGAGCTTCTCCACCAACCTGTAGCTGCCCATTTCCCATCACTTTCAATTTGCTGTGCCAGCTTACTTCAGTGTAAGCAATGATCCATGGCGTGAGACCTGATTTTCCTCTCAGCTACAAAGATTTACCAGATGTGATTGCAACTGGCTGACTTCATTAGAGTTATTCTGAAATAGACACAGGGACCTGCAAGGACAGAACAAGCTCAGAATTTCTGCACAACATATTGTGTGAAAGCTAAAAATACTCACAGGCTGAGAGTTTAATCATGTAAAATCTGTAAGCATCTATTTTGTTAAATGTTGAACCACACATTTAAATCTCTTTGTCTTGTAGACAAGGGAAGCACTTCTAAAAATCTTAGATGACATTAAAGAAGATGACTTTTTCAATTTCATACTGTTTGGTAGTGAAGTACACACCTGGAAAGAAACATTAATCAAGGCCACTCCTGAGAATTTGGATGAAGCAAGGAAGTTTGTTCGGGGCATTTACACTCAAGGCAGTAAGTACTTTACTGGACTTGCCGATAGGTTGTTGCATAAGTTAATTTATAAATTCAGTCTGTGCTACACTTTTTTTTTTAATTACTGATGAGACACTCCTGAAGTTGAAATTTACTGAGAACATGACATCTATTTTTCCTTATGTTTCCAAAGTCCAGGTACTTTTCTATCTAAACATAGTCCTGCTTGCAAACCCAAACCTTTCATTTTCATACTGTAATGAGAACTCATCATATTCCAGTGAAAAATGGGCCTTTATTTTGACTGTCTGTGCCGAACCCAAATTTCTATGTCTACCTTGCAGTGACAAATTTACATGGTGGTATGATGAGGGGAATTGATATGCTGAATGCTGCTCATGAAGGAAACCTTGTGCCCAAGAGAAGCGCCTCTATAATTATCATGTTAACAGATGGCCAACCAAACGTGGGTAAGTTTGTGTTGGGTGGAATAATAGAGAGAGTGAATTAACTAAGAAAAAAATGCTCAGTTAAAATTGCCTTTCATCTTTGACTTCTGGATGTTTTCATGATTTAAATGCTACTATACCAGCATCATAGTACTAAAACAAGTTTTTGACAACACCTCCTAAGAAATCCTAGCCAGAATAACTAGCCACATTTAATTTTGTGATAATTTTATCTATTGAGGATGAAAACTCAAACTTTTTCTGGTTTGATGCAGGCATATCAGATACTCAGGAAATTCAGGCGCATGTGAAAAAAGCCATTGAAGGAAAATATCCCTTATACAATCTTGGGTTTGGCTATGGTGTTGACTACAGCTTCTTGGAGAAGATGGCACTGGAGAATAAAGGATTGGCCCGTCGGATTTATCCTGACTCTGACGCAGCTTTACAGCTTCAGGTACAGTAATCACCATGTAAATTAGGTGAGAGATACTTTAATTCAGCTAACTGTACGGACGTTCTTATTTTGAAGTAATCAAAATCCCGAAGTGTAATCTGGTACTAAAGTACTCAAGAGTCTGCTGTAATCAGAATATTAGTTGCATTTAATTTTCCTCTTCCCTTATATAAGCAGAAAGTGGAAGGACAGTAAAAGGGAGATGCTGTGGACTATGGAAAAGAGTTCAGTACTTAGCATAGGGTGACACAAGTCATGGTTCTGAAGGACACTTTGGTGTGCAGCAAACTGCTGCAGTCATTATATCTGCCATACCTCACAGATCCTGTAGTTAATGTCATGTCAAGGGAAGAGAAGGGTGACAGAGCGTAAAGGCTCTAGATACCCTGTCTTTAGGAACTTGCTGCAAGCAAGTGTATCTTACCATACTTCTGAAGCGTTTTGTAGTCATATAAGGCATGAGAACAGGTATAGGCAGAATAAGAGTTGACCTTTTTTACTTCTCACATTCCAATAGCAGCCATTCAAAAAATTCACCAAAGAATTTAGATACTGGATTTCATTGCAAGCTCTGCCAAAATCAAATTCCTAGTCTCCTTTGGCTTATGTTGTCATTTCAGTCTCCGCAGGGAATAGATCGAGAAACCTATTTGTATCTAATGGGGGGAAGCTTGGGATCCCTCTTGATTAACATTGATGGAACTCATCATCTGCAGCATGTTGTTCTCAGATATTTTTCCTCTCTCTCAGTGAGACTGAAGAGTTTATATGTCTTTTCTCATTCCATTATTTGTAGATTTTTAGGCCTTGTACTCTGAGATTTAATAGAGTATTTAAATATTTCTTCTAAAATACACTTCTAGTTTTCATTGCTGAGATAGCAGGATGTTTATGATCTGGCTATGAATTAAAGAAACAATGATAGTTAAATGTTTTCCTTCTTTCTTTTTTTTTATCCTCTAGGGGTTCTATGAGGAGGTGTCGAATCCCATGCTCACAGATGTGGAGTTAAACTACCCAGAAAATGAAATATTGGACCTAACTAAAAACAGTTTTAAGCATTTCTATGATGGGTCTGAGATTGTGGTGGCTGGGCGCTTTATAGACAACAACCAAAACAGTTTAACTGTAGATGTGAGAGGTGAAGGCGTAAGTATGGATTTCTTTGACTTAAATAAGGTATTTCCTCGCAACGCAAAATGTCTGAATGTTCAAAGCTGGCAATACTTAAAATATTTACTGGTATTTCTTTACCTCAGTGACAGGATGTGTTACTGCATATGTGAGAAACTAAATGTGCCAGTCGTTGCTTTTAAAAACTGCAAGTTAGTTGTCTAACTCAGTCAGATATACTAGGGTCAGTCTGGAACAACCTAGTGCAGTGTGACTGCATTGGCTTTGTTAACAGATAGTTTTCTTTTTAGTTTAGTCTCTAAGTACCCTACCTGGTTCTTTCGGGAGCCAAATGTTCCGTGTTCAGAGACGCTAGTCTTCTTTGGGTAAAGAAAACTGACCGATAAGCCAGCTGAATATTTGAAATGCCTCCCTCTTAAAGGGAGTTCTACTTACAGGTCTACTTCTAATGAATCAAGTGATCTAAATATCTCTCCAGATCTGGATATTCTGTAAAAATATTTGCCCCGATATTCAAGAAACACAACACAAACGTACTATAGATCATGTTATCATGACTGTGAACTGCATGTATGCCCTGTGCACTGTGGTGTATTAAATATATTATATGAAATTATGTATATTTCAAATACAAATAATGTATTATTAGTAAGTTAGCCAGCATATCTGCTTGAACATGTTCCTCTAAGAAATTGGTGTCATAATCAAAGTTCTTTAAATCCTGAGCCACCAAATTCTAATGAACAAAAATGCCATGTGAATTTGGAAAGTGCATTGTGTCCTATAGCATACACTACTAACCTCCACACAAGCAATGCAACAAAAATCCTGATACAACAGTGACAATTTCCTGGGCAAGTGCTGTGTGAGACCAGATTGTTTTTCAATTTAATAAGATTTTTCAGATATGGAGGTCTTGATTTTGGGAGGTTCTGGAAGCCCCTGGCTACTCATGGTATAGATAGGTTTCTTTATTCCTAACAGGCTAATGATGCCCTGTCGTATACCACACAACAAGATGCTGAGCAAACAGCTAAAGCTTTCCAAGACCCAGAATACATATTTGGAGATTACATTGAAAGGCTCTGGGCTTATCTCACCATTGAACAACTCCTGGAAAAACGGTAACTATATCTAAAATAACATCATAGCTATGAACCCGTTAAGCCATCTCACTGGTGCAACTTTTAGGATGTGAAGCTGAAATTCCCATCACACAGAGGTCCCAATGGGAAAGCATAAAAAACAGTAAGGAAAATCCCCCAACCTATTCTTCTCCCCAACCTCAGTGTTCCTGTTTCACGTTCCAAATTAAACAATTTTAAATTATTGCAAGTATAATATATTGTCTTTTTCTTGGATAGCCAGTGGAATCACAAGTGCTCTTAGACTGTCAAAAATACTCCTTATTGATAAATTAGCTGCAGAGAAACAACTTAACTTTAAAGAAAAATACTCAATCTAGAGTTCACTGAGTAATTTAGCAATCACTGATGCTAGAAGTCTCTATCTGTATTCAGCACTGCAGCTACAGGAGAAGAAAAGGAGAATCTTACAGCCAAAGCCCTTGACCTCTCACTGAAATACAAGTTTGTAACGCCACTGACATCCATGGTGGTAACAAAGCCAGAAGACTATGACAATCAAGATGGGATTGCTGATAAAACCATTGAAGGTATAGACGTTTTCACATTTTTAGATTATTTGAGAGGCCAAGTGTTCCTTTGATGTTCCCCGACAGAAAGGCTTTCATGTGGGCAGAGTTTTAAACCTGTATCTGAAAAATCTGCTTTCCAAGCCTCGCATGTGTATGGTTTATGCAAAATTACTTTTCATTGTAAAGCACATTTCCATCAAGCCATCCCTCATTACTAAATCATACAGGCAAAATACTATAAATTAAAAATAAGTGTATTTTAAGCTAAATATATAAAATATTACATTAAAAAAAAGAAAACCAGGAAGCATTTCTAGTCTAATAATCCAGCTATGTTCAGTTTAATTCATGTCATGTTCTCCTTTATTTTTCTACATACTTCAGCTTAGGGGTAGGTGTAGAAACATCTTCCTACATGAAAGAGGAAAATTTGCATGAGATCTTCCTCATTCAGGAAATTTCAGGTTGTAAAAAGATGGAGATTATATCTGTAAAACACAGTATTCACATATATTGCAGAAAGGGAAGCAATTATGTTGAAAGTGCGCAATTTGTTCTCAACTCCTCTGGTAGTTTGGCTAATTATTATCTCCTTACTCAGTAACACACTGTGCTTTCATACCCTCTATTCCTCTTTAGCAAAGTAAGGCAAATGGTATCCACTAAGTGCACCCCAAAGCCACCCCACCCTCATCTATGGGTGTTGTTTGGGCCGTGCTCGTCTCTCCCTCATTGACCAGGTCTGACAAACCTCTTGTGCGGCTTTTCAGTCTTTTCTATTAGCATCGATTATTTTTTTTCCCAAACTTTTGCTTAGTGCCCTTAAAAGTTCCTCCAAGGTGCTGTGTGGGCTCTCTGCTGACTTCTAGATACAAAACTTTCTTATCTCCTGAATTTGGCATGGTAACTTCGGGCATTTTAGCATAACCGAGATGTTTACTGGGAGTTAGTGGGTTTGTCTTTCAACCGAAGTCCTGAAACCAATTAATTGCTAAGTGCCCTTCAATTCTGAATAATTCTTCAGGTATTCTGCTGATAAAATTTTTGCTTTATTTTTCCTAAATATCATAATGAGATAATGACGTAAAACCACTTTGTGTTTAATTTAACATTCAAGTCACTATACAGCATAACGCCTTTAAAGTTAACAGCTCGGCTCGGTAAGGTAGAAAAACTTACCCAAACATCTGACCGAAGTGGCATCCACTCAGAGTGATCTTCAGCTCTTTGCTTTGCCTTTCCAGGTACTTGGAGTACAAGGCCCTTTTCTGAATGTCTTTCCAAGTAAATCCTCTTTGTATATAGAAAGTACAGAGCAGTAATAGGAGAAAATACCCAAAACACTGCTGCTGTATAAGAAAAGAAAATAATTTGTACATGTTTTAGAGTCTAGATTCACAAGTAGGATTTCTGACTCATCCTGTCAATGTTAACAGAATGATGCAAATGCCTTGAAACCCGCAAAAGAGTCAAACCAATAAGGAACATTTTGCAATGTGGAAATGGCATAACAATAAAACAACTACTAATAGCGCTCCTGTCATATGCATGATTAATTGCAGTTTTGCCGCCCCACGTAACAGCTTTTTACTTTCAGTGTATTTCTGTTTGATCTACAAATACTGAGTTGTAGCGTTGGGAAGAAATGGCATTGTAAAATGCTGGAGATACCTGCTTGAATTGTCAAACGGCTTTAATTTTTTTTTCTTAGAATATGTTTTAACAGGGTCAGAATTCTTCCTGTTTAATCATCCAGCTGAAACTGTAAATTTCTCTTTTTTTTCCTTTTACTTCTTACCTGCCCATGGGAACAGCTGAAGGTATGTACATTTCCTACTAAATTTACTTAATATTTTTAACCGTTAGAGATGGATTTCCTGCATCACTTACTTGAGCTAGTCCGCAATATTTTCATAAAATTCTTGGTGGATAAATCAAGACTGTGTTATGAATAGATTAAAAACTTTTCAGCTGGAAAAGTTTGTAAGTACCATTTTCAGTGTGGTTCCTATCTCTGATAATTGCAGCATCCCACCATCACAAAATTCAGGCCCAGTACAACTAAGTTGCTTTCCAGTGCTGGCACTGTTGACTCCCAGATACCTGTGTGTAGCAGTCTCTCATACAGAGATGTCTTCACTGATGTAGTGGTTGCTCCTTCTGCAGCACCAAGCCCCATAGCTTCACATGTAAAAGGAGCAGAAGACTAGGAAAATGTAGAAGCAAGTGGGTAAATCTTACTGACTTCCCAGTAGCACAGTGGAGAACAAGATGGCAGAGAGGAACGAGAGAAGAGCAGGTTGTCCCAGCCCCTTCCAGAGCAAACCCCATGCCTTTGGAGAAGTAACATTTTTGCCAAAAAGTAGGGTGTGCTTTCTGCGTGTTCGTGACATTCGCTTTGTTGCAGTACTAAATAAACTGTTTTGACCAAGTTTTTCTTTTATAAATATTTAGAAACTTACACGTAATTACAAGATTTTGGAGTTGGTTTTGATGGAAGGAAGGAAGTGGGAGAGATTGGGTTTTATTCTTTCTAGCCTCTAACATAACATTTTGTTTCATTCACAGCACAAGCTGGCACACCTGTTGTGCAGGGTAAGTCATCAGTTGACGTTTCTGAATGAAGCAGCCACCTGTCAAGGGAAATTGATTCAGGCAACTGACATTGCTGGAGAGATAACCCCTTTTCTGGGTTTACAAATGTATATTAACAAATGCTACCGAATTCTGCTCACTGCTAAAAATACACATACAGGTTGAACACTACCAGATGAAAAAGTTTCAGCTAAATAGCTTCGAAGGAGTAAATGTCAGTTCGTCAAACCACCATTTTTTTCCTGCAAGCTGTTTCCCAAATAGAGAGGATGGACTTGAATTTGCATCTTCTTTGGAATTATATAAAGCAAGGGACTGTGATGTCAGCATCTCTGGCTAAGCTAGTATATTCAGTTATACAAAAAGAAACTGTTTATTCACGAGAGAGACGGCAACTGACCCTTAAGATTGCTGGTTCGGCAATCCTGGAAATGGGAGGGTTAAATTTAAGTTTTTGCTGTGGAGATTAGTCTCAGTCTCTCTCTCTCTCTGTCTAGTTTTCCGAAGTCTTCATTGAAAAGACTTAAATTCATTCTGGAAAAAAACAAATGCCAAAACCTCAAAAGTTTTCAATGGATGATATTGCATTGCCTTGCTGATAGACAGCTTAATCCTTAAGTCTGAGACATTTGTGTCTTACAGATACATTACTTGGGCCTTGTGGAAACCCTGAAAACACTTTAGACTACAAGTGAAATCTGTCTCTATCCTGAAGCCTTGCTTGATTCACAAGGGACACAAACTATCGCTCCGTGGACTATATGCTTTTAAAACTAGGATGGAATTAGCAATTTACCTAGCATATTAACTTCCTGACATCTTACGTGTGCTGTGCAGATAGTGTGTAAATATTCCATTTTGATGTGAGTTTTTCTAACTATTCTTTTTCTTTACTCTCTGCAGCTCCACCACAACCTTACCTTTACACGGCACAGCCCACATGGTATACTAGTGGTGAGTAGTTTGAGTAGTGTCTGCTTAGAAGGAGAACAGAGGAGGGTATTTAAGACTAAATTGCACAATTCTCATGAGTCTTTTAGATAATTCCCTTCCAAAAATGCAGCCATTTTTTATTTCCAAGAGGCTAGTATTTTATTTTACTTTAAACATTTCTAAACATTTTTTAAAGATCAATACACTGAGATGGTAATTTTCTTAGTCCTCCTTCCCATTGCTAGGCTTTGTGTTGGTAACCGCCTGTTCTCTATTCACATGGACTTCCTGCCCTCAGTAATGCTTTCGTGGCCCTCAGATATAAGCACTTAGAGGCGGCCAGCCTGAAACTCCAATCCACATGCCAAATTGTGCAGTGGTCAAGAGACGCAGGATACCTGCCCCGTACCTGGGAAAGATGAGGGGGAAAAGGACGTCGTTCACTTTGGGGAGATGGTAGCAGCTTCCTTGGGACCCCACCGCTCCTTTGGAGGATGGGCTGGACTAAGCTGGACGTACAGCTTGCGCAGGAACTAGTTCCATCAGCGGTTCCAATGCCACAACGTTAAATGTCCACGCGGAACTTCGAACCAGTGTATCACTGTACAAATACCAGTGATTTGCCTTTACAGTTGATGGAGATCCACACTTCATTATATCAGTGCCACAAAAACAAGATGCCATTTGTTTCAATATCAATGAAAATCCGGGTGCTGTGTTAAACTTAATAAATGACCCAGTTACAGGTGAGTTTTTAATGTTTTAAAATGCAATATATCAGGATACTTATAACAAAGTATCAACAAACTTATGTTTAAAGGCTATTTCTGTCTTTATATACAGAGTGCAAGTTTTTTCCCCGCAAAGTTAGTAGCGGCTCCTGTAGCTGTGCTAGGGTACCATTACCATGGCTGTGTTTTCATTTCTTGAAGCGAAATGAACTTTTAGACTTTGTTTGAAAACCACTGTGAGATTTGAGAGACATAAATTGTCTCAGTGAGTAACAGTACAGCAATAAAATAATCCTTGGGTTGCCATTTCATGGACTACCTGGTAAACAGCGACCGACATCACACGGGCTATTTGTGCCCATCACAGACTCTTTGTGCTCTAGGAAATAATAAACTTCTCTCAGGAAAGTGATGGTTGTCTTTGTGCAAATCCACAGAACAGGCCCAGAGCTTTGTTCTACTTTGGCACAAACATCCACAAGGAATTCTGATGTAGTCTTCAACTTGTATTTGTTTGCTTGAGTTGTTAAATTTCTGTGACGCTCTTTGACATCAGTTGATCAGGTCCTATCTGTAAAACAATACTTGCCATTTCATTTTTATATTAGGCATCACAGTCAATGGAGAACTGATTGGCGATAAGAGACCAAATAGTGATGCAAAGATCCAAAACACATATTTTGGAAAACTTGGGATTCGAAATAAGCACCTGCAGTTAAAACTGACGGTAACTCCTGAGAAGATCACCATTCAGAATGGCAACGAAACAACAAGTTTCACCTGGCTGGACTCAGTCACCTTGCAACAAGAAGGGTAAGGCTTACAGAAAGAATGCCAGGCTCCTGTATTATTTTCTACACTTATTTAAGTGTCAATCAATAATGTACTTTAAAGATTTGTTGTCTGAATATATAAAAGAAACCGATTCAAGTCCTGCTGGATTGTGCTCTCTACTGTGTTGTGTAACTGCTGAACGATTAGTCATAAATTCCTCTGCTTAGAATGAGTAAGTGAAGATTTTTCCCTGATTTTCTATTACTTTGACTAAGGTAGAACTAGATTTGGTATTGTGCTTAATGCAGCAGTGTCTTGCAAATACTTAAACAGCAACTTCAGACATAGTGTGTGATCTTTCAAAGATGTAATAACGTGTGGTAAACTATCTCCATTTTAAGAAATGGAAATTGTGATATTTATCGAACAGGCACATTTGCCCTGTCAGCAGGTGTATTTTTCAGGAGATCGATCTATTACAGAATCATTTACACCTGTGCAAAAGGAAGTTTAGAAAAGGAATGGACAGCATCTCCTGCTGATTTATATTTTCATTGTGTGCCTGGAACAAAATGACTACCTTCTCAAAGCATGGCTCTGCAACAGAAAGAGCAATGGAGCAAAACTGTTGTTCATACAGCATGCTTTTTTTTTTTTAATTGTGATGGCCACATTGATGATATCCCTAACACAGTCAGAAGCAAATCTTTTTCCTGTCACTAACCTGGACGATTCAGGAGTTGTCTTTCCTGAAAAACAGAAGGAAAAAGGTGTCAGGTAGCATCCAGGCAAGGAAGAGATGGTTTCATCAGTAACATTTTTATTATTGAGCATGAGGTGCTCTATCTACATATCACTAACCTATCTGTGATTAATTGCGCTGTTGTAGGAGGAGTTTTGGTAGAAACATCTTGCTGAAAAATTTAAAGGCTAGGTAGCCTTTTACGCTGTCATTTAGTATGAGTGTTGGACTGTCTGTGAACACACACAGGTTCACATGGACCAAACAAGGCAGCAAAATCTCCATTTCAAAAAAACACTGAGCAATTTATAAGGCCATGTTTGTTTGTTGGACGTGTTTCTTCTTCTCAGCTTTTTCTCATTGCTGTTAACTCTGGGAAGCACATTGCCCTAAGCCAAGTTTTTCTTTTTTTCCTCAGTTTAACGTTGATAATTAACAGGAAAAAAAATCTGGTGCTCAAAATGGGCAGCGGTGTCTCATTTGTTATTGTTTTGCACCAAGTATGGAAGAAACATCCTCTCCACCAAGATTTCCTGGGACTGTATACACTGGACAGCGATAAACTGTCTGAACAGACCAATGGATTATTAGGTATGACTCACTTGGTGTTTTCAGGCCTGTCTTTCCTTACGAGGCTACGTAATTTGTAGACACAACCTTGTACTTAGCCTTTCTGAAATGAGATAGCGGAGGAAACTGAGATGACATTGATTGGCTGTATTAAGATTTCTGAGAAAATAGTCTGGGCTCAGACTTCATGCATTATCTTTTCTTAAATTCCTCTGCTGCTGCTACTGCGGAAATCACGAGCATCTATTAAAGATGCCTCACTGGCACCTTTAAACCTCTTGCTAAACCCCACCTGCAGATTTTTTTTTCCCTTACTACACTATTCCTCCAGTGTCTTGGATGGTTTGATCTCTCCTTTCGTCTTATGACCTTTCTTCTAAGTACAAGCACTCTGAGAAAATACGTGTGTTTGCTCGATCAGAGTTTGCCAAACCTCGATTAGTGCATCCTTGTAAGAAAAGAAATTGTTAAGGTATACCTTGATTTACTAGTATGTATTGAAATCACAGAATGCCTTGTATCGTCTATATTTTCCTCACGTTAGCTAACATTTTTTATTCTAGTAGAAAGTGAAATTGGTAATTCAGGGATCAAAATTTTGACCGCGTTGAATCCTGTTTTCTGCCAATATAGTGGGTTTGGTGGTGTGCGTTCTCTGTTGGAAAATACACAGAGAGCAGCCATTTTCCCTTGCCCTCCAATTTGCACTTATGAAATGAGGTAAGGGCAGCAAACATTTCTTTGGGTCAGTAAGTTTACTCATTGAGGAGAACAATAAACTGCTGTGAACTTAGTCTCAGTATGCACTTGGAGCAGAATGAGCCAAGGTATCAGTGGTAGTCCGTGAGGTCCGTGTGTCATGGGAAATGCTGTAACAAAGCAGACAAAGAGCAGAATAACGATGGAATGTTATTTATGCTTTCCTGCTCCAGTCTCCTCAGGCTGAAGGACTTTTCCAGACAGAAGATATTCTGCTCTGGTATGAATTGCAGGTAGCAAGAAAATTGCAAAAGCCATGTGGCCTGGGCGTATACCATGTTACAGTCACTGACTGACACAGCTCATCGCTATTTTCGTCATCTTTGACTTTGCCTCTGTATGTCACTAAGTAATCTAAAATCTGGGCTCACTGTAGCCCTCAAAGCACCAGCAGGATCCTGCACCAGCCCTGACAGTGTGTGCAAAAGCTAATCCTGGCAGGAGCATGAAAATCCCTTAGATGTCAGCCTTGTTCTGAGCAGAATCACATCAAAAAATTGCAGAGATCAACACAGGCAGTGTTTGATTAAAAAAAAAAAAAAAGCTAAAGGCTTGGGATTATGTAATGAATACAACTGAATAGACAGGACACAAAGTGAGGGTATCTCAAAGGATATCTAGAAAAGGCTAATTTTACTGTGCACTCAGAAGTTGGAACTTACCTCCAGATGATATGCAGAGAATTCTGGTTTATAAAAATAAAATAATACCACAGGCGTATGTTCAACCTTCCACGAAACCTCGTGTTTGCTTATCCATTCAAAACCCTGAGGGGGACTTGGAAAACAGCAGGGGAATGTCGAACTTCTGGGGTTCCTTGTGGTTTGTTCTGATTTAATATGTGCAACATGCCTGAAATGGTAATTTTGGCTTCTGTTTTTAGGACAGTTTTTCCACCCCATTGACTTCACCATACTTGAAATTCATCCTGGGTCTGATCCCAAGAAACCAGATGCCACAATGATTGTTAAAAACAATGAACTGACAGTAACAAGGTAAAAAACAATTAAGTCTGTAGCAAGGACTTAGGAAAGATTACCTTGTCAAGGTGCAATTTCTGCTTCGATACTCCCATGGCTGTATTTTCCCTTTCAGGGGCTGGCAGAAGGATTACAGAAGCGATCCCAAGCACGGCGTTGATGTTCCTTGCTGGTTTGTTCACAACAATGGAGCCGGGCTGATAGATGGTGTTCATACGGACTATATTGTTTCCAGTCTGTTTTGAACAACTTCCTCCAAATTCCTGGGTATACAGGGTATTTGAAAGAACAGTATTCTTCAATGTTTAAGAAGTATTAAAAATACGTAAAAGCTTACAGTGTTTGGCAATGCCAAGATACGACGGATTCTCACAGAGAGGTTTACTGCATATTTGAGCAAATCTTATGTGCTAAAGAGCTATTCTGCTTGCGTGCACAGGTATCACACATCCCCTGAAATATCCGGAGTTAATTTCCCAGTTTTAAAATTCTGGCTTAAAATGTGTTACTTTGTAAAACATAACAGAAACATTCTATCCTATTTTAAATCAATAACTGAGCATCAGGAGTGATTTAAATAAAAGCATCCCTACTTGGTGCCTTGTTCCATTATTCCAACAGCTATCAATGCTTTCGTTCCAGTTTCAGAAAGCCCAGGAGGCCAGGTGCATTTGGAAATTCAACACACAAGGACAGCTGACAGACCAGCAGCACATGGTTCAGGATAATTCTGTAGTCCTTAAAACCACCTGACCCCTCATCAGTAGGGTGCTGAGGGCTGGTGCAGTGCCATCACTCGAGATGACTGGTACCATCCAGGACTTCTGTGTTTTAGTATTTTAATTTAAGCCTAACTTTTGAATGCCCAGATCTTTATAAATTAATGAAATAGCACAGTTCCAAATGGCACTCAGCTTTAACTTATAGTAGCTATCTTTTGGATGGTATCTTTTTTATGTAAGGGTCTTACTGTCTTCCAGTAAAATTCCTCCTTCTGTTCCCGTAACAGAATTTACATATGTATTTCAGGGCAAGAAATGTCCCATTTATTTATATGTTCATTTTGTACTGGAAGGAATTGTAAGCTAGTAGTTCTAAAGCAAAAAATAAGCAGATTTCTTATTTACTTCAGGTTTTCTTTTATTTAAATGAGCCATAGCGAGGCAATTGTGGTCTCAAATGGCAAAGGAGAAAGTTTCCCTACTGTTGTAGGACAAGGAGAGAAAGTCAGTGTGTGGGAAACTAGAATGCAGACACACCTGGGGAAAGAGGAGTATCATGGGAAAAACAGAGATTGTGTAAGAGGCTTAAGTTGAAAAAGCAAAGGTAGAGGTGAACAAAAATGCAACATAAAAATCAAAGAGGAAAAAAATAGATGAAAAACATACTTACTGTTAAATTCATGGGAGAGACAGGCCTTCTCCGGGAACATAATCCTTTACTAAAAGCAGAAATTTTGTACAAGAAGGAAAAAAAATAAATTTTGCAGGGGGTGGAGGGGGGGGTATCACAGTGGCTGGAGCTCTCTGCGTACTAAATTCCAACACAAATGTATGAAAGAAGACAGTAGTTTCTACAGAAGGCAGCAAGTTACTGAAAAATGAGGAAGGCAGGGAGGGAAACAGCAAGGAATGAGAGAAGACCAGAAAATGGAAGCTAGGATGGTTAAGTTTACACAGTTCTGAATTTTTATTCTAAGATATTGACTTCGATGGAATAAAACAAAATCAAATAAAGCGATGATCCATTTTGGACCCTGAGATAGGAGCTGTGGGTCTGCCCCCATACTCCCTACACTCCAGTAAAACAGAAACCCGCAGCAGTGAACAGCAGATCTTGACCGACCTTGCTGGCAAAGTTCAGGCGTGAGGCACAGCCTGAGCCAGAGCTTTCCTGGTTCATTTATAGGGATGAGGCAAAGCTCCAGGGGTGGCGGGAGTCTTGTCAGCTGTGACCGAATTGTCGGCCAGAAGTTGACCTCAGGGGCTGTAGTCTGCTTCTGCACGGCTTCTGTGGCAGCCTTACAAACTCCTGCTGACACTGGTGGAGACAGAAAAATCCCCTTTTTAACATGGAGTTCTTCCAAGATTCCTGCAACATAGGACAGAACTGGAAATGTAGTTAAATGTGACAATAAGGCGAGAGCGAAGTAGCAGACAGATACATAAAAATTTTACTCCTACCACTGACTGACACAATGCTGGTTAAAAGAGAAGAGCGTGAGGTACACTGTGTATTCTGCATCGGAATGAGAAATTACAGAATGCACCATACTCTTTACTGTGTCTGCCTTCAGCTTCTTGAGCAAGGGAAGGGAGCGTAGGAAGTGAGAAGCCCATCAGAACTCACTGCGGGGCTTGGAAAGGACAGGGGGAGAGTGACCAAACAATGAATTAAGACACAATTCAAATGAAAAAGAGTAAAATGGAACATACTTATGGAACGGAAAGCATGTATGCAGAGGACAAGAAGCACTGCGGAAAGGATTTGGGAGTCGTGGCAGGCAGGCACACCAGCGACACAGGGCTGCTGCAGGTAAGACAGACGTCCCTGTGGGTCCAGCCAGCGAGCGCCTCTTCTAAGATCCAAGAGGCTCCATCAGCCGGGGGCAGCTGCGGGTGCAGTCCCCTGCACGCCTCTGGGCACGCAGCACCTCAACGCAGCACAGACAAACTGGATGCAGTCCAGAGGACAGGAGCGGATTTGCAGAGAAGTTGTAGGAAGCGGGGTTAAAAACCCCAGCTATTTAAAAAGTTGCTGTGAGGAAGGCTGACATCTGGTTTTCTTCCCATCTGTCAAGGTTAGCAGGACCCGCTTCTTTGCAGGGTCTGCTGCTTTGCAGCAAGGGTGAATTGCGTTAACTGGGCAAGTGGCAGCTGGGGGTGCTTGGGGAACCGCAGGCATTGCAGGTTTTATCGGGTGGGTTAGGAGAGCGTCTCTCAAGAATGGTCTGCACATGCTTGAGCCTCAGTTAGAGCAGAGAGGGCCCGATGAAAGATGCCCTCCAGCTGCACCTCGCTGCTCCCTGTTTCAGCGCTGTTTGCTGTCCCTGCAGTTAGCAGGCAGGTGGAGGAGGCAATGTGTAGACACCCTATAACTGAAAGCAGGGAATTTTTAATTTGCAGTAAGTCTGTGATAAAACCCACCATCAACAGCATGTAATTGAAATACAAAGCTTATTTATAATGGAAATAATCTCCTTTTCAAATTGTTAAGCCTGATCATGATGTGGCAAAGCAAGCAATCTGGCATTTCCAGCTTCCAAATCCCACGTTGCCTGTCATGTAATTTGTCCAGCCAAATCTGCATGTCCAGATTTGCGTCTTGGAAGTACAAGCAATTTACGCAAACATATCTTGGCATCACGTGTACTCAGTTCTTTTAAAAAACAGGCTTCTTATTACACCGTTTGCTTTATCTTACACGCTTTGGCAAGAAATGCCTTCTCTTTCAGTACATTGCTTTACAACAATAATGTTTTTCCAGTTATGTATTATTGGCAGGATAGAAAGCAACAGTTGTTAAACCTTCTACAATGCTGGCATATTTATGAGTTCAAAGATACACAGGAACTGAAGTTTTAGCACACAAAATACTGTTGGAATTAAAATCTATGAAAAAACCTGACGCCTAAAACTACAAAGTGCATTCCACAGGGCAGAGGCTTCTGTGTGTACGTTTCCTCTGAAACCATACATTGTCTTGGTTCTTTGCTATTTGCAAAACATCTTCCAATGTTTGCAAAATGTCGTATGAAATGGTGCCAAAAAAACCTGCTGAATTTCAGGGTTGAAACGCTGTCTTTTGCAACAAGCCAGAGGTCTGTTTCACAACAGCTCGATGTCTGTTTTGCAGGGGTTTTTAAAGCAGAGCCTCAGAAACTGCAATGAGGAACCGGACTGCAGGCGGCGTGGGCTGCCGTCCCCACCGTCGTCCTATTGCTCATTTCGTCAGCTTTGAACCCTGTTACAGAACAATCTCCAAAGAACCCTAATAGAACGAAATTGCTTTTTTCCATGAAACAAAAAATGAGACAAATGGTAAACTAATACTAAACTAAAATACTCATGCTAAACTTCATACTCTTTTTACAAAACTCGTAGTTCAAGAACACCGTTGTTTGCAACTGGATAGAGCGTATACATTTTAGAAATCTATTACTGTTTGCATAACACGTTTGTCAGATTAGGTGATGCCACTATTTATTTTTATTTGAAGACCTAAGTCCATGCATCCATATCAAACTATGAGCCGATAATGTCAATTTTATTTAAATCATTCACATAAATCTTCAATAACATAACCACACTGAGTATGAGAAGCCATTTTAAACTAACAAACAAGAAGCAAGCACATTCTAATCTTGAAAGTATAATTCTTTTGCGTTAAAAGATTTGTGACATTTACATAGAGTAACAGGTAAGGCTTTAGCCGTGTGGTTTCTCAATGAGAGGAAGTATCAAAAATATTTGGAAGGGAACCATTCACACCATTTTCTTTCCAGAATATGCTTTTCTAGGGAGTTACATCTATTGACCAGCAGGAAACAGGATCACTGGTTGACTCAAGCCTGTAATCCTTCTTGTATTGCCTGAAACAAAATCAAAACAAGAAAAATTTGTGATAAAATAACCAAAGGGCAGGCCCAGAATCGACCTGACGTTTGCAGGTGGTACCAGGAGTCAGAGGGCCTGCGCGCAGGCAGGGCTGGCACCTCTCCGCTCCCGCGGCTGGAGGCAGCGGTGGTGGGGACACACAGGGACAGCGAGCAGAAGCTGCACGCTCACAGCGTTTCTTCCACATCACAGGGACTTGCTAAAAGCAATTGAAGTGTAAAAATTTTTTCTTGTGGTAAATCCAGCTGAGGAAACACACTCTCTCTATCCATGTAAACGAGGTAGCAGAACCTTACTTTATTTGGGATTTTACATGCAAACCGTAGCCCCAGGGTATGATTTTCCCCCACTATAAAATAAGACCCTTGACCGCTGTAGCACCACTTAACAAGCAACAAATTCAGGCTGTCAGGGAAAAATTCAAGCACAAGTTCCTATTATTTACACCAAAGAGGTGTATTCTTTTGATCTCCCATATTAGCTGATAAAATACATCTCAGAGCGTGCACATCACTCACCCTCATCCCGTCTCTGTTACCTGGTAACTTTGTGCACAGATCCAGACACGCTCAGGAGTCGTTCGTCAGCTCTCTGATCGATCTTGGAATTATTCTCAAATTGTGCTTTTGAATAAAATTGACCTAAGCAACAGACACACAAATTATTTAAAAACACAAACCGTCTGAGTGCTGTTGTTCATTTAACCAAAATGGTAGCTATAGCACCAGGAAAGCAGCCATCTGCCTCGGAGAAAGCAAACAGACAAAAAGGCTGCGTTTGGAAGCTCCTTTAGCAAGTTTAGAAGTTCAGAAAATTCCCGTGTTTCAGCTGTGATCTCCTGTTATCCCTAACACTCCTCCACAGAGAGATGGAGCCTTGCTCTGATGGGTTTTCACCTTTGTTTGTTTGTTTTAAAATATGCAGCCTCTCCAGTTGTAAAGTTTTTGAAACAACTTCAACTTTAGTCCCGTTAGGATTTTTGGAGTTGAGAAGCTCAGGACCAGCTGGCTCTCATTTTGTAACCCTGATTGTTTACAATTTTACGTCCATTATTTATAGTTCATTAGTTGACATCAAATGAATGTGCTGCATAAATCATGTCATTCCACAGCACTGTTGAGGTTAAGCCCGACTATTATTTTAGTCTTAGTTTAATGTTTGCTAAACCCGTGATAGTCTATTTAGGCTTGTACCACCGGTGAGCGCAAAAGCTACGTTTCTAGGGTGAGACCTCCCCTCTTCACAGAGTAGGGTCTGGATAGCTGCGCAGTAAAAGGCAACGTTAGATGCCTGAAAAGCATAAATTAAATGTGAAGTTTCTCTAGACTCCCCTGAATTGCAGCATTCCTGCTGCCTTGCCTGCCCACCACTTTTCACGAGCACTTGTCAGGACCCAGGGAAGTAAAATCTGAATAAGGGTTTATGATGTGGCTCAAAAAAATGCACCACGCTGTCATTGCAGGGGCTTCGTTGCAAGATCATCCTTCTTTTCTGCATACACCCGTAATGGTACATACCCAGAACTCCACTGACTTTGTCAGAAAAACGGTCGGTGTTCAAGAAATACAGCCCGAGGAACTCATCTGGGAATTTTACAAAGGAGATTTTTACTGTGACTGTTTCGGGCAATGATGCTGTAACGCTCCTTTCCTTTTCAACTGAGACTCTCAGCCTAGAAAGTAAATTATGTCGTTATTTCCAGGAATAATACGAAGAAAGAATATGTCTTTAACTATCTGATATTAATTAATTAAGATAATTTAGTTTTTGCCTTTTGTCTCTTTGCAATTGCATTTTTCCCGGTCTGTTGGTGGTTATTTTCAAGCTGCACAACAGATCTTTCCTGTATCAGGTTACATGCAAATACACCGACAGAGAAGAACTTCTTGCTGATGAAAACACCTTACTATGACAAGAAAGGCTTGGATGGAGAAAAAAAAGAGTATTTTTTCATCATTGTAATGAGAAAAAAGGTAGACTAGATAAAATAATTCAATCTATTTTATGAACAAGTCAGATACTTTTTTCTTGGATATTTCACAAGTTTTTCAGACCCTGCCTTTCTTCTAAGCCATTAGTTTTATTTTGACCCCAGGTGGGCTTGCAGAACACAAACATCCGCTGTCATTTTTCTCCCTTGCAGATCAGGTTAGACAAAAACACGCCCACGGGCGCTGGTGTATGAAGCGCTGCAGTTGCAGGGGCTCCGGCGCTGGGCTGAAGCAGGAGGATCATTCTGCTTGGCAGACGACAAATTGTAGAGGCGTAAATCCAGCATGGTCTTGGCTCCATTCGGATTATGAAAATAATTGAAAGCCGTTGGTTTAGGACTTCTGTTACTGTCTAGAACTGCCTATCAGGGAGGGAGTGCTGTGTGTGCTGTCTGCCCCAGACCAACAGCAGATCCTCCCAGAGGCTTATTCCGCAAATGCAAAAAAGCTGGTGGAACGAGCTACTTTCAGCTCTTCCTTGCAGTACTGAAGGATCCTGCTCTAAACAGTCGGACAAGTGAAGCCTGCATTTAAAGCACCCTTTCTCCAACAGCAGACATTTAGTTACAGACAGATATTCAAACACATTATGCCTTCCCATAAAAAATGTCAGCTGCCGAGATGTGAGTTATTGCTAAAACTGAGGAGAAAGAAAACTTCAGCCTGTGTGGAGCCAACCGATGCGTAAAAGAGACAGTAAATGTCAAAGCCGTCACTTCGCAGTACTCGCCCTGGGGCTGGAGGAACACAAAGCGCCTGGTGGCGGCCAGCACGGCCGTGGCACAGGGGCTGCTCTGTGCCGCAGTGGGTCCTTTTCTGCGGAAGGTAAACGTCCTGCCTCTGACGTCGAAGCAGAAAGGCAGACTGGTGGTGCAGTGGGTTTGTTTCTCTTACACAGGCGTGGAGAATTAAACCCAAGCCTTTTTGCCCCCCAGCATTTGAAGTGGGGGATTGTGAAGGTGCTCCGCTTCCACTCACGTTGAGTTACTCACCGGATGAGGACATTCGGAAGCACTTACTGGAAGCAATGGCATGTGTGAAAGTGGAGGCTTGGATGAAACAAGATCTGACTCACGTTCTCAGGTTTGGGAAAGGACAGGACGATGTTTCTTACCCCTGGATGGTGGAGGTGGCTGACTCTGTCCACAGCAGCCGAGTGCTCTCATTGTTGTGGTTTAGGACGATCTCGTCCACGGAGACGTGGATTCGCACAGGGGGATTCACATAGGTAATTTCAAACTGCACAAAGCGATTTGTTCTGTCCCCAAGCTTCCCCGTCACAGTGACTCCTTCAGTAAGATTCACAAAAATTTGTCAAGTGACTGTGCTTTTAAGGTACGAGTGATCATAATAAAACCTCTTTGTCTTTGCTGCTGAAACAACTTAAGGGTCTCAAATCTAATTTTGGGAGGCACAGCACACCCAGATTTCAGATCCATGTGCCCCCAAGGCTGCAGTGGGGTCACCAGAGCCTGTTCACCCCCACCTCCTCTCCCAGAGGTGGCTCCACTCCATAATCAGGGCAGCTGACAAGTGGTGCCTGGGGCCGTGGCTCCTCTGGGTACAGGACCACAGAAAAACTGCAGCGCGTTAAGAGCGCGCGTCTTTCTGTTAGCGTGAAGGGACCGTGGCGTTTAAGGTCTCTGCATCCTCAGAAGCCCCCAAGGGCTGGGCAGGGCAAAAGCCTAAAGGCCATGGATGTGACGCTAGAAGGAGAAGGAGCTGACCCACAACAAGACCTGTGAGAATTGCCCTCAGCTGTTGCACCGTTAAAGTTAATATCACCTGATAGGAAGCAAAAATTAACCGCAGCCTCTCCGGTCACTGCAAGGCAGCAGATGTGATATGGCTCTTCACGAAAGGGGGTTATTCCCAAAGACACCAACTGCTCTCATAGACCAAATTGATTCTCCTTGTCCTTGGTATCAGGCGTGATCTGGCTCACTCACCTTGCTCCGGATCCGACAGCAGGTGGACAGACGGCTGTGCTTTTCCATCAGTATTTAAACAGATTATTTCATTTTGTTTGGATAATTGCAAGAGAAGCTGTGGATATTCTTTTGCTGAAAAGCCAAAAGAACAATGTTAGCACGCAAACAAAATTTTAGCTTGCGCCCTTAGGATAGGCACAGCAAAATGACTTAATTTATACCTAAAAGATTAGTTATAGCTTTTATACAATAGAATGATTAAAAACAACTCAGTAATAAATATTGAGAAGCACACTCAAACACAGCATCTTGATATGAAGGAAAACAACAGATTTTTAAACTTAGAGTTTACTAAGGACAATGAGCCCTTAAAAAACCTGAGGCTGAAGATCTGTTGTACTACATTTCTGCTGGTGGTTATATGCTTGAGCCAGAGAGGCTTTTCTCGTGGGATACAGGGATATTTTTCATTTAAGTGGAAAGAACCAGCCAAGGTTTGCAAGAAGAGGCAATGGGTTTTCACAGGGTTGATGCAGTCAGAAAAGACATTATTGTATGAAAACCTGTACATTAGTTACATTAATTATTAAAATGAGACTATTACTTACCAAGAGGTTGTGCTCTCATTTTGTCTCTTGGGCTGACAACTGAAATACTTAAAATTAGTAAGCAGAGTTTAATGAAACATTTTTCTCTAAGCAGGCTAATTAACCAGGAAGAATACTGTGACAGAAGCCTCTTTAGCAGAGCTCTTCACTGACCTCCACGCAGACCTTTACTTAAAACACGATGTCCCAATGGACAAAAAAAGCACAATGTCCAGTGCCTGTTTCTCTTAGGATCAACTGTGCCGCTGGGGCATGATCAGTCTGAGCTGCGGGAGGGTTTAGTTGTGTTTTTAACGGCCGCTACGCAGCATTGAACCCAGCACGCCCACCCCAGCTCCTCTCGCACGCGACTGTGAATAACTACCTACTGACAACAGCTTCTTGTTGCTGCCAGGTTGCTGCTCAGAGCGCCATCGACCTGAAATAAAAGGTTTATCCAATGTTTTGTTGGTTTGGGGTCGTGCCTTGCATCTCTCTCACACTCTTTAAAACAGGGAATCTCTCCCACTCGTTGCCTTCTGACTTTTTTGGATCCAGGCATGAGTGCACGTGTGTGGATTCTGTGCAGGCAGCAGCCAGCACCTTCTCTGCTCGGCGCTATGAGAGCTCATGGGATGCTGAATTCTGTCTCTGCAGTGCCCTGGGATTTCCTCCTTGCAGGACAGGTGTTGTCATTGTGCAGACAGCTGTACCCCACATTGGCTTCACACAGCAAACCCCAGGACTGGTAAATTATTTTTTTTTTACACCCATTTCCTTCAGCCTACTAATATATGCTTTTCCAGATCTTTCACATTTTTTTTTCAGGAGATATAATAAAGTTTTATTTCTGAAAAGGGACCGAGATTTTTTTCAAAACTTTATAGTTCATCATAAAATATCTGTGGACCAACATACGTATAATAAAAACTAAATGGTATATCAAGTGGGCATCCACAATCAAAAGGTATTCATCATTAAAGTAGTGTTGCTATGAACCTACCTATGAAATAAACTTTATAAAATTATTCTGAGTAAAAACAAGGGAGGAGCACTTACCAGAATATGGTCCGCTCCTCCGTCCATAAGCATCTGGAGAAAGAAAACAGAGTACCTGTATTTTATTCAGGATTGTATTACATAGATCAGAGGAGCATCTCAAACATCAAATTTGAAATTCTCCAGCTGCATTTGTCTTCCTTTCCCAAAGTAAACCATCTGCAGTAATGAAGTCCACAGAACATGAGCACTGATCCTGGGAAAATATTTCTAGCCAAAAGATGGAAATGGACAAAAACTAAGAACTTTGTGAGGAAGGGATTTGAATGTCTCGTGGGTGCTTCTGGTGGAGGCGGGCACCCAGCACGGGAGTCTTTGCAAAGGAACTGGCACATGTGGAGCTACGGCACCGGCACAGGCTCACAACACGGTCTCTCTGGAGCACTGCAGCCCTAGACAAGAGCTGTTACCGGCAGTAAAAATCAGATGAGCTCAACATGAGAAATTGCAGTAACACCCAAAAGACCACATCAAAACCTCCCTTGGGCCCAGCAGCCCAGCATCCTGTTTGCCCCTCCTCCTCCCTGGTTGCTCCAGCAGTGCTGGTCCATCACAACAGAGAGCAACGGTGCTCAGCAACGTTCTGGCGAGCACCAACTCCAGATCCAGTGGGGACGTCCCTGTGCCCTCAAGCAGCCATGCCTGCCCAACCATCACAGCAATGTAGGGCTTGGCACCTGCTATGGAAACAGGTCGTGCTGCAGGGGTGCCCTCAAACTCTTCTGTTGCAGCCAAAGGGAGCTTTGAGCGAAGGGCAGTGCCAAGCTCTGTGTGCCCCCTGGGCAGGCCATCCTTGTGGTCAGGGAGTTCTCTGCTATTAAACTCCCCAGAGCCACTTTGAAAGAGGCAACCTTCAGAGAACGGGGCAGCATTATGATTCCCTCAATACATTTCTGTGAAAGAACTGGAGCAAAACGAGGGCACTTTGCCTATGAAAGCATTACTATTATGATGTATTATCATAGCTGAGATTACCAGATTAATAATGCTAGAAGTTTAAAATTAATATTCAAAGTGATCTATTGTTTCCAGAAAGAGAGAAAAAAAATACCTAAATCATCCTCAGAAGTCATTCCAAAATGTCTTGAGCTTAACATGTTGATAGGCGCTATATGTGCTTCGCACACGGTAGGAAGAAGCAGAAAACATCATTAGCACTGTTCGCTTGAAGAACTGTTTTTCCTCACGAGTAAAGACAATTTTGGCCTTCAAGACTTTCTGAATGGAAGATTTTCTCCCTTTGACTGTGTTATCCACCCAAACCTTACACAGACCTTGGCAGCTATTGCTTACGTTCTCCTTCACATATTTTTCCAAATCTCAGATACTTCCCTCTAGAGAACAACCACAACGAGCTCTTTTTTTTTTTTTCCCGTTAGAGACTATTATGGAAATATGCTTCTAGAAAAGAAGAAAACATTTACCTCTTACTGGAAAACTGCTAGGCTTCTCATTATCTAACGCAAGGAAGAGGGACAGATTAGTGTCATACAGTCACCACTCAATGACTTTACCCATGTGCAAACCAGAAAATTGGGACAAGGGGGTGTTGGGCTTCAGGTGATAAGCTTCTTTCTTGTTAAAGGATGGGTAGACAGAGCACACGCAAGACTCCTAGCGATAACGTGCTTTCCTCCCCCGCATTCAATTTTCCACATTAATGCTACAGAGAAAAGTGCAGAATCCCTTTGCAGTGGCAGGAATGCCGAGTAACAGCTGTTAAATTACTTTTAGTTAATATTTAAACAAATTATTTTCCATTTCAACAGTGGTGCCCATTTCACCACTTCAGCTTTCACAAAAATCCTGTATGTTTTATTTCGAAAGGAAGCTAATCCCTGAACTCCTGCCTCCGATGGGGCATATTACCGCATCACATCACTATGAAATGAACCTATACTGGAGGTCAACAACTCATCAATAACAGTGGCATATTTCGGGGGACCGTTTGATGCCCCGTTTACCAGCTTCGGTGGGCTTGTTCGCCAGCTCCGTCTGCTGCTGGCCAGCGGGTTTGGTGACCACCATGGAAGTGAGGGGCGTAACGAAGCTGTATCGCAGAGACAGCTCCAAGGCTTGCGCCTCCAGGGTTTTCTGGTCCTCCTCTTGTGCTGAAACACTAAAGTCTGTGTTAATTATGAAGAAATAATGTATAGAGGCAATGAGCAGGTCATCTTCAGGTTCTTTTTCATCTTAGCTGTGTCTGAACAGATATTTTATATTATTGAAGGGTGAATAGACTTATTGGGATAACTCAGCTGTTCACGTGCTTGAAATTATGGAGATTCTTAATTGTTTGCAACACTGGAGCCTACGTATGGTTCAAATACATAAAAATAATAGAGAGAGGATCTATGAAATGTCTTACTGACATACTTATTCTCTTTACTAGCTATTGCCATTCACTTATCTACAGATAATGTTTCTGAATGTGTAACAACAGCTCAGCACAATCCATGCAATTAAAATCTATTTCATATTGATGTCATGAAGATTATTTTATATTATGTTTTCATATGTATACATTAAATATAGATACATCATATATTATATATACATAATATAATACATACATATATAACATATATACCTAAATATACATTATGTTTTCAAGTGTATACATATATATACACATTTAATGATACAGCGCTATCATAAACTGAAAGGCACCTCATGTTCCGCATACAGTAATGTAGCATTCTTCCAGTATACTACGTTTTTAGTACTACCTGGAGAAATACTTGTTTCTTTGTCTTTTCCAATCATATATTTTGCAAATAAGGAATTTGTGTTTTAAGAAGTTAGATATTTGTAATGCAAAACATTAAAATAGCTTACAATCTTTCCAGAAGCTGCTGAATGGTTAAGTAAGCCCACAGTCTCTCTATGAAATTTCCAAAGATGTAACTTTGATTTTGAAATACTTGCTCCTTCTCTTTGACATTTGCTTCTTCTTTAAGAGTCAAGTCACTAGTATGCTGAAGTGGGAGAAAACTGACCATTAAAAGAACAGTTCCAGACTTCTTTTATAGTCACAATATTAGACACCTTTCAGTACAAAAGTGCTCTTTCCATCCATCAGTTTTGTCCTTTTCCCATTGGAAAATGCAGCTACAAACTATCAAAGTGGCATGTATTCTGGATATATATTTCTGGACTCAAAAATATGTTGAAAAAGGAGGTAATGAAATTGTTCTATTTCAACATTTTTGAGATGAATAATTCAGATTTCCTTCTCCATTCTAAAACTACAAATCAGTTTCCTAAAAATACCTACAAGGCCAAAATACTATTGTTTTGAAAGGATTAAAATTGCTGTTTGCTTATTTGTGGGCGTACTTCAAGGTTTTTCTTTTGCAGCAAACTCAGGAGGTGAAAATCATTTAAATTCTCAACTATTTTCCTAAGATGGGAAAACAGCCAAACGCCCAAATGTAGAGAATGTATATTGCATGCAAAAGACTTCTTGGAGTCTCCTATTGCACCATAAAAGACAGAAGGGAGATACGTTTTTCACAGTTGATAAAACTAAACACTTACTGACTGAGCTTTAATTTCTACCGGCAAAAGTTCAAGCTCATTGCTAATTTTTCCAGATACTATAATTTCAGATCCTTCAAAAAACAGCTTGAAATTGTTCTTGGTTAATCCCTCAACGGCATTTTCTGGATATTGCATTTCAATTTTCATCAATATTGGCGTAGCCACCTCTTGATAAAAGCCCTGAAGAGAAGCAGAGAGAGAGTACATGCACAAATGACTGCAAAATTATGCAAAGCAATATGTTGAATGTCTGAAACCCCCTTAAAAAGAAGGGAACAAAGCTTTTTCTTCAGCAACGTAAGACGGCTGCGAACCTAGAAAAGAAATAAATATTTCTTGCCAAGGTTCAGCACATCTTCTCCAGCCAGGCTGGCGATGCCATATAAAACTGTACTTCCCATGGTAATTCAAGTACCCAAGCAGCATCCCCGTTATCACCACCCCATCCAGTTAGGTGCTTTGCTTTAGCCGCTTTTCATGTCTGATTTTTTAAACTTGATTAATCCTGAGGATTAATCTTTCCCTTTCTGGACTAGGGCTGGCGTTAAGCAAATCCAGTCTCTGCACATCCAGCCAAAATAGGTTAGAAATGGCTTCTCAAAAAAGAGAATGTCCTGAAAGTTATAACCCCTCTCCAGATGGACAGGAAAGACCCAGGCTGGTGGTACTGCAGAGCCAGTTTGCGTGTAGGTGCCTCAAACTACCCACTGATTTTTAGGGGAACCATAACAAACAGCTTCCAATGGTGGCACTTCAAGAGGTTTGAAATTGGACCCAGGAACCGAAGGTTTTCCACCATCACCTGCCCCGGACAAGTTGTCTTTTTGCAGAGGTACAGAAATGTGTGAGTTTCCAGTTTTGTCCGAATGCAGCTGATTTGAGGAGGACTTCAACTTGGAGCCATGGTTAGGGTACAAACCCTCCGATACCCCAAAATTGCCTTCCTCTCTCCCCAAAATTAACGGATAAACTCAAAATCAACTCTTCATCTCAGAAAATCTGTGGTTTTGCTGCTGAGACTAGACATAAGCCTTGGACGATAGATGGCTTTTCTGGCATATTCCTTAGTCCTGACCTGGAGCTGCAGGGCTGCATCAGCGTTTTCATATATACGACGTGCTATTCCCCCATTGCTTAGGGCCATTTTCTCCAGGAACTTGTAACTGACATCAAACCCGAAGCCAAGGCAGAAAAGAGCATATTTCCCATTGACTGCTTTCTGAATATTTTCTTGAATTACTTCCAGGTTACTCTCACCTGTAATTGAAACAAAAACATACCTTTTGTTTTTTTTTAAAGCAGAAAAAGACAGCAGCTGGTTTAATGGAAAATCCTGCCTAAAGCCTTTTAAAAATAATTCAGAATAAAATATTGAAAATATATGGGACACAATTCTGTTAATTGAATTGGAGATGAAAGCACCACTTTGCATTTGGAGTGCCAGAACCTGATTCTCACCCTTAATGACTTTTACTAAGTTCTACTCGTGCCGTCGTGGCTAAGTGCAAAATATTTTACAAGATTTTGGGAGCCAGAGGAGGTTTTTAGGACCAAAGAGACACACGCTATAGTTAACAGCACAAGGGATGGAAACACTTGATCAAGCGTTGGGAAGACAAGTACAATCCATAAAAATTATGTGCATGAATTCAGCGAAGAATGGATTGGTTAATGGCGTAATTCAGACAAACTGCAGATTGACTCAGCCATGCTTCTCTCCCAGCCCTTCTGTGCGACAAAGGGAGAAGATTTTCACACCATCATCTGATCCCATTTGAAGAGCCGCTGATGGCCCTGTATGGAGAGCTGCTCCACCAGCATTTCCAGGCAGGAACTGTCACTGACTGTAGCAATATCACGGGAGCAGCTCAGATCTTTCCCTTTCAGCCTGCTTTGCCAAGGAAGGCAGCGTATGCAATAACACTGCATGTATTCACCTGGCATTCCACCTCAGCCTGATTTCTAGCCAACTCGTGGATGTGCAACGCGCTTGGGGGTATTTGGGACTCACTGTGGCTGTGCTGAGTGGGCAGCACCGTGAGCTGAATTTTATTAAAAAAACCCAAACGAATAAACCAAGCCCAAAGCAGTATGGATCACGCGGTCTGAAAGGCAGACTGATCTTATTAGAGGGCTTACAGTTGAATTAATGTTGTTGGCCTTGGAGGGATGCTGGTGCCACACAAAACTCAGACATACTCCTGTTCAGAACAAATGATGTTTGTGCCATGCATTGGGAGTTACTGTTTATTTAACCCAATATTTCTATCTCAACCCTATGGTTTGTGCTATCGCAGCTGATCGCTAGTTAAACAGCTAGACGTGGAAAAGAACAGAAAGCAAGAGGCACCTTGAAAATATCTCAAGTTTCGGGCAAGGATGGTGAAGAAATACAAGCAATACCTCTCAAACGGGACCATACATAATATATGCAAATTGTCCATGTTTCAGCTCTAAATATTTTGCTTTCACGTTTCAGCTGTGCCTGGAGTATCTCCAACAATTCCCTCGCGTTTATAAACTGGGAAGCCAATGGTATTTAGCAAAACAATTCCCAGCTAGAGGACACGTAGCCATGGGCAGGCAGGCCCTGCCATGGCTTCTTACAGCCCTTGCCAGAGCCCTCTCATAATCATCCTCTCTGACGCAGGTCCAGCGATAGCCCAGCCTTCTCGTACCCAAGCTCTTCTGAAACAGAGACTGTTTATCGACATCTGGGATGCAAGTGTAAAAGAAAAGAATCAAGGAGAGAGAGGACTGAGGCTAGTGTTTACTCACCAGAAGTGGGCTGGCCGTCTGTCAGCAAAATAATCATGGAGACGCTCCGTTCTGGCAGCCTCTCGGCTTTGTCCAGCATGCTCACAGCTGTCAGCAGGGCACGATTGATATCTGTGCCTATAACGAGAAAGCAGGCATCTCTCACCTAAAAAGGATAATCATCTGAAGAAATCAGTGCGCTTCATCTGCAGAGGGCCTGCAGAGTTGTTTAAAGTTTTCTGCAGGAAGTAATCCTTCGGAGAAATGAGGACTTAGGGCTTCAGCCTACTGGGCTTAATTACGGTGTATTATATTGCATCGGCGATGCTGGAGTATTCATTTGGGACCATTTTCCATACATGTGTCATGGGAAATACAAACATGTCTAGAGCCATTAAAAGGTGTTTAAATAAACACACTGTCATCTGTTAACCTAGTTTAAGAAGTGTCTCCCAGCCTTGTTCGAGAAGTCAGAGAAAAGAGCTGGGCACGGGTGAGCTTTATTAGTGTTAGCACCTGGGTTAAGAAAAACCTATGTTAATACTGACAGCTTAACATCCACCGGAGATGTAGCCCTTTAGATGTGCTTAAAACTAAATAATAAAAGAAGTGCACTGAGTGATGCAGCAATTGAAATTCTTCATGCCTGTTTTGACTGTTTCGTTGCTGTATTGTGGCTTACACAGGAGTATAACTTTGGACATACTTTATTTTACAAGGGGACCCTTGATACTAAAAAAATCAGATGTCAAATGTTGAGTGAATTGCCATTTTTCTGTAGAAAAGATATACTACGGGGAAATCTTTCAGCCACTTGTGTTATAAAAATCTGAAACTGAACTTTGTGGCTTGTATGGTTCACAGACGTGATGTAACCACCTCTCTCTACAGCCATATCGTAACGTAGTCACCAATCCGTCCAGTCCCATAACCAGCCTTTCTATCTCACCCATCACTCATCAGTATTAAAAAATTTACTTGCTTTTTGAGCAGTGATGGTAGTTCTGCGGCAGTACATGACCAATGAAAAAACCATTTTTTTTCATAGCAATATATTATATCGGGTGCACATCTGTGGTTACAAGCGTCTAGGTGGTGCCTTGTACCTCCGCTAGCAGAAAGAGTTTGCACGACTCCTGCAGCACTCGCCACGTTCTCTGCAGTGGCTTGCAGCAAAGAGCTCTTCCACTCCACCACTTTGCTGTTAAAGGTGATAAAGCTGAAATGATCTTCTGGACGGAGGTCTTGCAAAATCTTCAACAAAGCATCCTTCGTCTGTCCCAAGGAGAAAACAATCACTTTGGATTTCTACTTCTCTGCCAGAACTGGGATTGGAATTGCAGTGTAATAAGGATTTTTTTTCTACAGCACTATTCAAGTTGCAGCCCAATTTAGTTCTAATGGTATTTTTCAGGTTGAGACCGTCAGAAACGGCTGATTCACTTAAATTACAGATACAAAAAAACCCCTATGAGGGCTGTAGTGGGCTCGGTTGCTCTCTAGCAAAGCTACACACACAGTCATCAATAAAGGTAAAACAGACAAGCTAATTCTTTAAACTTCATTAAAAGAAAAAAATAAGAAGCAAAATATTCTGCAAAGATAGACAGAAAAAGTGCTCTCTGCCTTAATGTTTCATACCTGTGAGAACAGCTGTATCAGAAAAGTGTTGCTCTTTAATAGCTTCAACCTGTGCACACGTATTTTCAAGCATTTCTATATGTCTGAAAATTTTGCTGTGTCCAAAACCAGCGTGTATTTCAAAAGTGAAATGCACAGTCACTTTCTCAAAAGGCTGGTGTGGGTGACTGATGCAAGCAGAGGTCAGTACTTTGAGGAAAGCTACCTGTTTAATCTTTCTGCCTGCCATGGAGCCACTTCGATCTATAACGAAGATGACATTTTTGGGAAACGCCGGCATTTCATGGGGTGCGAAGTAATGCACAAAATATCCATTGACAATCTGAAATACAGAATGTGAAATCATGTATAAAATTACATCTAAAAATAAATATTGCACCTTAACATTCTGGCGTAGCGAGAAGTAGGGGTGCAAGCTCAGCATTCTGTTCTTCTAGATAAGCCCAAATCAAAGAACAATTACAACGTATTTCCTAGCTGGAAGCTAGATTATCTGTAGAGAGAAAATTACAAGAGAAAAGCATATATATATATAAAATATATTATATGCCTCAGTGCCATGAGATACTTGTATTCTCACTGCATATTACGTTACCTCTTTATTATCACCTTTGAGTACATCCCTGCTCATTGGCTGTGACTGCCATCTTTTAGCACACCCATGTATACTTCATTAGTGAAATGGTATGGAAAATAATGTACTTTATTCCCTAGGATATGCATTGGTCCATACATATTCTTGCTGTCTTTAGTTATGCCTCAGTTTTCACAAAACATAAAAGAAAACTGAGCAGTCATTTTAAGTTGCATAAATCATATTCCTCTCAACTTCATTTACAAGAAGACACAAATAAAACTTAGATCAGCCAAAATAACAATAATAATAATAAAAGACTGTAAAGAGACATCTATAAAGTGGCAATATAGATTTGGTATTGAAACAAAATTTGAAAGATTGACTTTTTTCACGGATGATCCATTCTTGCAATGTGTCTGAAGTCCCTGGGGATTTACTGAACATCACCATCAGTTCCTGCTGACCCTAGATTAATGGAAATAGATTTTCCTGTCACTTTCGGTGTTTCAAAGTAAATGTTGCTGTTTTGCTGACTGCATTTCACATTCAGACATATCTCTGACCTGGAAGCATTTTTATTTCTATTTCTTTTTTACCTGTATATCACCTGCAGTAGCACCTCTCTTAACATCGTAACGCACAACAAAATCGCCATTGAGGAGGGTTTCATTGAGGTCAGGATTCATCTTCTGTTGATCTACAGTTGGCTTAAATAAAATATGAGCCTGCAAAGCAATCGGTAGAAAAGATTTAAAGCAACATAACCTAAAGCCGTCACCGGCGGTAACATCTGGCCGCAGCTGCTTTACCTTGGTTTCGTTCTGCACTTTTGTGAGGGCCTCAGTTAACTCATTTGTCATGAACGTGCTGTCTGTCTCCAAGAAGCGTATGCCTTGGGGCTCAAAGATGTGCACATCAATCTGACAGCAGAGAAGAAGTCGGCGTCGGCATCTCGCAGGGAACACGGCCGCGTGCGAAAAACACCACGCTGCTCCCTGGCCGGCCCTCACCGAGGCGGCTTACCTGGAAGTGCTTAACAAGCTGCTTCGGTCGGACCTTGATCAGCAGCTCGAACTTCCCCAGCTGCCGCTTCAACAGCTCCTCGTACGTCAGCTCAAAAGTGGCTTTGCTGGCGGCCGCAATGCTGACGGACACGTGAAACTGCTCCAGTTTTCTGTCTGTGATTCTGGGGCAGGAGGGGCAGAACAGAGATTTACCTCCTGTGGGGAAGGTTTGCTTGTGGTGGCCGAACTTTATGAAGTGTGCTAAATAATGGCCAAGGGCCCATGTGGAATAAACAAAGAGTAGCCGTAAAACTTATTAATCATAGAGAAGATTTTTTTACATTGCGGGCGGTATTACATACATGACACATATTACATTAGCGTGCCATGGGTGCTGCATATGCAAGCTGAGAAACGGAGCAGAAACCTCTGCATGCCTCAGACCGGGACTGAATACATGGCAAGCACAGATTAAGTATACCCCAAAAGTATGGTGTCTGCTCAAGTGCCATGGTCCTCTGCGCTTGTGGGGAAGCAGAATCAATGACTGAGCATTACCCCAGCCCGGAAAGGTGCTCCTGCACAACAGCAAGTCCCAGGGCAGCACTAAACAGTGACACCTCCCACCGAAGCCCATTGCAGGACCAGATATAAATCATATATATATGTAAATACATACATACACACCCCCCGTCCCTCACAAGAACAAGAACCCAAGGCTGCTTTTCACGTTTATCCCCACTGAGAGGTGGCTGGCTCCGGGGTTTAACCTGCCTCCAGCCAAATGAGAAGCTGAGGAAGAGCATTGGAGCAGCCTTACTCAGGACAGCAACGTACTTGACGAGGCCGGCGCTCTGCCCGCGCGAGACTGCAGTCTCATATTCCTTTTGAGCAGAAGCTTTCTCCTTTATTATTCCTGGGTATACTTTGCCGTCAATGGACCTGTTTGGTTTCCATAAAAAAATCATTAATAGTAGAAGGAAAGAGCTGGGTAAAGAAACACGAGGAATGCTGCACTTTGTGGCCCTTGGGGCATGAGCAGGGTACACGGTTTGGCTCGCACATTCCTCCTCATCCAGGAAGATGCCAGGAGCCACGACCACAACACAGCCCTTCCCCTTGCAGGGTCTCGGGGAGGCTGGAGCAGCAGAAACACCACCACTGAGCACGTTTGTCACCCACCGTGTGCAGGAGGCAGCCTCGCCCTGACCCTGGGCACCTTATTTCTATTTGGCTGCCTACTACTTGGCCCCACAGAGCAATTTGCGCAGGACACTCCAGAGCTCAGCTCCTTGTGCTTTTTGCTCAGCACCTCCTGAGAAGAAAGATGAAACCCTCCCCACCCGCCAGAGCTGCCTCGTTCACACCACAGGTAAGGACTGGTCCTACATGGAGAAGTTGGTGATGAAGGCCGTCTTGGGTAACTCCACTTCAAAGGTCGCCTCCCTGGACTCATTAGCTTGGTTGACAATTTTGCTGGTGATGACGGTGTGAGCAAATCGTGATGTGACCTTGCAGTCTACGTAGAGGCTGTAGATTTCAATAGCATGCTGGAAAGAAAAAATAAACGGGCTGAAACAAAACCACTCAGGTTTTGCTCCTAAGCAGTCCTTACCTGGGCGATGTTATTGGAAAAGCCTGATGAAGGAACGAAGTGTCAGAAGGTCCAGCTGGAATTGAGGAGGGGGAATTGTTCATCACCATACTGAACATCTGCTTTTTCACATCTCTGCAGCTGCCATCACAGCCACAGAAGGCTTCTGCTGAGCCTTTTTCTGTGGTCTTCGCTCCTTGGGGTACTCTAAGCAGCTGCTGTGTCACCCAAATACATCGCCTAAGACTAATCTCAAAAAAGTCAGATGTCTCTTTAAGCGATTGACCCATGGAAAGAGAGCTGCTAGCTTTTTGCATGACTATTATTTGCTCTCCCAGCTGTTGACTTTGCTGCATGTTTTCCAGCTCGATGCCTTGTGTCACATACGAAGTTTAGCAAGTTTGAAACCCCAAGTGGGCCTCCAACGCCTCACTGGTTGCACAAGCGAGGATGCCCTTTGAGCACTTGTGTTTCTCCTGGTCTGGTGCTTCCAGGGTCCCCAGTGCTTGAGGGAGGAGGGCACCGTCCTGGAGCTGCCCAGGAGCACCCCACTGGCCTCTGCAAACACCCTCCTTTTGCATTTGGGATGCCTGTTTTAAAGGACCTACCTGTGTTTCAGCGGTGACACTAAGAAGGGTTGATTTAGACATCGCCAGCCTCACAACAGTCCAATAGTTTATTAAAATAAAAAAGCTCAGCATCAAAGCAGATCATCGCACTTCTATTTTTACTTTCCCAGCCTCATAAATCTTTTGAATGGCTAATTGGTCTTTAGTTATTCTGATAACTCTTCTCCTGTACTTTGCTCACCAATTAATAGCATCCGCTGGCCTCTTCCCAGTTAGGGCACTGGCCAAAGTCCAAAAGTTTATTCAAGCTGAACATGGCCATTCAATAGAAAGCTGTGAGCGCAGCTTTGCACTCGGGCGTCAGGGCAGGAGGTGCCACGCCAACGCCACGTGAGAAATGGATGGCTGTTTCTTTCTTCGTTACACGTTGTTGGAGCGTGCTCCGTCTCCTGATGCCTACCGGCAACCCAGGACAATGGGATAAAATTCCAAAATATTCATCGAGAGAAAAATTTCCTGATCCCGGCAGTTTGGGTGCCTCTCCCTGCCCGTGACTCCCTGCTGCCCACCCCCAGCTGGAACCCTCCCTGCCCAGGCTGGGGCTGGCTGTCCCAGGAGTGTCTCTTCCCAAGGGCTTTCCAAGTATCCCTGAGCACATCTGCTCACATTTGCTGCCCTGCCATGTTCAAACCTGCCTGTGGCACGTTCGGGGGTGAAGTTTTTCCATGACTGAGTCGTGGTTCATTGGGCAGCACAGGCATGTGGTGGCCATCGCTGCCCACGGAGCATCCTTCCAGCACAGGAGGAGCTTGGCCCGCGCAAAACTTGGCGTGCGCAAAATCCACCCCACCGCCACACGCCAAAGGGGTGCTGCGGGGATGAGGGGACGCGGCCCTGCATCCCCTGCGCTTGCACAGCCCCGGCTGCATTTTAGGCTGTGACCAGCACAAATGAGCGCGCAGCAGGTTGCAGCATGGTAAGGGGCTTCGCTGTGCCCTTCGTGAAGGAGTCAGGAGAGGACCAGCCCCAGGTGTGTACCCAAAAGCAGTGGGGAGTGACTTACGGGTGCTCCCCAAGGCAGCACAGGCCCATACACCGCATCCACGGCTTCTTCCAGAGCCCTCAGCCGCCCCTGCAGCAGCCACAAGATCCGTCCCTGCCTCCCAGAAACCCACCTGCATTTCGGTTGCAGTTCATGCTTTTCTGAATAGGTACGATGGAAATAAAAACCTTCCAACATAAGGCTTCCTCTCTTTCTCTAATGTTGATATTTAAAAAAAAAAGACCAGTCGCATGCACTCTGAGGCGACACAACACACAGTTTGCTCCTCCAGATGGTACGAATGACCGTCTACTCCCCTATTTCCTGTCCCATATAAATTATTAAATGCTTGTCAGAAACAGCCTGGCACTGCAACAGTCCTCATTTGGTCCTGCTGTGACAGCACTGTGTCAAGATCCTAGCCTCATCTGGTGGCTGACGGAGGCCCGTTGATCCCTCAGATTTGGTATTTTCCATCCCTGGGGAAGAGCGGGATCAGACACATCTGCAAATGCTCTCCTGACACATTTATACTACAACACCGCAAACAAGCAACCAAAAAGACCTTAAAAGGACCCAAAGCTCTGAAATCACGACACAATACACCCAATACTCCAGAGGTGGCGGTTACCAGAGGAGTTACCTGTGTTACCTGGCCAGCTATCATGATACCGCTGGATCACCAAATGAGAAAACAAGACAATGTTTAAAAAAAATAGAGCAAATACCTTTTGAGCAATAGTTTCTGCTAACACTACGACTGAGGAAAAGACCATCAATGCGAGCAACGTTCTCTCCTTCATTTTGGAAAGACCAGATTTTCAAATGAAAGCTCGGTTTATCTTAATCAGTTAATGACTAACTTGTACTTGGGGATATTACGTAGGCTTTGAAGAGACCCAGAAACGTAATATTTACATGTTAAACATAGGCAAAACTTGGACTTGGTTAACATTTATTTTTCCAACAGATCTTCGCTGTTAAATAGTAGAATTTTAATTTTTCATAATGTTAAGAAATCCTTATGTTTTCTTTTTAAACTTAGATCTCACTGTGTCAAGTGAAATCCCACAGGCAGATGAACTGGTCTGTGCAACAAGCTGCGTTTCTGGATGCGTGAATCTCTACCATACCCAACAGTAATAATTTGAAAGGGCACATCCTTAACGCCATCTCGAGCACTTCAGGGATTTGGAGATTGCCAAGACATGCAACATTCACAGGACATTTTACAGCTGGTGACTTCTTCAAACCTTGTGCCTGATCGGCCTACGAGAGGTATGGAGTGGCCCTCTAGAAACACCTCTTTTTGCTTCCTCTAAACATCCGTTATCCTTGTTTGTCAAATAGCAAAGTCAGTTGTGGCTTGTCTTTAGCTAAACAGTAAAACAAGAGTAATCAGACATCACCTGGATTTCCCAGGGAGAGGGGCGCTAAGTCAGTGCCGGTACGCACACGTAAGTACGTGTACAAAGATGACACAAACCACACAAAAACAAGCGCGACAACAGCTGTGCATGGGAGCACATCTGGCCTTGCCCAGCCCTAACACAGCTGCCATGTACCCAGCCAGGGATTCTGCAAAGCTGCCTTTAACTTGTGCGCTCATGGGGGCTGTTTGCACAAAAGGTTAGTGCTGGGAAAGCTCCGCATCTGAATTTACCGGGAAACTGAGTGGGGTGACCCTTTTCACCTCCTATTTTATAATAAAATCTTCATCAAACAGGGACTTTGAGCAGTTTTTTGTTGGTCAAGCGTTGGCTTGTAGCCCTGGAAAAAGAAAGTGTCTTTAAAGTCCGATTTTACACACAAATAATTAGGGCCAGTGTTACACTCACATAATTCCTAGAACAGGTGCTCGGTCGTGTAGTGTTTGGGTAGTGTCCTGACACAAGACCGCTAGCGTGACTATTTAAAAGGTATTTCTATTTCTCTGAGCAGTTGTAATATCTGCCTCTTCTACAAACCATTTCTAACACATCGTGGGGAAATAACTGGATTTTTAGGCAGCAGGGTAAACACACCCTGTGCAGAACCTATTTCAAAAGTTCATCTGCTCAGCTCTACAACCAAGGTGAGAAGTGGGGGTCAGGGAGCAAACCGTGATGAGCCATTCCTAAGCCCCACACGGGGCTTGCTTGGTTTTTTGGAAAGGTTTCAGCAGGCTTCGTTTGTTCGCTCATTCCCAGTGCAAGAAAATAAAATGTTTGCAATCTTGAAAATACCAACAGGAGAGGAAACGTAACATCCTCCGGATCTCTTAGGCGTATGCAGCTGCTGCGTCAGGCCCCGGTTCCTGTATGTATTGGTACGAACACACGTATACAGGTACGTTAATGTGCAACCAGCCGGCGCTGTGGGGAGGTGCAATCTGGAAAGACCCCTTATCCCCTCAGCTCTGAGCAGATGAAGGTTGAATCCTGCCCTTCCACCATGATTTCCCTGCCCGCCCGCCCTATGCTGGCCGCTCCAGGAGAGCGGACAGCCCTTTCTCAACCAAACCTGCGCTTTGCCCACATAAAACCACTTTTTCATATTGCTTTTTGACAGCACGTTCCCCCTTATAACTCCGTGGCAGATGATGCCATTAATTGCCCTAAACTAACACAAAGATCCTGCGGAAATATGTGCATCTGTGTTTGCTTCATTGCTATTTTACAGACAAAGCATCCAGGCGGAGAGCGCGCTTCTGGCGGCCTCGGATTTGCGAGGGGATGCTAATGCAGGGCTCAATAATTTATTACTTTGACAGACGGTTACAAGTTCACCACAAAGAGTCTTTTGAGCACAGTGTGGTCTTACAAGGCTTGTGTTTTAAGTAACTTTTTTTTAAAAGTAAACGTCACTTCTTCCAGGCAGACTGTTTATACTACTTGCAAATACTGTATTGCTTATGGCAGGGCATGTAAATATGTACATTTTAACAGAGAAAAATTGATTAACTTCTACAACTCGTGTAATGCTTTAATCCCTTAAAATACACAGGATTACACACTTAGTGGCTTAAGCTTTAGCTGCAATTAAGTGGATCTGTCATCCGTTTTCTAATACCCACGTGCAAGCGCACATGGACACTTAAGAGCTGCTTTAACTGCCCAGATTTAGGCTGTGTGGTCGGCTCTGCCCTGCTCCCAGGCGCATGGGGCCTGCCAGCACACAGGAAAGCTATGAAATCCCTCCCGCATCCCTTTGCGGCTCGCTGAAGCAGCTACAGGAAAAACCTCGTGCTCAGCCTTCCCCAGACTGCCCTGCACCCTGCCCTGTTTCTGTACAAACTGCCAACGAGAGCCATGCCCGCTGATGCCCAGTGCTCCTTGCTGCTGGGGCACGGGGCACCAACCCTGCCGCACCCGGCACTTCTTACTCTGAGGAATGAACGTGCTGCGAAATGACTTCAGATTGTCTTGGAGAAAGGATCTAAATCTTCCTTCACCACAGGAGGTACTTTTGAGTGTAAAATGTCCTAAAAACTCAAACTCTGGGGCTTTGTTCAGACACTTCTCCATCCNAAAACACGTTTTCCATTATTAGAATTATTAGATTCACAAGGATGAAGAAAAAGATGACAAAATCGTCCAGGTTCCTCTCACCTACAAGTATCTCCTGTCCTGCAGCAGCACCCAGTAACTTTTCCAGCAGAGCAGCCGTGCTGAGGACAGGGAAGCACAGACCTTGCTGTCACAAATGGGGAGCAACTTTGCCCCAGCGATACACTTTTACCTCCAACACACATTTTTTTAGATGCGCTGCATCTTAAAAGACAGAAAAAGAAAAAAAGATCCCCAGTCTTAAGCACTTAACTGTCACACTGGGAAGCATCACAAGTAATTGAACATTTGAATTGGACATCCTGGAAACAAAGCTTTTCGCAAATCCAAAGTTTCTGGTAGATAACTTGCTTTGCTTCCCGGACGCACCTGTGCTGCAGGTCTGTGGGACACAGAGGGTTCTGTGCTTTGCTAAACCAGTACCGACACACTCGAAGCCGGATCTGAAATACAGCACCCCCCCGCTCCTGCTACCCAGTCTAGCAAATTTGCAATATTTAGTCACTCGTATCATACAAAAGGAAGTCATAACAACATTTTGCCCCACTTGCCCCTCTCCATCATTTTTCTAACTATTAAACAACCTCCTGCCAACTTCTCATCACAGATTAATTAAGGAGGGTTTGTTAAACTTGATGCAGGGACAGCTCTAGTGTTATCAGCGTGGGAACTTTTTTCCCCTGTCGTGTTTTGTTTTTATCTCCAAAGCTCTGGAAGGGGCCTGTCTTTCTCAGAGGAAATGGCTGTTCTGACTTCCCTGCAAGGAGCCCGGCCCCATGGAGAAATACTGCCCAGCAGAGGGAGGAGGCAGGGCTGCAAAGAATAATCTTTGAAAGTGAAAAAATCGGGGTCAGGGCAATGCACCAGCGATATCTTTAACTTTTTAAGGAAACCTCCCCCTTAAACCCGAAGGATTTGCTGCTGCCTTATGCACATCTCACTCTGCAGCCCCTCTGGGAGCTTTGTGGACGTCGGCACTTTTTATCTGTCAAGTGTTTGGACACAAAGACAGAGATCATATTCCTCATGGTGCATAGAGACCTTTGATATCACTTTCACCTCTTAATCAGGTCTAGCCTGTGCAAAATTGAAATAATTCTTTAAAGAAAGGTGGCACCTACCTCACCACCCCCAGACGTGCTGCCAGGGACTCAGGCTGCGAGAGAAGCGTGGCAGCTGCCAGCAGAGCAGAGAGAGGATCATCCATGTCTGAGCACAAAGATCCAGCTGAGGGGAAATCCTCCAATTTATAACCTCGGGGGGAACACAGGTTTGGTGTTTCATGCAGCAAATCAAGATGTAAACAGAGTTGCGAAAAACCAGCTTCCACTCAGAGCGGGTTTGCAGTTGTACAGAGGCACTCAGCCGGTCATGCGGCCCTTCAGTCAGGAGGGACGTGGCGCCTCTGCTGCCCCTCCGACACCCCACTTCTCACTTGATCCAACAGGACCTCAAGGACCTGAGGAAAAAGCCATTGGGGAATGGGCTGAATGCCCTCCCTCGGTGCTGGCACACGGTCACAGCCCTCCAGCAGAGCCGCTTGCAGGCAAACCACAGCGCTGCTGCCCTGGGGGCTGGGAGGGAGCCGTGAGGCGGGAGCCACGAGGGGAAGGCTGTGAGGCGGGAGCCCTCGCCCGTGGCACGACCCAGGCCTCCGGGGCCCCACCAGGGCGCCACTCAGCAGAGATTTGGGTAAAGTCTCCAGGTTTCCGTGACGCCCCTTCGACCAGCGCCTCCTCAGCTCCCTCTTGGCAAGGGTGCAGTGTGAAGAAATTACACTGACACTAACGGCGTGTCATCTGGAAGTTTATTCTTTGCATTTGACACACTAGATCATAGCTTGTAACGCCAAAGTATCCACGGAAATAATCTCAGCCTAAGCTGAAATTAGTCACCACAGTGTGCCAAGCCGTGTCCAACAACCTTTTTTTATTAAACCATTATAGCAAACACCATTCAACATATAGAAAGAAAGCGCATAATAAAAATAAACATGGAAGTTGTACTCTTTAACATGAGACTATTTCCTACTTAACAACTTACAGTAGAAATTAGCTACTTAGGTGTACAGTGACTTTAGTGTACAGGGCGGAAATTTGGGAAAACGTTATGACAATAATTTGAGTGAGACACATCCAGCTCCACCATCAGCCAAAGACGCTCTTGGCCGGCTCTTTNGTGGCTTAAGCTTTAGCTGCAATTAAGTGGATCTGTCATCCGTTTTCTAATACCCACGTGCAAGCGCACATGGACACTTAAGAGCTGCTTTAACTGCCCAGATTTAGGCTGTGTGGTCGGCTCTGCCCTGCTCCCAGGCGCATGGGGCCTGCCAGCACACAGGAAAGCTATGAAATCCCTCCCGCATCCCTTTGCGGCTCGCTGAAGCAGCTACAGGAAAAACCTCGTGCTCAGCCTTCCCCAGACTGCCCTGCACCCTGCCCTGTTTCTGTACAAACTGCCAACGAGAGCCATGCCCGCTGATGCCCAGTGCTCCTTGCTGCTGGGGCACGGGGCACCAACCCTGCCGCACCCGGCACTTCTTACTCTGAGGAATGAACGTGCTGCGAAATGACTTCAGATTGTCTTGGAGAAAGGATCTAAATCTTCCTTCACCACAGGAGGTACTTTTGAGTGTAAAATGTCCTAAAAACTCAAACTCTGGGGCTTTGTTCAGACACTTCTCCATCCCTATTTCTCATTATAAAAATGAGGAAGGGAAGGGAAGGGAAGGGGGAAGGGAAGGGACATCGCCAGCCTCACAACAGTCCAATAGTTTATTAAAATAAAAAAGCTCAGCATCAAAGCAGATCATCGCACTTCTATTTTTACTTTCCCAGCCTCATAAATCTTTTGAATGGCTAATTGGTCTTTAGTTATTCTGATAACTCTTCTCCTGTACTTTGCTCACCAATTAATAGCATCCGCTGGCCTCTTCCCAGTTAGGGCACTGGCCAAAGTCCAAAAGTTTATTCAAGCTGAACATGGCCATTCAATAGAAAGCTGTGAGCGCAGCTTTGCACTCGGGCGTCAGGGCAGGAGGTGCCACGCCAACGCCACGTGAGAAATGGATGGCTGTTTCTTTCTTCGTTACACGTTGTTGGAGCGTGCTCCGTCTCCTGATGCCTACCGGCAACCCAGGACAATGGGATAAAATTCCAAAATATTCATCGAGAGAAAAATTTCCTGATCCCGGCAGTTTGGGTGCCTCTCCCTGCCCGTGACTCCCTGCTGCCCACCCCCAGCTGGAACCCTCCCTGCCCAGGCTGGGGCTGGCTGTCCCAGGAGTGTCTCTTCCCAAGGGCTTTCCAAGTATCCCTGAGCACATCTGCTCACATTTGCTGCCCTGCCATGTTCAAACCTGCCTGTGGCACGTTCGGGGGTGAAGTTTTTCCATGACTGAGTCGTGGTTCATTGGGCAGCACAGGCATGTGGTGGCCATCGCTGCCCACGGAGCATCCTTCCAGCACAGGAGGAGCTTGGCCCGCGCAAAACTTGGCGTGCGCAAAATCCACCCCACCGCCACACGCCAAAGGGGTGCTGCGGGGATGAGGGGACGCGGCCCTGCATCCCCTGCGCTTGCACAGCCCCGGCTGCATTTTAGGCTGTGACCAGCACAAATGAGCGCGCAGCAGGTTGCAGCATGGTAAGGGGCTTCGCTGTGCCCTTCGTGAAGGAGTCAGGAGAGGACCAGCCCCAGGTGTGTACCCAAAAGCAGTGGGGAGTGACTTACGGGTGCTCCCCAAGGCAGCACAGGCCCATACACCGCATCCACGGCTTCTTCCAGAGCCCTCAGCCGCCCCTGCAGCAGCCACAAGATCCGTCCCTGCCTCCCAGAAACCCACCTGCATTTCGGTTGCAGTTCATGCTTTTCTGAATAGGTACGATGGAAATAAAAACCTTCCAACATAAGGCTTCCTCTCTTTCTCTANGAGGGGAAATCCTCCAATTTATAACCTCGGGGGGAACACAGGTTTGGTGTTTCATGCAGCAAATCAAGATGTAAACAGAGTTGCGAAAAACCAGCTTCCACTCAGAGCGGGTTTGCAGTTGTACAGAGGCACTCAGCCGGTCATGCGGCCCTTCAGTCAGGAGGGACGTGGCGCCTCTGCTGCCCCTCCGACACCCCACTTCTCACTTGATCCAACAGGACCTCAAGGACCTGAGGAAAAAGCCATTGGGGAATGGGCTGAATGCCCTCCCTCGGTGCTGGCACACGGTCACAGCCCTCCAGCAGAGCCGCTTGCAGGCAAACCACAGCGCTGCTGCCCTGGGGGCTGGGAGGGAGCCGTGAGGCGGGAGCCACGAGGGGAAGGCTGTGAGGCGGGAGCCCTCGCCCGTGGCACGACCCAGGCCTCCGGGGCCCCACCAGGGCGCCACTCAGCAGAGATTTGGGTAAAGTCTCCAGGTTTCCGTGACGCCCCTTCGACCAGCGCCTCCTCAGCTCCCTCTTGGCAAGGGTGCAGTGTGAAGAAATTACACTGACACTAACGGCGTGTCATCTGGAAGTTTATTCTTTGCATTTGACACACTAGATCATAGCTTGTAACGCCAAAGTATCCACGGAAATAATCTCAGCCTAAGCTGAAATTAGTCACCACAGTGTGCCAAGCCGTGTCCAACAACCTTTTTTTATTAAACCATTATAGCAAACACCATTCAACATATAGAAAGAAAGCGCATAATAAAAATAAACATGGAAGTTGTACTCTTTAACATGAGACTATTTCCTACTTAACAACTTACAGTAGAAATTAGCTACTTAGGTGTACAGTGACTTTAGTGTACAGGGCGGAAATCTGGGAAAACGTTATGACAATAATTTGAGTGAGACACATCCAGCTCCACCATCAGCCAAAGACGCTCTTGGCCGGCTCTTTTGGTTTCTCAAAGACTGTTTCACCGCCTGTACGATCCCGGCTGAATACGGAGGGTGCCGCAGAGCCCATTTGTTCTTGGAAAAGAAAACCAGGAGAGGCAATCAGTGTAGCACACCAAATTTGGGGAGTAAAACTAGTGCTGCTGAAATGCATATGTACACATTTGAGAAATATGTCAGCTGTCCATCAGCTTCGCAAACCTTAAAGCACAGCGGTCCCTTCCCAAGCACGGGGCGGCTGCCAGCACCTGTAGGTGGTCGCTACCATTGACTGGCCTCAACTCCCTGCAGGTGCTTTAGAAACTTGGAAACTACTGAGCTCCAGGCTATTATGCTGAAAAGGGGTTAAAATTAATTGGTTTTCCTTATACTCTCCCACTGGTGGTAGAAAAGCAACAGAAAACCAGAGCACCAGGGGTGTTTAGCGCAAGCAGCCACTCTCTTCTCTGTCACCTTCTGCCCTTTATCTCCCCCAAATTCTGCTTCATCTCAAACACACCAAATTCATCCAATTGAGGCGCCAGAAATCCCCTAATGACCAAGCCTCCGATCTTCAGCTTGGGCGGTCCTTGACCTTGACTACGGTCCCAGCCAGGGCTCTCCCTCCCGCTTTGCCCAGACAGGGAGAACGCTCATGCCAAGCAGGGCCCTCTTGGCGCCATCAAGACGATGGACGCAAAGTCCGTGCTCAGCCAGGCCAGGGTCAGTGAGCACGCTGCTGGCTGCTGCTTCAGAGGCGCACCCTTTCACTTGAAAAGAGCAATTAATTTTACTTTGGAAGACTGCTTAATCATTTCCGCCAAGGAGACTTACCACACTGCTTCATCACTTGGTAGGTTTTGGATTTAATTTCCTGGTTTTTGGAAAGGTTTCCTCTGGCTCCTTTAAGGTCTTCTTCCTTCACTGGAGGACGCTTCTTTTTCACAGGGGCTGGCTAAGAAACAGACGTATTGCCCAGGCATCAGTATTTTCTGTTTAGAAGCACAGGGAACAACGCTGCCTTAACCCAAAGGCTACAACATACCGCATTGCTAATACAATATTCCGCCTATTTAAATTCTGAGACTGTACACTCAGCTGCTCCGTATCTTTGCACAACCATGATTTCACTGTCCTTTCCAAAATCTGTTATCACAGTTACTGTTTCGTTCTGAAACTGTCTTCTGATTGTACGGGTTTTGAAAGAGACAGTGGAAAAGTTTATTTTAAAATTTTCCTCTGTCCAGCCCTGCCTGGTCATTCTACAAGTACAGATTAGTAATTCAAGAATCTGTCCAGTATTTGGGAAAGTAAAAAGACTTCATTACTAAACTGTGCTTGTGCCTCAGTCTACTCACTACTTATTTTGGAAATTGGTCGGAGAGATTCTGAAGTTTGGCTAGATTTAGTTCGAGTAAACTTAACACTTGACCCATAGTTATTGACCTTAAATTTAGGGAACAAAAGTATCTGAGCACTCAACATGGTTGCCTGCAAGCTTGTACTGAACATGTCTGAAACACTGGACTCGGAACCCAAAAAAGGAGAAGGAAATCTAATATAGAAACAGATGCATCATCAGGTGGTGCACTGCAGCGTCCAAGTACTAATCTGTTTACAGTTTGTCTTGCTAGAAGAAAATCAGGATAACATGGGATCATATCAGCCTATCCCTACCTTTAAATTAGCACTTCAGTGTCAGACACAACGCCAATCCGCGGCAGTCGGCACCATTAACGTTCCCTCTTCAGTTTGCTATTTCAAGGACAGATTGCCAAGGTCCCACCAGGCAGACCTCGTGGCAGGGTGCAGGGGCACAGGAGATGCGATTACAAAGAAAAAAAGTCTCACACACTCCAGCTCTAACAGATTCGCACACTGAACCATCAACGAGAAAACTCTCTGACCATCGTTACGTACGTTGGGTTCTGGCAGCGGTGGAGCCCACTCGCACGTTTCTAGGCATCGCCTGCTGTTGGAGGGAAACAGATCCCCCAAGGCCTGCAAACGGCCGGAGCAGCGAGCCCCAGGGAGCTTGCAGAGACAGGGCGTGCATGCCTGGCCCTGGGCAGGGGTGGGCTGGCCGCACTGGAGCCTTCGGCATGTTTCCTGCTGGCTGTAAATTCCTGGGAACGCTCAGAATAGCTCGCTGTCAATCCCATTTGCATGTGTTGTGGGAAACAAAACATTCACAAGACCTCTGGGGAAAAGACTGCACGAGCAGCCAAAGCAAGCAAGGCCAAAGGGTGGTAGCAAATGCTTCAAAATTCACAACAGCTTTTGGCTGGTTAGCTGGTGAACCGAACATCCGTACAGCCAGGGTTTCACTTGTCTGTCTGTAATGAAAACGGGCATGTGATGGGAACGGGCCCCCACGCCACGGCGTGGTCCACAGGCAGCCAGTACAGACCTGTGACGGCTCCAAGACAGAAAGGGAAATAAAGCCCTCGTTTGTTAACAGGAATATGAAAACTGCCAAGGTCCTCACCCGTTATTGGCAAGAGACAATAGCTGCGAGGCTTCTTTCCACTGGGACGAGGGACTTCTTGGGGACAGGGTAAGGGAAGGAGGCACTTGAGATGTACCGACAGAGCCAGGCTGAGCAGAACTGTTGAATTTCACCCAGCTATTTAAAAATAAAACCTCTCATGCTTTGATTACAGGTGGATTTTCCAGCGGGACAGCTGCTGTGGATTAGTTGGACCCCAGCTAAGAGGTGAAAAAGCTGCACAGAAAGNGAGATGTACCCACACAGCCAGGCTGAGCAGAACTGTTGAATTTCACCCAGCTATTTAAAAATAAAACCTCTCATGCTTTGATTACAGGTGGATTTTCCAGCGGGACAGCTGCTGTGGATTAGTTGGACCCCAGCTAAGAGGTGAAAAAGCTGCACAGAAAGGTTACTGTGAGCCACAGAGGCGAGCCCTGGACCTGCCAGCACCAGCAGCTGCCAGCGTCGCAGCCGCACGGCTCCTAATTGCTCCCAACGCAAGTGCGTTTGTGAGCAGGGTTTGCCAGGAGCCGTTCCCAGCTGGCACAGCAGTGCAGCCCGCGCTTTATCTTCTCCTGTTGCAAGTCAAAAATTGTTGGTTTACAAGACATATGACATTTTTCAAAATTCTTTTTCTTTGGAGTAAAGAAGATAAGCTGAACTGAGTTACTCTACGTGGTCAAGAGACTGTGCTCTTCTGCCCTTGCCGTGCTCTTAACTGCCCATCCCACCCACCACATGAAACTCCCGCGCTGAAGAGAACTCAGCCAGGCACACGTAGTGTTGAAAACGTAACGCTTATGTGAAAAACTCAATGTCTCTGAGCTAATTTTAAGATCGCTTTGCAACACTGATCAGTGGGGAAAGCAGTAAAGACAAACGATTAGTTATAAGATGAACACAAAAGCACGCAATACAAAATTTTAGTCTCAAATATCGTATCCTAAGGGTTGTAATTCAGTTACGCGCTCTTTTCCTGCATGTTATTAAAACATGAAGCTCTACGCAGCAGCACACTTCAGTATAGCCTCATCCTTTCAAAACTACTGCCAAAACTTCAAATAATCGTCTGAGAAAGCGTGTTGGAAAAGCAGAAATCGCTCCTGCTGTGAGACATCCCAAACCAGAGCAGTGGAAATGGATTTTCCCTTCCTACATAGATCAGTATGTTTATGGTAAACCAGAACATTTTAAAACTAAATTAATTAACCAGATAGAGGACGACTGCTTTCCTTCTCCATCACATAATCCCTCCTAGCAACTTGTTAAGATACATAAGAATGTTTAAATACTTCAACATAATTGAACAAGTCACATAGGGCAGAAAAGCCAAGTTCGCAGGTTAACGAGAGTAACTTGCCAATAAGCTATTCCAAGCAAACTGTCTAAAACAGCAATGCGTTTGTCGGGCGCCCTGCTGCAACGCGAGCCAGCCTCACGGATCTCCCTGTACCTGTGACATAACTGCGGTGCTCACTCAACCGTAATCCCTTCCGAAGTCGTTTCCTGGCTTTGATTAAATCCAGCCTGCGCGCTCTGCAGATGCCTGTGTTTTTCCTCGACTTATATAGAGCATCTAACATGAAGTCATTAGCTGGGTCATTTTCCCAAACCAGAACCCGGGATGATTCAGGTTGACAGAGGCCGTTGTTGTTGCAAGGTTTATTCTTAGCGATGACTCGGGTTTGCAGCATTTACTGCGCCGTGTGCCTGGGGATGGATGGAGCTGGGGGCTGACGAGAGCAGACAGCTGTGGCAGCGGGACCGCGGGGAAGCCCGATCCACTACACAAATGACTTCCCGGGGAGTCCACTAGGGCTCTATTTATAACTTTAAAAGGCAAAACTTTGTTACAGGCGCAAAATTGACTCTGAATCCTCCTGGGGGTCTGGGGGAGGACGGGGGGGAAGGAAGAGTGTTCATGTTTGTTTTCCAACATAACAAAATACGCATCCTCTAAGATTATATAAACCCGACAGCCAAGGCAGACCATTGTGCCCTAAACTGCTTTTGCACAGAGATCTTCAACAGAAGAGCATTTTGCATGTTTTGGAGAGATAATAAAATAGGATATGGTTTTACCCTTACAGTTCTATTGCTGAGTTTGCTCTGATGCCAGCTGTTACGCAATTCAGAGTGTAAAATCACTTTCTACTTACAGCAGTATTAGGAAGTTTAATCATTTCACCTGTTATCTGTATAGGAATGGATTACCCAGACATGAATAAATGCAGTGTTCCCCACTGTACATGCTGACAGTAGCAAAACTTTTTCCAGAACTTTAAGGTTGGTTCTCTAAACACTTTTTTAATTAAATAGCAAAAAATATAAGCATAAATTGTAATTTTTATTACTGGCAGAGGGTTGGCTGGGGGCTTTTTTATGTTAATTCTTTGCATCACGCGAAAAATCGGCTTCCATGACTGCACTCAACACCTAAAAAGAACCAAGACTCCAGCCAGGTACGTTAGCAGCGAAAGGCAGACGTGGCAGACCTCCAAACATCTTTTACTAGAAACGGCAACCGTTGTAGTGATAAGAAACATGCTCTGGCCTTTTCTCAAGCTCCACCTGTGTTTTGTTTAGGCTACAGAGAAGCACAGGAGGTAAAATAAAATTGGTATTTCTCATTATGAAGACATGACATGAATACCACAGCCCTAGTGCCATGCAATCAGGACTGCAGGGTTTGTCGGCTGTGAACTATCCCCCAGGCCTCCGGGTGCCCATTTCGCCTTTAAACTGAGCTCCTTCCAGGCCTCAGAAGATGCTTTCCTTTACGTGACCAGCGGGGGAAATATTTGTAGGCTAAGAAGCAGTTTGGACTTTATGTACTCAGGCATTCCTCGTGTTGAATTTCTGTTTTAAACCCACTGCCTAGTAAACTAGAGGAAAAGCTTCTGTGAGCAGCAGCACCTTCTAGTAGTCTAACAAAGCAGAAGAAAAAAGCATCGACTTCAGGAAAAACAGCGAGTTTTTTTTTCCACTGTACAAAGTAACACCTCTCCTCTACTAAGACGTTTCTATACAGTCCTGTAAGCGTTACCATTCTGACACTAACTATTAGAACAGGAAAAGAACGCTCTGCATGTTTGAAGCAAATATTTAGAATTCAAGACACTGAACTACTTTCCCCCCCACTCCGCTTTCAAAATTGCTTCATTTAATTGGTGCTACATATTGTCACTCAAAAGCAACAAGAGTTATGCTTTCATGACTATTTAATTTATACAAACAAAATCATTATACAAACGAAAAACATCTTCAGCTTGAATGCTATCTAGGGATAGGAGAAGAGGCGTTTCAGAGGTAGGCAGCGTATCCTGAAGTTTCTAAGACATCCACCGTAGCCTGGACAATTTTGTTCTCTTTGATTATACATTTCCTAGACCAGCACTGAACAAGTGCAACCATTTCCTCTTACAGATCGTAGGCTAATTTTTCCTTACAAAAAACCAGCTTAAATCCTCAGTTACTTACATTTCAGAACTGAAATCCTGCTCACCTGGCTGAGGTCCTGACATTTGTTAAATGGGACGTGAACGACAATGAAGCAAGATAGGCTCTTTTATTTAATAGCAGCTATTAAAATGTAAGTTAACCCTCTTTCATCTTTCACTGCAACATGAACTGTGGAAAACGCCTTTGCTGAGGAATGGCTGCAGCTAAAATATGGTTATGACCATGGAGAATTTAGTGAATGTACACACGTCTGGCCACTGTGATCTCCAGGAAACACAAATCTCACAGATTTGCCTTCTCCTCCAGGTAACTGCCAACACCCCTCAGTGGACTGTCTGGCTTGATAGGCTGAAGATTCTTCTCTGAATTGCCTTTAAGGATGCAGTGGGTACGGGGCTGCTTGTGTGTAGTAGGCGGGAAGTAATGAAAGTGATGGGCAAACATTACAGAGGAGTTAACAGAGGTAGTAGTGGATCGATAATGCGCACGTCCAGCCCAGCAGAACACACTAAACTGCTTCCAGCAAGACAGGGAGGGGCGATGGCAAGAGCAGCTCCCTGGACTTCTGCTCTATTCTGGCATACAGGTTATCACCTCACTATTTGCAGCCCTAAAAAAACCACAGATCACCTGCAGATAGTCATGTTACAGCTTCACAGCGAGCCTGCTCTCGTCCTATGTGATCCTCCTCATTCATCCAGCATGCTGGAAAATTGACAGTAGATACTTACCTTGCCACACCTCAGGGAACAAGATACCTGGAGAGTAAGATGGCATCTTTCTGCCCAACAGAACAGAAAAAAAACCAACCCCAACCTAGGCTATGCTCATTTTTTGGGTATAATAAGGGAAGTCCAGGTGCTTGCTGCAGACCCTTGGTAATCAAAGAAGCTGCTTCCCCGCAGCCTGGGAGACAAGTCTGCACTACACAGATAGCACAGAGGAGCGACGTCCTCATTGGAAGACAATCAGCACTGCTTCCCCCTTCCCCTTTTGCATGATTTTGGGAAGTAGCAGAGACTAAAGTAAGCAGGAAGACATCGATCAGCTCCAGCATGTTGCCCACTGGAGACAGGTGACAGAGAGGCTGCTTGGTCCTAGAACCAGACATCCCCATGCGGCTTTTTCTGTCTCATAGGTGGTACCTCAGGAGTCCTGCGATACAAGGCACTGCATAAGCAAACTTCTAAACAGAATCCTCAGACATCTTCCCTCAGCCTGCGGTTTCTACTACCTGCTGCAAACAAATCGGAAGGGGAACAGAAGATAAAACAGGTTAACAAGTTATCAAATCGGGCCGTGCCTCTGCCAAGGGGTAAGACATTGGAGGTAAATTCAAGAATTTCCTAAGTTCACACGTTCTTGTTGCCAACAACCAAAAGGTCTGGCTTTGCCTGAAAAGCTGGCTGAAAGCGGGCTGTGATAATCAGCTGTGTGGTTAAAGTGTCGCAACAACATCCTACACTCCAGAAGGCCTCAGGTCAATGTTCTGCAATCTCAGGAGTTCTCAGGTTGCACATTGAAGGTTTTCCTTTCAATACGAAAATACAGATGGTCATTCTCCATGTGTGCACATGCAGAGGGCAAAAAACTCTCCTCAGGGAACAGATCCAAGAGGAGCTTGCAAAGATTCTTAGTCGTCAACAAAATTTCCTACTTAAGAATAGTCACCCCTCCAACTGAATTGCAACTTGCTATTAAGGTAAATAAATATTTTGAAATTAATACCAACAGGAGAGTGCGAAAAATCAGATCTGCAGTTCTGAAGTTAAACTCCAACAGCAAAACCTGCTTCCCACAACGGCACACTACAAACATCACAACGCACGCACTTTTAAACAGAACAAGTATAAAACAAGTGTACAAATCTGTAGTAAGTCAAACTTTATTGTAAACCATTATACAATGTAATTACATCGGATACCCTTAGAAGTTTCAGGTAACACCACAATATGGTCCAAACAGAGGGCAGCAGAATACAGCTGTTGGTTTTGCTCACATAGGCTATACTCTGAATTTACTTACAAACAAACCCAACATTCATTTTGAGACAGATACCCACGCAAGACAAACACACCTACAAAAGAGTCCCTTTTTTAAAGATACTGTAGTTTTACTTTGTAAAACCATAGTAGTCATTTTCAGCAACTGAACTGGAATCTTTACCTAAAAAAGTTTGCACGCCTATGCTGTAGATCTACTCTGACTTGATGTGGCTGAATTTATTCACTTTCATTACTGGTTTCTCCTGTAAAAAGCACAGCAAAGCTGCAAACATGGTTTAGTGAAGCACAGTGGCAGAAATTCCTTGTGACGCTCAGCTCTCAGCAGAGCATGAGAGCCTACGCCTTCCTCCCCGGGCACAGCCAGAATGGGAGCAGCCACCTGGGAGGGGATCACTTTGCATTGCTCTAATTTGCAACTCAGTTTCTGAGTTTTCCCTGAAGAAAAGCTATAGTACATTTTAGTTAGCAACATTAACATACAGCATTTACCTACTTAAAGTAAGATAAGGGGACCTGAACATATTAAAGCCAGAACTTGGAAACCACGTAAAAACACCACCAGCGTTTTAAATTTCTGCAGATGTGTAACAGGTCACATACTGGAAACAGTTAATACATTTAGGTTGACCATTTGCTGTAAATTCCATCTCCACCAATACTTCCGCATCTCTTCGGTAAGTTACAATCCCTTTATCTTACTTTGGCATACACTACATAGCTTATTTTCACTAAACAGGATCACATTTTTTTAAGCACAGCCTGAACTAAACCTTTGCTATGAGTTGTCCCCAAAGTACATTTACCAGGCATAAATTTAGAGAGGATAAGGTGAGGATAATGCAAGTGTCATCATGTCATAATATTATTATTGGATCAACTCTTTATGAAAAATCTGTTACTTCAGACTGTACCACCAATACATTTCAACGAACAGTAAGACACAGTGAAGCACTAGGCACATACTTCCTTCTCACACATACAAGCTCTTCAGACAAGAGCACTTGCCCTCCTTGTACCTACTGCAAGGATTCCCATTTTTATCTTACAAAGAGGAACATTGCCAAATTTATATTTTCCATCTCTTTCACATGATAACAAAGAATGAATAGGAAAAAAAACCCCAGTTTTTGTTATTTGGCTAAGGTTGTGAATAACATTTTATCTTCGCAGAGAAAGTTACAGCTGTTTTTTCCCCTCTGAAGGTATGCTCCTCCTGTTACTACTGTGGTATTTAAAATACTTCTGTCTCTTTGGCTCATAGCGCTTTACTCCATCTTGCTAGGCATATCAAAATCTCAAACCGAGTAACACTTAAGCACTTAAGACAGGAAAAATTAAGACATTTGCATACCTTTGCTAGAATCATCTTGAAGAAACTGCTCCATAGTGCTTTACACTGTTTTGTACTTAGTCAATAAGTTTGAGATCTGCTCAAAACAAGTATTTTTACATGATTAAGGCCATAATTTTATACTGACACTTCACAGACTAAACATGAGACTAGAAATAATTTTGATAATTTAAGTAACTGGAGAAGAGGAGGGAGAAGAAAGGTAAAAAGAAAGCTCGTACAGTTAAATTTGTGTGCGCTGCTCAGTTATCTCTGATGGTTGACGAGGACAGTGATGGCTGTGCAGGGGTATGTAGCACATGTTGAATAGCTTTATTTCACTATCTGAAATAGAACAAATCCTATGCTAAAAAAAATAAATGCTGACATTTGTGACAAGAGCCAGACCTAGCTCTTAAATCCCTTTGGAAAAGTGAGCTGTATGAGACTATTCTGTTGACGAAAACTGATTCCTTGAAGAACTGTGCTTTTGGAGATATGCGCCTGCCCAGCGGTAAACAGTCAAGAGAAGATGCAAGTCACACAATCAATGAAGAAAACAAACAAACAAAAAAACCCTTAGAACAGAGGCAACACCGATTAGGGACATTTCCCCATCCCCCCACCCCTCATTTCAGAACAACTCAATTAAGCTTCTGTTGTAATTAGTTTCTATATTTAGTCTAAAAGAAACACTAGTACTTCAACTTATTGCAGTTATTACATTTCAGTGCACAGTAACAGAGGTCAGTGGCTCAACTAAACTCGCAAATGTTCGGTTTGGTAAAATGTCCCTTCTAGCCGGCTGGACTCGCTGAGGTGTACCTGAAGTCTCAGAACATTGTGTTCGCCTCAGCAGCCAAGCAGTGAAAAGGAATGCTGGAATCGTGAAAATAGGTACAGGAGCGCACAGTTCAGTATTTACTAAGGCCCAAGAACCTCATTTAAGTGATGATCACATTAAGACCTAGTAAATCTATAAAAAGTGTAAAAAATCTTAAAAAGTTCTGAGCAGTTTTCCAATGAAACTGTTTGGTTTAAGGCTTGGAACATTTCTGATGTCCAGATCCTACAACAGATTTGCAACTAGAGTCTGTTGTCACCTCTTCGACACAGCGCTTTGTCCTGCACAAGCTTTAACTAAGCCAGGAAAGCTGTCAGAAACAATTATTTAGAAAATATGCAAAGCAAAAGGATGTCACTGAAAACATGTCTGCTAGGTTTCAGATCAGCACATGCTGTCAATTATCAGAAGACGAGACATTGAAAATCACAAAAATTCTGTAGTAACCACTGTAATGTTACTTGTCCCTTGCTGGTTTGCGATTTTTTTTTTTTTTTTAATTTTAATACTAAAGGATAGCCAGACTTCATGGAAATTAAAGAGGAGAAATCTTTTTTTTCTTTAAAAAGCACATTAAATACAAGATTACTTTTCCAACGAAAAACAAGGGACAAAACTATGTGCAGTTTTGTAGCACAACTGCTTCAATCAGATCACGGTCCTGTACTGCAGGCCCTATATAAGGAAGAGCACAAGTAATGTTCCATCTCTTTCGGGTCATTTGAGAGGTATGCACAAGAGACTTGCAGAAACAGAAATAATTAGAGTAACCCACAGATATTAATTTCACAAATAACCTATCACAACAGATTTTTGTTACACACTAAAGTGCACGTTTGTCAAATATGCAAACACCACCTCCTATTAAAAAAAAGTGTTTTCAAATTATGTGGTCAAAAGCACACATGACTGCATTTTTAGTGATATTTGGTGACTTCAGCAGTGACAGAGAGCTTTTCCCTTTGCAATCCCTTTGTCTTAAACCAGGACACAAGGATAAATAAGAGTTTCGCTACAAATCTTTTGACCTGTTCTGCACAAAAAAAGGGAACTGCACCCTTTTCTCTGACAGAGAGAATCTTTAAATACAACTGTATGAAAATATAACTTAAATATAAAATAGTCAAATAGATTCGAGGAGTCTTGGAAAAAAAATCTTTGTTCCACCTATTAGTTCCATAGGTACCCAGTAGCAAGTAAACATTTGTACTTAAAAAAATAACGTTAAGTTACAGCTTGTAACCATAAACTATTCTGCTCTAGGAATTATGCTGCAAAAGCCAGTTTTAGTAATAAAACACACTCCTTTGACTTAGTTGATTCTGACGCCTTTTTGAGAGCATCTTAAACTGTATCGTCAGTAACCGTAAGGGAAAGTTTGCTGTATCTGTTTCCTATGATCTTCTCTGAAAAGTCAGATACAAATCCCCTCAGCGACTAGTCCTTAACAACTCCGTGTTTTTCACACATGATGAAAAGACATTCTTGCATAATTGGTCAGTGTGTCTGTAGTGCAACTGAACTGGAAGTCGTCCAACCGTTTGCATTCTGTTGGTAGACCCTGCTTTTTTAGTCAGTTTGTATGAGAAGGGAGATGCAATTGCAACATTAAAACCCACTGATTGAAGTTTTTGCCACGAAACCTGCAAATACACAGGTCAGGGAGCGTGTCATACAGGCAAACCAAAACGATGCTTCTTTTTCTTAATGGGCTTTAAGTTGGTCAGTCTACGCAGGTCCTCTTCAGCGTCCGATTCCTCCATCTCATCATCTGCTGAAATAAGGATCTAAAAACAAATTACAACTTCTGAGTAACATGGATCAAAGTCACACTCTTTCTTCGTTCTACTTCTAACCTTTTCCTTTTTTTATCCTTGCAAAGCACCTTATTATTTGCTCAAGAAAGACCTTACAGAACATAATTTGGATTTACTGCCAGTACTATCAAACAACATCAGACATACTATCCGGAACCTCCAGTAAATTTTGAAGAAGGATGCATGGGTATTAATCTCTAGTACAATCACTGACCCTAAACCCAAAGAAGTGATTCCAGCACCTGCAGCACAGTGGGGGAAGCTTGCCGTTAAATGAGAGAGAACATATACGGCTCTCTATCCACACTGGTAAGAAGGCAATCATTTTATTACAGAAAACGCCATATACGTAGTGCTGCCTCTAATGCAGAAAAGTTGTATTAACCAACTAAAGCTCAAACAACTTGGCTTCAAAGATACTACCTGTTCTTCAGGTGAACTGAAAACTGCCCACAATGTAATTTAGAATAAAATTATGCTAAGGCAAGGTTGTAAATACTTCTCCAAAATCAGGCCAGTTGCCTCCACCAGCTTCCTCTAACTTTAAGCTATTAACCTCTCTTTGAACTAGAACTGTCTATTAGTTTTGTATTCCTTGTGGGTTTTTTTAGAAGCCTTTATAACACAGTTCACCTGGGATATTTAAATAAACTATTATGCCTTCCTGCCCATGTGGAACGAAATTAACTACCAGAAGCGGTGCAACAATGTAATTTTTCCTAACTGGTTTTCAACTGCAAATGCTAGGAACTACTGTTAGAGGTACATGCAAAGAAAATCAAAATTAAATTGACAGTGTTACAATTAAATCAGTGGCATGACTGATATTGCATTAATTGCAGTAATTAACTCTACCTACTTCTGACTCTGACTCTTCATGTGATGCTGCTCTCCTGTATCGGACTTTACTTCCGTTTCTTGAATCTTGTCCTGCTTCCTTTTCTTCAAGTTTAGCTTTTGTCTTCCCTTTCTTCATAAGAAAATTATCTACTACCCAGAACATCAATGCCTGTTAAAGAGAAGGGGGAAGTGACAGTTCAGTTCTCCTCAGAGCAGCATACATTCATTTGGTCAGTATTTGGCCAGAATCAGAAAAACATGACAATAATTCTGAATTGGCCTAACAGGTAAAATCTTGTATAGGCATACAGTCACATGGCTTATTACACATCACATGAATGCTCCAGAACTCAGCTACTTTATTCCTTTGTAGAAAAGAAGAGAATAAGAAAAGCAGCTGCTATTCAGAGTGATTATGTATTAACTCTGCACGTAGAAATGTGAATGGTTTAGGCAGACATCTTAGTCCAACAGACTTTTGTTTCTCAAAGGATAAAATCCATGCTTGAACAAATTAATGAAAGAAAAAAAATGCTGCCAGCAGTTATTAAATGCAAGGACACCCACCATCTCTGTCTCTAATCCCTAAATCCCAGATTACTGGAAGAGAATACTTTGGGAAGGATGATTGTGCACTTCCCTTTTCCTCTGCTCCATCACAGGCCAGCCACTATTAGCTACGGTCAGACACAGGACACTTCACAGTACAGCTATCCTTAGACCAACTGTTTCCTAAAGCAAATTTCATTGTAATTTTATAATCTCTATGTCAGTATTTCGGTATTACATTCAATCTACTGAAGCCGTGAGCCCAAAGAGGTCTATGAGGCACTACTGCACCTCTCCTGAGCCTGGTTACTTAGCTCAATATGGATTTCAGCTTTGTAAAATCTAGATATGCAGACATTTTATCCATTCTTTAACCCCCTTCCTCCTTAAAAATTAATTTAAACACCAAGGTACACTGTGCTTTAAGGACTAATACTAATTAATTAATACATGGCAGAAAGATATCCAAGCAAACATCTCACATAAGCGTGCAAGTTGTACTAACATTAACAAAGAAGGGAACTATCAGCATGACGATAGCCAGCTCCAACTGGGGGTTCTCTATAGGATTCAATAAAGCTACCTGTGAAAAGAAAAGGATTGAGTTCAGATCATGGCAGCATGTGCACATAACTGGATTAGTACGTGCAGTTGTTCATGTACTAACTAACACTACAGAAATAATTCATACGAAACAAAGAAGGACAGCTTTGTAGAAAAGGAAAGTACCCAGAACAGCTTATAAATTACCACAGATAAGTAAGTGGGGCTGGCAAGAAACTTATCTCTGTCATTTTTGTTTATAGAACTCTGAAGAGATGCGTCAGAGTCATCTTGAACATTTTAGAGCTCCACGCTCCCCAGACACATGTTTTAAGTTCCATCTTTAGAAAATTTAAACAGACCAGTGTTTCACAAAATACACAGTAAGGAGAAGACAGAGGTCTCAAAGTAGTCCACAGCATAAAATAGGGACTAACTGGTTTTAATGGGCTATAACACCATGTACCATCACTTTGAATAGTACATGGCACAGATTCTATCAAAATAAATATTTATCCAGTCATCAGCAATGGCTTTACTAATCCATTGCAAATTACTAAAATTCTACGAGTTTAGATCTATGAACAAGGCCAGGTAAAGAAAATTCTTTAAAATACTACAAGCAGCAATACAAAAAAGCTTTCAGTAAGGGTTAAAGAATTAAGAAAAGGAAGAACCACTTAGTAGCTTCAAGAGCACTCAGACAACGAGACAGAATAAAATTTTATATATTGCAGCATATAAAAAACCCTTCCAAAATATGATAGGATATTTTTGGCAATGTATGCCAGAAAGCCTAATTAGCAGTACCCTAATCAAGCTAAAAGAACGTATCACTACCACAGAGTTAAATGGCATTGACTGCAGACAGTTATGATGCTTGAGCCAAACCAATAAACACTTTTAGAAGTCTATTGCTTTACAGCTTAGACCTGAAATTCATTTGTCTGTAAATGCTGTAAAAATACAAACCTCTTTCCACTGAGGTATAAGAAGCACTATAATGATGATGGTTTTCTCAAATGTCATAATCATTATGTACAGAGCACATTGGCCCACCCAAGCACTGCACTGCAGTGGGTCACCTACAAGAAAGAAGAAAGGTTCAATATATGCATAGGGTTGATTTTACTTCAGTAAACATTTCAGAAAAGCAGTATTAGAAGAGGCAGGGCAGCTACACCCTCTCAAAGTGCCTTCTCCAATTTCCTTAGTGCTGCTCCTTCCCCTCCCTCAGCATCACTCCAGCTTTCCAAAAAGTATCAGTTAGAAACGGAATAACTGAACATAACTGATTCAGCAGTACCTGGTTATACGCCCACTGTTTTACATAATCTGGTGAAAGTGAGACAGATGTAGTTGCATTACATTTGTTTCTCAAATTGTTATTTTTTGACCCTCTATCATGAAGTATAACGTTTCTTAAAAGGGAAAAGTCAAGCGAAATATAACTGAGGAAAAACATCTTTCCCTTCAGTCTAAGTAGAAACATGTTGATTTCTGCCATTCTCCCCAGGCTACCTTAAACTTGTTTTTCCTCCTAAAAAGTTAGTTACCGTAACTAATCAATCATAATTGAAGCAACAGGTGCAAGAGCTGCTTTAGAAATGTAATTGAAAAAAAATTAACATCATATTTTAGTTTCAATCTGAAAGGGTTTAAAATTCTGCTGCACCCCACTGGGGCACAGTGAAAACCTGAGCCCATTAAGTTATCTGCCAGGACAGAACGAAGATCAAAAATATTTGAACATGAAGATTTACGTAGATTATTATACTCTATGAAAGCAAGGAGAGGAGAAAGAAAAAAAAACGAAAAAGAGGACTGGTATGCCTAACAAGCTCTGCAGCTGAGCTTAAAGCAGCACTGGAAACCAAAAGGGAGCTTTGAAGGGGGGTGTTAACTCCTTAGTCTTCACAACAGACTTCTGCAACATCTTCAAAAGTCAGCTTAAAACTTTTAGCCTGTGGATGAATAATAGGCAATGGAAATTCAGATGCCTTTATGTATTTGTAATGCATAATGGATAGCTGCTACTTCCTTTTCTGGAACATTTCTGAAAGGCTTTCAGTATTAATACTTGGTAATAGTCTTGAGACGTACTGTTTGCTGCTTAGATGCTACAAAGAGAAATTGATAAATCAGAGTCCAAAACAAATCAAACTTCCTAAGCAAGTTTTACAGTAAGAGCTAGTGATCAACACTCAATAGTTCAAGAGGAAAATGGTTAACATGCTCAAGTTTTACAATTATATGCAGTTTATGGCCTCTCTTGTTAAAAAAAAAGTTACAGAATTTGAAAGGGGAAACACCAGTAATTCAAAGTTGCACTACGGTGATTCTTCTGAAGATAGAAGGCCTGAATTAAATTTGAGAATTAAATTTTAGCAATTAACTTCCATAATTTACATTTTTATTAGCATTCTCTTAATTTTCTTCATTAACTAGCAAATATGAAAGAAAACCACTCAAACTTCAGCTACAGACTTACCATTGAAACTTTACCAGTTTATTCTAAACTCTTTCCAATCCNTTTATGTATTTGTAATGCATAATGGATAGCTGCTACTTCCTTTTCTGGAACATTTCTGAAAGGCTTTCAGTATTAATACTTGGTAATAGTCTTGAGACGTACTGTTTGCTGCTTAGATGCTACAAAGAGAAATTGATAAATCAGAGTCCAAAACAAATCAAACTTCCTAAGCAAGTTTTACAGTAAGAGCTAGTGATCGACACTCAATAGTTCAAGAGGAAAACGGTTAACATGCTCAAGTTTTACAATTATATGCAGTTTATGGCCTCTCTTGTTAAAAAAAAAGTTACAGAATTTGAAAGGGGAAACACCAGTAATTCAAAGTTGCACTACGGTGATTCTTCTGAAGATAGAAGGCCTGAATTAAATTTGAGAATTAAATTTTAGCAATTAACTTCCATAATTTACATTTTTATTAGCATTCTCTTAATTTTCTTCATTAACTAGCAAATATGAAAGAAAACCACTCAAACTTCAGCTACAGACTTACCATTGAAACTTTACCAGTTTATTCTAAACTCTTTCCAATCCGCATTTAATTCCTAACAGCAAAGACAGCTATAGCAATTTTGCATCTATTCACAGGAGGTTTATGTCCAAAAATTGTGAAACTCTGTATTAAGAGTGCTGTGCACTATCGTAAATTAACTTTTTGTTCCATGATGTTTTTGCAGGGAGGGGCAGGGGTTTTGTTTTTTTCCTTTTTTTTTTTTCTGGTACATAACTAAAATTAGAAGTTGTGTATATTAAATTCTACTTGAGGGTTTCTGTGTGCCCTACTGCATCTACAAAACTATCTCTCAGCTCTAATTACAAGTGGGTAGAACAAGGATGCTGTCTACTTTGAATTTACCAAGTCTTTTGACAGTCTCCCAACAGCATCCTTGTAGAAAAGACGGGCAGATATAGACTGGATAGGTGGACGTACAATTCTGACAAAGAAAAAAAGCTTCCACAATGAGAGTGGTTAAACACTGGAGCACGTTGTTCAGAGGGGTTCTTATATCTCAAACCATGCATAAATTAAAAATTGGTCTGGACCATGTCCACTTTAGCTTTGAAGTTAAACCTGCTTTGAATAAGATGTTGGATTATATGCCCTCTGGAGATTCTTTCCAACCAATTTTTTTCCATTATTTTATAAACTATGGAACTCAAGAGAAAATGTGTAAGTCAATAACATCACCGCATCCAGGCGTTCCCAAGAGTATTTGGGACATTTGTACGTTCAAAGATTCGGCACCAACACTGAAATTAGAACTTTAAAGTTAACGTTGAAGCCATAAAGCCCTAATTTCATTTAAAAAGTCTCTGACAGTCTCACTCGAGTTCTGATTTTATACCTGTCATGTATAAACTGTATGTCTAGAATCAACTAGCAAGTCAGTAGAAATCTTGTTACTGCAAGAAAAGCACATTAAGACTGAAATGGAAAAATTTTCAAGCCTCAGCAGTGACAACTGCAGCAGCATTTTTCAAAAATGCTGGGCAATGAAAAACTAGTCTGTGCTAGTGCATACTACTTTCACCAGCCACTTCGCAGAAGCACGTTTATAGACAGCTCTTGAACAAAATACCTGTAACTCCTCTGTCCTGTAACTTCCCTCTGTTCCTCAAATCCTGAGGAATTTTCTTAAGAAAATGCCAACTCACAGAACTACTCCAAATTAAATTTAAAAAAGTTTTGAAGTAAGTGCAATCTATGCTACGTGGCTATAAATAAGTGGCTGTAAGTTGCAAAGAGCTAGAGGGAAAAGATGCAAATACAATTTCTAAGCTTTGCCATCTGAGAAGCAAAGACAAGCAAACAGACCACGGCACAATTTAGTTGCCAATATGGCTATTGTCACCAAGAGGGATTTAGTCACCAGTTTTCTACTTGCAGCAGTTAAAGTAGCCTAAGACAAGGAAGGAGAAAGCAGAGAACATTGTTTTCAGTACAGATCACGACTGCTTTTTTACTCTTTACATACTCAAATATATTAACTGATTCTGCACTTCTATTAAAATCCAGCTGCTGACGTAACAAATCTGAAAATACAAAACTGGAAGCATGAAGCCAAATCTAATAAACTTAAAAATTCTGACAAAAAAGCCCTTGAGGGAGCGTCACGCTGCTTTGTAAATCAGCGCGCAGTGCTGTTTTGCTGCACAAACAGCAACCGTTTATGAACGCTGGTATTTTGGTTTCCATTCTTTCCTTGAGGCATTTATGCTTAAAAACTATCCTCCATATAAAGAAGAGGCTTTTAAAACCAGCAGGACACTGCTATTTTTGTGACAGCTTCAAGTAGCGAATCACCAGGGATCAAGTAATAGAGCTAAGAAGGGAAATGAGCTCACAGTGAGAATTAACTTGAGACAAACGATTATTTAGTCTCTAGGAACACAAACAACATCGCTCAATCACAAGAGGAGACTTGTTTTTCCAGGGAGATCTTGTTTGTTTTCCCACACTTGCAAACAAACTGAAATCACGCCGATCTCCAAGCTGAGGACTTGACTTTACTACTACAGATAAAATGCCAAAAGTCTCTGATACCTTTCAATGAGCAGACACCTCGCCACACACGCATGCTAAACATCCATATTTAACTTCAAAATACTACATCTAAACACAACTGCAACCCCACGGGATTGCATTTTAGTCCTCTCTTCTACTCCACTTACTTATTTTAAAGAATCTTACGAAAAATAAAGATTTCTCTTGGGGCCAAAGTGAAAAATTTTACATGAAATGGTAACATGAGGGTTTTCACTTCAGAAACAAGAGTAGTACTTAACAGAAGAGGGCAGCAAACCATGCAACTTGTCCTTTTTAGACAGATTTCTTACATAGGGTCTAGCCTTACTGCAGAGCCATACTAATAACTTTCCATCTGCTATCTAGTTCTCTTTATACCAGAAGGCTCCCCCACATGATTAATAGAAACGCAGATTTACAGTAATGTTTTTTAATAGTCCTTTTGATAGCTTGACTAAAAACCCAACACACTAAGGTCAAGACAACACATTAATGAACATAAAGTTAGTCACTAAGAAAATGATCCGATATTGGAAAGAACAAGTAAGTAAAGAGGAATTACATAATTTAGGTCCTAGATCGCTTATACACGCACACAGAAGAAATACTTGATAAACAGGTTTAGGCATTTCACATCTCCTAACTCAAAGTGACAACGGATCAGTCACAGACCACACGTAACAAGTTCATTAGTTGATTTTAAGAGCTTAGTTACTGCAGTCACAGATGCCGCCTAACCAAGTAAAACAGGCTCATTTTGGAAGTCAATAAAAGATGGAGACAAATTTCAGGTGAGCGAATATACTCCCTACATCTTCCCATCCACACAGACCGCTTATTGTTAAAAGGCCATTAAAATGGGAGCGGAGAACAGATTACACAAGAAAAAACAGAATGCTATTAGGAAGAAATAAGATCTAGTATTTTACATGATTACAAGTACCTACCTATAATTGTAACACATACACCAGTTTTTTTGCTCTGAGTAGAAAGCTAATTTTATATGGGCTGAAAGCTGTTCAACCATCTTTGAGTGGCTTCAAGCCAAATCAACAACCAGAAAAAGGGGCTTTGGGCAATAGGTCTCAAAGCCCAGCCAGAAGCTGTAACTCAGCCATGTCTCAGCTCACTCCTTGCCCTTTTCCCTTCCCTGGGCATCGGTGATTACCTAATCCCTTAGAGACCCAAGTCTGGGGACTGATCTAGGGGAACTATTTACTTTTCTACATATGGCGAATTTTCTGATGGTTTAGCTCTCTGAATTGGTTCCCTGAAGAGTCAGATGTGCACCAGTCCAAGGACAAGAGTGGAAATATTGGGCTGTGGCATGCAGGGGGTGGGGTGGGGGCGGAAATCAGATAAACAGGGTGGTGGGAGTGCTGATTCAAACCACTTAAATGGTCATAAACTGTACCCTAAAAGATACACATTAAATCTACATAAATCTAACAAAAAATGCCCTAATGGTATAGGCAGTTATGTCTCCTGACACTTGTCATAATCTCTGTTTTAAACCCCTGACACTACAGCAAATAGCAATTAACGCTATTTGATTTAATTGCAAATTTCCCAAGCTTTTAAAGTACTTCAACTTGGCAAAGCTTTTATTTATTTATTCTTAATTCTGTCAGCCACTTAGGATCATTAAAAACAAAAGAAACCTAGAAAACCAAAAAACCTACCAATTATAATTATGAAACTGCTATGAAAGCTTTTACTTTGTTAGACAAACGTTATTTTAACTTTTCCCCCTCTCAAATCATAGGGGTTTTTTCTTTTTTTTTTTTTTTTCCTATCTGATGAAGAGCCGTAACTCTCTTATAAGGCAATCTCTCCCTCCATTCCTATCTCAAAGCAGCTGCAAATGTAATTTTTAGCATCTAGAAAGAACCTTCACTGCCAACCAGCCAGACTAAGCAATCTGAAAATAACAGCTTGAACAGAATTCAATGTTGCTGTTGAATACGTATGATACTCAACCGCACCTGCAAATCCACAATTTCTGCAGATCAGCGGACTTCTGTGGCTAACGTATTAGAAGACAAAACCCACAGCTTCACATGGAAGTGATTTCACTAGCCTACCCCTTAGCCTTTACAAATGACATACGCATTTTTAATCAACGATACAAACCCTGTGTGCAGGGGTTCGAGTGATCATTACTTGAGGACAAGCGCAGGCCATCTTGTCGTTCTCTTCACTGTATGTGGTTGTTTACTTTAAAGAGGGCTAGCAGCACTCTTCGCCCGTATCTTCAGACAACGGCACGTGGTTCAGTGAAAGCTTTAATAGGAAATTACCTTCCAGATGTCTTCTATTTAGAAGTGTTTCAGAGTAAACTTATCACACTGCTATTTTTTTCCAGATTAGCCAATATCATAATTTGTTCAATCACTCCTAAAAAACCAGTCAAGCAGTTGTTCCAAACTCACTAAATGCTTAGAGACTTGTTGAGCTAACACAGAAGGTGCATGCCGAGATACAGAACTTAAAAGAACCCTAGTGACCAGTGAAATATTAAAATGACCGTTATGATCATTGTATAATGATTTTAAGATGTTAACCACTAGCTAAAATATTCTGAGATTCTATCCTTAAAATCACTTCAGTGCAGGAACAGAAACATTTACCATATTCACCAAAGCGAAGGGACTCCCACTGCTGCCATTCCACAATGCTGCTGACTGCACGTATACCAATGTAGATTAACAGCATTCCTAATGTGGCATCTAACAAGAAGTTGATAAGGTACCTGAAAGGAAAAACGTAAAAGAAAGCAAGGAGCAAGGGTCTATTTTCTACAAGTTCAGTGTATTTTAACACCACGATTGATAAAAGATCTGCATATACGTTGACAAGCCAAACTACTGAGACTAATCATATACCCACTTCTGTAATTCCAGTTAGCCTAAAATTTAAACAGTTTTAGAAGAGTCTCTATTTTGTTGCTGTCCTTAAAGTTAAGCTCCAACTTCTAATTTCATGAACTCCGGTGTGTACATGTGCATACTCTATATAAACTCCAATATTCATTTTAGTCCTTTAAATTAAAATCAGATTTCCCTTTTACCATTGCTCAGTTCATTCTGCATGGAAAACCTGTATTTGAACAAAACCAAAGGAATAAAAGGAAAAGGAATAAAAAGAGAAGTTATCATGGAATATGATATGAGAAGCTCATGGAATTTGAAGGTAAAAAACCCCAAACCCAAACCACTTCATTCTGAGGAGGAAAGACACCACAACTAGACAGTTTTTCTTGCTCGAGGGAGCCCGCCCTAGCCTCAACAAGGAGCAATGAGCAGTGGAATGCCATGCCTAGAGAGTACAGTCACTATCTATGTCAAATTACAACTTCCTGTTAGGAAGAAAAGTGATTTACTTTCTTGCACTTCGGTTCTTGTCCAATAAACATCTGCAATAACTAGAAACAAGCCTTCCCAGAAAACAAACAAACAGCAAACCACCCCTCACTGGACACACAACTGCTGCATTACTAATCTTATTGTTTCAAGAAGAGCTTCTGGGATCTTAGCTATGCTTCAAGAACCTACAGATTACTATGGGCTTCAAATTCATTCTTATGTTCATTAAATAGTGCAGCTGAAATTCAGAGCATTTTGTAAGTCACTGATTTCAGCTGAACAAAACAGCAGCTCAGAAAGAGCCAGCTATAAGACACATAGTAAATCCCCATTACTGAGTTTCTTATTTGGTAATTCCAAACACTTAAGGCAAACTCTAGAGTCTATGGGAACTTATCTGCAGGGATAAAAATAGCAAACCAGAGACCTGTGGGCTTCTGCTGGCTGCGGACACAAATCCATGTGGACAAAACACTATCAGGAAGTGGAAAAGAAAGAGAATACATGCATTCGAAAAAGTAAAGGAAGAGCTGTTCTGACCCTCAAAACCCCATTCAAGAGTAGCTCAAAAATAAAAATGAAGCAGACATGCCTTGCTTCAGCAAAGACTACCCATAAACTTCCTAAAAAATAGTTACTTTCTAGTAGTTATATGTCAAATCAGAGTTCTAATGAACTTGGTATTAGACAAACATTAAAATCCAGGTTTGGTGTTTGGCAGAGGAAACTCAGCAATTCCAAGTCTACAGCAGTCATTTTAAGGCCACAAGGGGCTGCTGTAAGTCTATAGCAGGGAGGCAGCCAGCAGGAGCAGGGAGAAGAGATGTGCCAACACCTATTTCACATCAAATTATGGCTCACAGCGCCGGCCAAGTATGCCCGATATTCCTAAGCACATCAGGCTCACTACATGTAGGCAACATGCTCATTCTGTGATGCACTGCGTTAACCCTGCTCACACCTAACCGGTGCGTCGGCAAACAACAAAACAAGTTGCTGCGACTATCAGATAAATGCATTTGGCCGAGAGTTCAGCGAGTTAAAGGCCGGGGTTCACACAAACCTCCCCGTGTACCATACACAGCCAGCCGAGTACCCTGCACCAGAGCAGAAGAGTGCCGTTTGCTTTTTCTATTTAAAATTCTCCAAACAACTATCCATCTGTTGAGGTGTTTTAACAGATGTTTCATGAGCTTTGATATTAATCACACACCTGCCTGAATTACAGCACGACATTCCCAAACTAACAAACAGCAACTTTCCATTGTAGTCCTTTCCCAGGTTTGGAGCACAATGTTTTTTAAAACCATGTGTTCTGGTTTTGTTCTGAAAACAACCCACAAACTACAAACAGGAAAGAACAGAAGACTATCCATGTTTTCATTTGCTGAGTAAAACTATTATTAAAGTCATAGACAGAAGCGTTGCTTTTCACACTAATTTTGACCCACTTGCACATTTAGGATACATTTTTCCCAAGAAAGGCCAAGTGGCTTTGGCTGATACAACCTGCTATTTTTTCTGCTAACACAGAGGACCTGCACCCTTGTCTGCGAAATTATACAGCTCTGCATTGTAATTTTTGTTATCCTGAGAGCAGTGAAAAGCAGTTCTCTACTTCACTCTCCTACTTGTTTTGTGTCACGTTACACTTACATGAAAAGTGGTATTTGAAAGTATTTATGTAGACTATATTAAAACATGTAGAAGAGAAGACGTTAGCAAATCTTTTAGTTTGAAAGCTTGGTATACAGTACAAATTTATTTTAAATTTTAACATACTGTAATAAACTACTGAGCTTTAGCTTTAAACACAATTGTACACATGCTTTGGTTAGCTTACTTGGATATGTACTTCTAATATAAAAAAATGGAATGAAAGCAATTTGCACTCGCCAGTTTTTAAATCTATCAGGAAATTCTTAAATCAGTAATCAAGGAAAATCCTGCAACGATGCCTGGTTTTACTGAAACTGTTGTAATTACAACTTAAACTTCACAGTGACTGTTAAAATAAATACCTTTTCCCTACCAAAATGCTCTGTGGTGGGAAGAGAAAAGCAGTGTTTTACTTGCACATTTATAGCATGTAGGAGCACAAAAGAAACCAAGGAGAAATAAGGGAAATAAAACAGGCTTCTGAAACAACACAAGCATATTCCTTGCGCTGTGTAGCTCCTTTGTTTACCAAAGGACAACAGTGAGCAGATGCCATTGAATGAACTGGATTGGTTTTAAAGGGCAAATTACTAGGCTCTTAAAAGTAATTTCACAGTTTCTATTACCAGAAATGTGTAAGCTTCTTTGAGCATGAGCTCTATCAAGAACAAACCCAAACAATTACCATTTGCTTCAGGAGCTCCTGTAAAGAGCCTGACAGGGTCTTAGTCATAAAGTCTTCAGGTTTAATATACTACAGTGAAATGCTTATCTACTTAGTCACACTGCTCCAAGCGTGACATTGCAAAATTAATTTTTGTACTAACTGCCTGGGTACTGAGCAAGATTCCCAGCTTTTAACAAAATGAAAATAATACAGCAGTAGCTAATGTAGATTTTAGAAAAAAAATACAAGCATGAATTATTTTTGCTAAATATCCCTGAATACAACCTGACTGTATAATAAAGCTTTGCTGCAGTAACCAGTGTAGCTGGAGGTCCGTGCACACAACTTCAATTTCCCTTGGTCCCTAGCACCTCCTTCAGTAAACAGCCTCACATTACAACGTGCATCCTAAGTCCTTCATTTTCTGGAGAGGGAGAAGTAGTTAAGAGTTTACCCTCAGTCTAGAACATTTATATACAGCCCAGAAAAAGTTTTCCCAGGTCCTGCCAGCCATGAGCTAAAAAAGCAGAACTCTGATCCTAGATTAAGTAAGCTTAAACCACAGGTTTTTGAAAGTGATTGATTTTTACCACGCAAACTGGTTTCTCGGCTATATTTTGCATTATCGTCCATATACACCATCAAACTCAACCGCAGAACTTCCATAAAGACCAATTATTCTGAAATTAAACACTCACAGTGAACAAGGGTCTTCTTCTGTAAGGTCTGATAAATAGACATTTGCGAAGTGGATGAACAACATCCCTATGGCTTGCTTGGAAGTATCTAAAAACCTGTATAGAGTAAAAACAGTTTTTAAGACACAAAACTGTTTACAACACAGTTGGACATTGCAAATTTATTTTAATTAAAATTCCATCTCAATTATTCATTTTTTATTCAAATGAGAACACCAGAATGCTAAAGTGTCATGGCATTTAGCTTATTTAACAATGTTCCATTTTACATTCTGCCCCTTTTGTTTTCTTGAATATTGCTAACAATAAACCACATCATACTAACTTGAAACCTTACCACTGTAAATTTAAAGTCTAGGGATATCCTCTTGGTATCATATGCATTATCCAAAAGCTAATCCTTTCTAAACCTAGCTAAGTCTTTAATAACCTCCTGTAAACAATGAGTATCCCAGCCTCACTAGACATTTCAGTCCTTTTATGTTTATGTGTTTTTAGCAAGTTTATGGCACAGACAAAAATAAAATCCTCATCATGTATTTGTGGGCGAACAATTTAATAGCTGGCTAGTAAGTCCTTTACATATAGTATTTTGCTAAAAAGCCAACATATTTTTCACCTAAAAGCATGAAGTGGGCTCACTGAATTTTATCTGTAGTATAACAGCTTAGACCACACTGCAAAAAAATTGCAACCTTGGAAGCATTATCTCCAAAGCAGATGAGAGAGTTAGAGAGAAAATAGCGTGCCACTTACTGGGAAAACAGAAAAAAATCCCAACCAACCCACTTAGGTACTGACTCACTATCGACTCCAGCCCTTACCCCTCTTTTATCGTCATCCTTTGCACAAAACCAAAACATTTAGTGAAACATCCACTGGAAGTTAAATATAGGAATCGTGTCAAAAGTATTCTGTAGGGAAGAGTGTGTTCTTTATACAGACCAACAGCCATTTTGCGTGTTGTTTCCATGTCTAAAAAGATCCAAACATCTCAACAGATCCAAACAACATTTTATGCCTGAACTCACCTCCCCTCCCTGACAACTTTGTCTTAAACTTTATTCTCTTGCATTCATTGCAAGACACAGAAAGCAGAGTGTTGGAGATGAGGCAGGAAGCCAATGAGTTACTTATCTGATCAGTACACCATATTATAAATAACAATACTTAAATCCCAGAATAAGATAATTTGCATAAAAATTAAGGGCTGTCACCTCACTACTCAGAATTCCAGGCTGAGGTAGACCGTAGCACACAAAGGCTTTCTATTTATTTTTTCAATAAAATAAAGGTCAGCATTAGTTATGAAAAGCAGCATTGTATGAGAAGAATTTAAACCACTGAAGTCTTCAACAACTGGAATGACAGCTTAACATCTACACCAGTCTCAAAACTGGTATAGTTTATGTTGGCATCACTACAATCCAACAACTTTTAAAAGGCAATAAAAACAAACACACTTTTTAAACCTTGTATTCTGTTATGGTTTATGTATTCATATCTTTTACCATACTGTTTTCTATCTTATATGTAGTAGGGCAGCTACAGAACATGGAATTTTGTTTAAGCCCAGCTGACGGCTTCAGCTGCGTCTTGGGGCAACTCTATGTTTCCATTCTCAGGAGGAAGCACAAATTAAAACTTTATATCTAAATGCACATCTTTGTAGAGATTCCTGGAAGTGTTTAGCAAGTAAGAACTAGCAGGGAAACGCACAGAAGAGAACTTCTCATTGACTCTCATATTTTGGTAACTTTTTTTGTTCATCACTGTCAGTCACCCATTTCTTGTCATCACTTTTTTTCAATCATCACACACAAACAGTCTTTCCTTCAATTTCTAAAACACACAAGCAACAAAAAATTTAAGAGTAAAACATGCAGAAACATACCATATCCTCCAGGGACGTCTTTCGTGCTTTGGTTCTCTGAAGCGTTTTACTAAGAAGAAAAAAAATTAAATGGTTGAAGACAATCGGCAACTCCCAAAGCAACAAAAAATATAGAAAAATGAAAGCAAATCATCTTGCAGAAACATTACATTCTTTGATAAACTAGATCTTACACAACTGCATTCCCCTTCATCAATCTCTGAGGATACATTTTTTAAAGAAACTGGCTCCCTTCTGTCACCTTCAAGTTCCTACAGATCCATCGTCCCGACTGTCAATATACCCCACATGAAAATATAATCTATTACCGACTACCATTTCATTGGCCTTAGCTTTTATGACCGCCCATCCAGAAAATTTAATTTCCGATAGTAAAGCAGGTATCAGAAAAAGTCGTTTCTTTTCCTCACTGGAGACCAAAAGTCAAATTGGAAAGTATTCTCATAATATAGGGGCAATCTATAATATCAGAAATAAATCAAGTGAATTAGTAACAGGACAAATACATTCTCTGACAAAGTGTATTTGTTTTATGAATGATAAATTAGACTTTTGTGGGCAAACTGAATTGCAACAGGAAAGCAGGACAGATCTTTTTGTCAGATAACCCCTTCACAAAAAAATTGATACTTGTTAACATACTAAAAACTCCAAAAAATACAGTATTAATGCAACTATACAAAGGGGAAAAAAAAGATAAATTTGACTATTTCAATTTTGATACAGTTTATAGTACAAACTGTTTGGGTATCTGACAGAAAGCTCCTCCACACACCCACGAAAGAGGGGCAGCCTGAATCACACCCTGCCCGCCTACTCCCAGGTCCACCCCAGGAGCCACCCCCACAAGCCGAGGAGCAGAAGCCCAAAGGCAGGTGATGCGGGAACACAAATTACGGACTAGGAAGAAGGGATGCCTGTCCCAGGAGAGCCTCAGCCCCACCAGCCAGGGGTGACATCCACCCCAGGGAGCCAGGGGTGACATCCACCCCAGGGAGCCAGGGCCAGAGCGTCTTTGGGAGGGCGGTGGTCAGGGCATCAGGGTACGGGACAAGTATGTGATGCAGGGGAAGAGCACTTTGGGATTGCACGAGACTTACTATGGGTTGTTTAGGGGAGGAACCAAAGACAAGGAAAGGGATGGATCTAGATGACTCATGGAGGAACAAGTGTGGGAAAATGGAGGGATAAGGGGATAAAAACAGTCACTCATACATAAGCAGTGGCTGCTCCATACACTTGTACTGTTTGATCTACAGTTCGTCCTATCTTCTTAGGAAATTCCATTTCTAACTCTCTCTAGGCAAGAAAACCTTTCTCCCTACTGGGATCACATGCTCAGCCCCGTCACACATCAGACCTGGGGCAGGGAGCCGCAGTGGCCTCGCCTCTGCTGAATCTGGCTAATTCTGTAACACAGGTTTATCTTCTGTTACAGCTGCAAGTACTAATTCTTTACACATCCCAAAACCAGACCAGCGATAACAGGGTAATGGAAACCTTTCCAATAAGAATGGGTTTTATATATGGGTTTTACTTCCTTCTTCGGCCCAAAGTTCAGTGTCACTCACCAGTTCCTTCAACTCAAAACTTGAAAAAATAATTATTTAAGCTCTTATTTCAGAAATTCTCTCTTAAAAAAATAAATAAGCCCTAATTCCCCTCCAACTTGCAGAGATTCTGCCTCAAAAGGTACAAACCATAGCATGCACAGGTCAGGCAAAATATTAATATGTATTTTAACCTGTCTCTCCAGGTATTAGCGATGAATTTAAGGTTCAAATACAATGCTGTATGTAAGTTATGCTTACCCAGCTTACAAGCCTTTAGAAAATATCTTGGTTTATGAATCAATCAACTTTTTAACAAGGCAATTTTCCCCAAAGCCAACCATCCTCATACAATACAGTATTAATATAATTACCTGAATGTATTTAAAAGACACCTCCCCCCCCCCAAACAAACACACCTCCAAGGTGGAGAGGCAGCATCTGCAGGGAGCACCAGGCTACTAACTTGCCATTTTACTGCCTGTCCTCTTACTGCTTCTGACAGCAGAGAGAGAAACTGTGTTTCACCCCCATATAATACGACCATTAGAAATTAAAAAGTGACAAGAGGAAAACACTGTACATTTACACCAAAGATCAAATTGTAATAGCGACATTTGCCTGAAGTTTTCTCTGTGAACAGCATGCCATCAATATAAAACGTCTGTTAAAAATGAGCAACATCCAGCTAAGTTAACCAGTTTGCTGTTCATGACAAGTCCTCCCTGGTCACCCTATGGATTACTTTAATTAGTGTCATTTTTGTACAACAACAGGAAGCCACAAAGGAACACAAAATAAATGCAAGAAACAGAAATTTCAGGTTACTGTGGTGTTTGTGCAAGATGCTTTTCTGCAGACAAAACCGAAATTAAACTGGTAAGATTTACATGCTTTGGGGAAGGGCGGCAATTCCAAGCTTAGGCTTTTGTCTATTACTACTATGAAGAAGTTGTATAAGCCTGTGGATTCATTTCTTTCACAAAACAAACGTTTCAGAAGAGGATATTCATAACCGATTCAACTAACACCATTTCAAAAAAGACTTCAGAAGGTCTGCGTTTCTCTTACCAGTTCTGAAAAAAAATCACATTTTCTTTAGCGTTAAACAGGAGAGTTAACTTTGAAAGCCCCCACAGATATTTTTCGGGAATGTATTAAGTGGCTGACCACACCACAAACTTCCACCCCACAAAAGAAATAAGACAATGTTTAAATGCCTTACGAGTTTCTACCTGATGAATACACACCTGTACGCTTGATAGCCCAGAAGATCCCTATGAAACAGGGTAGTTTTCTCAGCCTAGTTTCTTGTAGCTGTATGTCTGTGAACATTGGGTATTTCTGACATACACAGATATTGCCAGGTATTTTCCTACACAGCCCTGATGCAGTGGTTACGCTGCCTATTCAGCACAATATACTATCACATCAGGGTGGTTCAAGGCGAGAGTAATTTCACTTCTCCCCCAGCAAGGGAGCGTGTTTTCTGTACAGCTGTACACAGCTGGGGAAGGAGGTGAGTAAATTGAGCAAAAAAGCAACAGGCTGTAAGTAACCACACCGGTAAGCTCAGGGTCCATAGTGTGTTTGCCATTAATAAATTAATTTTGCGACCAAAAGCCAGCACACATTTTCAAATAAAGATTCTGTAATTTTTATACGCATCTATCAAGTTGGGGAGGGGAAAGCAATTCTTCCACTCGCCCTTCCCCAAAATATGTCACGATTGTAGATGCTCTCAGCCGCACTCACAGTTTCTCTTGGCAGCCTGCGTCGTCTCACCGTAAACTCAGAGATGTGCACTGGTGCGTGTGTCAGCTGACAGATGGATCTCAATCTGCCAGCTTCTCACTGTGAGGAGGTGGTACCACTCCATATGCTTCAATTGGGAGAGTTATACTCGCTCTAGCAAGAATTCACCATATTTAATATTAATTAACTAATAATGTTCAAATTTCATGCTGAATTATAAATGGAGAAAGAAGTGCTGCTTGTTTATACATTCAATGCCAGAATTTTTCAGGAAAGGAAATAAAAGCACTTCTGCCAACAAGCATGTGAGCTGCCAGATGGACAGATAATAGATAAGCATATAAGGCAGAGTATCGCTAATGCAAAATTCAAGTTCATTAAATTGTCTTCCCGTTTCACTGAAATTCTAGGAATAATTAATGCTACAGCACTGTGGAACGGTTTCTAACAGTTACTTTAACACAGGAGTTTTGCAATCAGTATTTCAGAAAACTGAAGACTCATAGGGAAGCATAAAGACTGTCTATAAGAACAGAGACAACAAATAAAGTAAAACCTCTCCAAACTGTCAATATGAAAAGCATCACTGGAACCTGTACTTGGAATTTCCGCCTTTACTTCTCCTTTCATGTCCTCAAAAAGTCCCGTGGGAAGTATTTTGCTGATGTGAAGTAACTTCAATACGGCTTCAAGAACTCCCAAGTTTCCAGATGGCTGACCCTGTAGCAGCACAAAACTGGCCCAACTCAAACATCTGAAACGTTTCTACATAGAACGTATTACCGCATGTCTTAGACTCATGTTCTGGCAGTTCACAAGAAGAGATCTTTCCTGAGATCAGAAAGATTAAGAATTCTCTAGCTCATTAATTTGAAATTCAAAAAAAGGAAAATAAGCTAAAGAACATTCAACGTGTTCGGTGCCCTCTGCAGTCGTACTACAGTAACACTGCTGCTGCTCTGAGAAGAGAATCAGGAAATTTCACCTGTATTTCCAGTGCTTCTCAAAACTTCTTCAAAAACAGGACAAAGCATGTGACAAAGTGTTTTGTTTCATAGACCTCCTACACAGGTCTGTCATCAGACCTCAGCAAAGCCGCAGCTGAGCTAGTCAAACAGAAAAAGAAAACCAAAAGGAGGAAATGTTGGCGAGGCTAAGATCACATACAAACCTGCTCACGTGCGTGGGCAGTTTCATCGAGGACAGAATCAGACCCTTCTCGCAGGTGCACAGGCAATGGGCATGAGGAAACAGGGAAATTCCAGTATGATAGAAGTAAAAAATTTCCAATGAGAGCAATTAAACCCTGCAACAGTTTGCCCAGAGAGGGTGCACAGTGACTTTAGTCTCATAGACCTTGAAAATACACCTGGACGATGCTCCGAGCGAGGGGACATAGGCTGTCCAAGAAAAGTTGGTCTGTAAGTCTAAAAATAATCTTTCTGTGATATGACACTCCAAGATTTGAGCCAATTACCAAAGGACTAAAGCATGGCTAACTAAAAACCATACATACACACACACACACATTATGTATGTATGCACAGAATTTAACAGCAAGAAATCTGCTGCAGTTTCAGCTTCCATACAGTGTTAGGCCACGAGAGTCTTGAATCTTGGCTTTGCCAGGCTTCCTGAAAAACGTGTTGCAACCAGACAGACCCTCCAACACAGCCCTCACAGGGCAAGACTGTTGTGATCTGCAGGTGTATTTTGATATTAATTCACATCATTTTCAACATTCAAGACAACAAGCATTAAAGTTTCCAGTACAATGCTGCTTTGCTAACTATGTACGGAGTAAAGCTTGAATAGATAAACCAAGCATTTGCATCCAAACCCAGAATCATATGGCTACTCTCAGACAACTGAGCCATTTTCAGAACGTTTGGTTATCAGGAGAACATATGCACCATAAATTTGATCCTGCAATTTCTAACCCTCTAAAAAACTTGTAAAATCAACTACATATGCAGGCCAGATTTCTTTTTTTTTTAAATTCTGTTTAGGAAGACTGTCAAAAACACTGTTCTGCTTGTTAGTATCAACACTTTCCCCACAACAGTGGGAACCATGTCTGTTATGAATAAGCACATGCACACTAATAATGCCTGAAAATTCACACACCAAGCAGAAATTACACTGGACGAGAGCAACTGATTTCCAGCTACATCCAGTGCTACAGCTGCCCTGGAGAAAGATACCAGGAACCACGGTTTCTTCATGATGAACAAGTTATGGAATAACTCAAAAGGAAAATTTTGTTCTAGTCGATGTTAAAGACTAGCATACTATGAAGTGCACGGGCTCACCAGCTTTGCTCCCCTGCAAAAAGGACTTTTAAAACTTCTATAAGACAGAAAACAGTATTAGCCACGCAAGTACTCAACTTCTTAATTCCACCACGTCCTTGGCCTCAATGGTTCTGTAGAGATATGTGTGTAATTAAGAACTTGTCCATTAAAGACAGTCACCCAGGGAGAAACTTTACAGAAACACTGGACACAAAGTGTAATGACCCAGCTAGTTAGTTATTCAGGGACATCATAAGACTAATGATTTGGTGTCTGGACAGCCATGCGCTACCTGCAAAACTGCAGATCTTATCCCAGTCTCTTCATTCCAATGGCAGCAGTTAGAATAACATTGCGGCTACAGTTTTTAGGCAGTAAAAACTTTGTGATAGTTAAATGGGTCTGGATGGCACTCTCGTTAGAGCAGAGAACGAGGGACTTTGTTTTACTGCAAAGTTAAATATCGCAGTGCCCAGTATCAGCCAAGCCCAGCTATATCATGACCACAGCTCTTTTGTCTTGTCACAAGTGACGAAACATGATAAAAAACGATGTGCTAACGCTGGATTTCACATCATTTATTAAGTGGGCAGCAGTGCTTGCTGGATAAACACTGAGGAATTACAGTTGCTGGAAGTTACCTCTGTAAACACATATTTACTTCCTACCTGCTTCCACACCCAGCTAAACCTACCTGTAAATTTTGTCCCTACAAAGGTTCTGCGATAGTTAAGGGAACGGCTATCACAAAGTGAAGCCCGCCTTCACAATGCAGGGGAGGTGAGGGCAAATTATTATCAGGGGATAAAAACCAAAACCCAACAAATCTGCTACCTGAGCTTTGGAATAAAACAGACAACGTTGCTTCTTCAGGAAGGGCAGTCAAATGCATCACATGAGGTTGGTGAGCTTTTTATTCCTAACACGCACAGATTCTAAGGTCAAAAAATTTTTTTGAAATGCATAGCTTGTTAAGATTGGCTGAGGAGAGGGAAATAAGTCATATTACTCGTCGCATACAACTCAGTCTTAAACAATTTCACCAAGGCTGATCTCATGCATCCTGGTAGCACGTGGTAGCATGGTTCTGACAGAAGCATTAACTTGGCCGTCAATAAAGGAAACAAATGTGCCTTAGCAGAGCATGCAGCCCAGGCATACCACATCAATAGCCATTGTAATTGAGCTTTTTTCCTTTTTTTTTTTAAGCTAAAGCTTACTTTAAAAATAGCTAAACTAACTTAATAGACAAAGAATCAGAGACAAGTTGTCATTCTCAAGTGCTAACTATTTGCTATCTCCCCAGAGAAAGCAGCACTTCAGAAGTCAGAAAACATTGTAATATGCACTCTGTAAGCAAAAGCATTCAGCGCCTTACTTACCGAAAGACATGCCAACACTGCAGCAATACTAAAAATGAAGGGTTGCAAGTAACTGCTTTAAGAACTCTAAGGTAAACAGCACAAGTATCTTAGGAAATATTTATCCAAATATTAAAGTTGTAAGACAAGATTTGGTCTTAGAGGGAGGCATTTGTTATCTTTGCATTTAGCATAGCTAGCACTGTTCGGTCAAGGTGTGCTCTATTTGAAAGGTCATAATAAATCAGTTTCCCAGCACTTGCAGAGACAGAAGCACATGCTAATGTTTCCTCAACAAGTATGAGATAGCTGAAGCAAAGCAAATCTAAGCCTCCAGCACTGAAAGCGCCTGCAAGATGGGCTTTAGAAGTTTAATACACAGCCCTCTTGCAAACACTCTTAGACTCTGAACCAGGCGTTCTTAAGCAACTACCAAAAAAAAAAAAAAAAGGTAGGTTGTTAGAGAAACAGTCAATTCCTACCATGTGAGAGCTGAAAATTAGTCTGCTGCGCTCAAGTGGGTTTCTTTTTCTATCAAAAATAAGAACCATTTGGGAAACATGAATTATTTAGTACAAAACAAAACAGAATCAATCCACATTAATGTGCACTAAGCAGCAATTTAAGATTCACAACACCATTTTCACATACAGCATTCACAAGATCACTCAATAATATATGAAGCTTTCCTAACATTATTAGTATGACAATGGATATCAATGAACTTTAAAACATTCAAGCTGGTTGTTTTAAACCAGCTCTTGGGAACTGACAGAACTGCCACAGTCCAGCTATGAACTCACTCATCATTCATTAAAGTATTAAGTCAATAACTGTAGTAGTTTTAAAAGCAGAAAGCAAACTCAAAATACAAGTTCAGATATACCCAAAAAGAATGTAAAAGGAAAACTGCATTTCTATTTGTAGAAAATGATAAACAGCAAACATATTAAATCAAGGAGGCCAAAGGCAGACGTACACTGTACGTCTAGACTACATTTAAATTCCAAATAGCTTTGCTTACCAGATTCATTCTTCCTAGGCTGCTGAAGCTATCGAAGCCCTGAACTGCAAGCAAGACACATTTCACAAAACACCAACTGCTTAAAAAAGAACTAAAGATACACAACCTACTTTCATAGTCTCATTTACACACGATCAAGTATCATGAAAGGAGAGTCAGTAGCCAATTATGCAGACTTCTTGATATAAAGTATCAAACTAGGTATTTACTGCATAAACTATATTTCTGAAACCAAGATGAAAAACATTTAATAGCATTCTTCTTAATGACAGAGCTTCATACCTCTTAACACTTGTTTAAGTTTCATAAAACCTTCACAACATCAAAACCTCATGCCAGCACTAAAAACATACTGCCATAAGAAAGCTCAAGTTTTTAAGATTGGACGGAGGAGGATGGTTTCTTTTCCACCACCCCCCCCACCCCCCCCATTTAATTTTAAACCTCCTTAGACTATTTAGTCTTCTAACATTACAATTACTTTGCAATGAAAGCATTAAAACCCTATGCGTATAAACGAACATATGCTGCCAGTCACACCATAAGCCTCAAAACAAGAAAGCTTTGCTGGAAGAAGCTGCATAGTAGCTGGTATTTTCCAGCACAAGTAGGAAATTAAGAGCAATTATTCTAAAAAGAAATACAGATTTCAGAGCACAACATCTTCAAAAAATTATTAGAGGCAGAGGATATACATTGTTAGTTGCGAATAGCTGTAATTTTAATGTCATTTTTGTTCCACGGAAAAAAAAAAATCTGTTTTTTTTGACAAATGGAAAAAAAAAAACCCTAGAGTGGAACAACAAAAAGCAAGCAAAGGTTGTTTCTCTAAGTACTCATTCAAGGTGACTGGCTGGCCTGTCCAAAATTGAGAAAATGAACCCTATAAAGCACTATTTGGCCAAGTTCTAAGTATTCAAGCCCAGGACAATGCTTTCTTAGGTTTTGCCAGTTACCAAACTGATGTCAGGCCTATAAAAACTTACTGTTAAATTTGAAATGCTTAAAAATTCAGGAACTCCTCTCTCTGGTTCATCTCTCACCAACAATTTCTAGTTAACTTCCATTGGTTCATCTCTTTCAACAATGTCAGGGGAGCACAGCAATGAAGAGACCCTCTCAAACAGAAGTATACAAATAAACTTCTTGTCACAAATCTTCATGTCCTGAGCACCTTGCAGCTTACAGGCCAGTGGCTCCCCAGGTCCTCTGGAGCTCTATTTAATGCCTGGCGACCAGATATAACAAGGACACACAGTACCGTGTTCCTCTTCTATCAGGTGAGCCAACAGATGTTCATCACTACAAGAGGAGGAATGGTTGGTCTTAGAATCTGGGGGCACCAAAATGTGACAGAGGTTAAGATGATCAAAGCAAAAACATTTCAAACTACAACATTTTATTACTTTAAAAAATGGCAACCTCTAGAGAAAAAAAAAACCATCACGAACAACAGAAAAACCAAGTTTAGTGCCTTCCTTGGGATGGGCTTTTCCTACTCTAGCTCAGCACTCCTGTAAACTCTCTTACACCTGGAACTATGAACCTGAACCATGAATGTGAACTATGAGGATTTGAACTGCGTACTCATTTTAGCATATTTTCCTCCTCAACATTCATTACATATGACAACATATGCTTGAGGTTTTGACAACAAATATATAGAAAATGTGTGATTCAGGGTCAGTGGTAGAACAACAGGTCTTCAGTATCCTGAGCAGCAGTATGAACCAGTTTAATTATTCATGATTAAACCCTAAAACCTGATCCCTACACCACACCATACACAAGCTCCAAGCTTATACTCAGCCTGCCAGTGAGATTTAACATATTAATAGGGAATACGTTTTTCCGTGACCAAAAAAATCTTTGAGAATGAGAAGCACTTCCTACCAGCAGGCATGAGAAAGCAGACCCGATTTTTCATTTCATCAACAAAATCCACACAGATAAGACCTTGTTAAATATCAGTTTAAGGATGCAAACTTCATTAACCATGAAATTAATATCACTGCAGAACGCAAAAACACACACTGTATAGTTGTACAAATCAGCTCCTTACAAATTTAATTATAAAACACTAGTCAAGAACACATTCATTATGCAGTTTGCAGTTAAACAACAGTCTAGCTATCGGTCCAAAAGTTAGTTCTAATTAAACACAGCTTTGGAGTTTCTGGATAATTTATCATTTTAATAGTTTCCAAATGTCAACATAACTTATCCTTTTTCCTAAACATTTTATAATGCGAATGACATGCGTAATTATACTTAGAACAATCTTATTATCTGGAACACAATTATATCCAGCAATCAGCTGAGTAATAAGAAAATGTAATATGTTCTGAGCCAACAAGACAAAGGACATCAGACAACTGTTAATGAAAAATACAATTTACTTACAGATTATTTGTCTAAACTGATATCTATTTTTTTAAACTTTTATTTGCATGGCATTTCAAGAATAGTTGTTGCATTTAGTGACACTAAAACATTAATGACCTGACACTATCAGGACTATTAGGTACTAGCAGGACTAATAGCACTAAAGTGCTATAACAATCTATATCCAACAAGGAGTCAGACGTCTTGCAAGTGGTTTTAATTAAAAAACCCAAGGAGATGTAGTTTAAGCAGGACTAGACATCGTGAAAACATGTTTCTTGTACAGGCAGTAAATGTAGAGATACATACATGCTATGCTACAAAACAAGATTGGTCTTCTGTTTTCAAAATAGGAAACAACTCCAAAATTGTTGTTCCTAAATCCGTTCCACGTTATTTGCTTCACCTAAAGGATCAGCTGAGCCGTTCCCAGTACTATTATTACTTGCTTTTATACAACATGAAGTTTGTCAGCAAGATTGGTCTTTTTCTGCGGAGCTTCCAATGGACAGAATTTATCCCAACTACGTATTTCATATATTGAAGATTACTACAACATTAGCACGATAAAACAAAGCAATTTACTTAGCTAATTTACCCATGTGGCTGCATTTCCCCCCCACTACGGCTCCTAGTGCATCTCTCATTTTTATCCATCACCCATGGATAAGGGTGTCACAGAGATACTGAAAGGACTGATGATTTATTTACAACAAACAAGAAACAGCCACGTAACACAGATGCAAGCGATACCTCACCATCTGGGGATAACGAAACACTTGACCACTGTAAGGCATAGTTTACTTGGCCGTGACCAAAGTGACCTCACAGGGCTTTTATGAGTCCTGCAGCCACTTAACCTGCAGAATAATAGCTGTTCTCTAGTATACCCCAGTAAGATACTGATCATTAGTCATTACCATGGATTGGGCCCAAAGGAGCAAGAGGTTAAAACACATTCTTTCTACCACCATCACTGCCTCCTCCTTGGCCTCCAGCCAGATGGCAGGGGATTGCATGGCCCCTTCGTGTCAGCCAGCCAGCCAGACCTGCAGACTGACTGTCAAGTAAGGATCTTATTTACTGTACGTATGCAGCACCGAACTAAACCCCAACTCAGAACTGACGGGAAAGCTCCCCAGCAAGGGGGAGCTGGGTGAGGCTTGGCCGCTGGCTCTGCCTGTAGCTGGAGGTGCGGGGCGCTCCCCGCCAAAGGTTCAGCAGAGCTGTCCGGGGTCCCACCCGGGGGTCTGCCAGCACCCCACACTGGGCACCCACCCCACAAGGGCCTCACGGCCTAGCAACACACTTGCTTTCCCATGAAAAAGTCCTGCTACTTCCATGTTCTGGATTTTTTTCCCCCACCTCCTCCTTTTGACAAGTTTACAGTCCCTTCCCAGTTCTCACCTTTTAAAGTAGTTCAAAGGCCCATCTTACTAGTCTTCCTTTACCCTAAGAGGGATTCAGCCCCATTGCTGTGATACCTGAAGGTGGTCCTTAGAGACATTTCAGACTGCCTAATACCAGGTAATCCCCAACTACACGCTGCAATGCAAGCTCTGCACACATCTAGCAATTCACCAGGACCTTGCACTTGCAAAGAGTTCTAAGAAAAAGAATAAAGCGCATCTGACAAAATGCAATCCAGAGTGTAGGTACAATACTGTTTGTATTTTCATAAATATGAAATATCGTATTTGTGATTGGAAACTTCTGTAGAAGACAAGTTTTAAAATCAGTTGCGCAAAAAGCATTTTCCAAGGTGGTCCTCAGCAGTGCACGTGAACACACGCTGCGTCACTCAGAGTAAATACATCCAAGGATGGGATATTATCAAGTCGAGATAGTATCAAGTCTTTTTAAATGATGCCTTTATTGGTAGAACACCACTTTGCTAGCAGGCCACTGACCTACATCTTAGGAAATCACCATGTAGAATAACCTTGTTACTGTTACTCAGGAGCCTGTATTTCACTGCTGAGGTTGCAGGGTATAAAAGCCAGCTCCCCACCATTTTCACATTTATAAAGTCTGCTCAAGCAGAAAGAAAATTGCTATAGAAAACAACCGAAAATCATATGCTTTTAGTCTTTTTGTATCTAACAGTTTCCTTTAAGTTGACCTTTTTTTTTTTTGAAAGGCCACTGGAATTACTTTTAATTCCTTCTCAAGTCTCTGCTTCCCAGAATGCTATTCCCTATAATAATACCCTCTTATCTTGGTGAAAATATGAAATCATGCCTCTGAAAAGTATATTTTTGCTAAAGTGTTCCAAATTCTATTAAACTACCTACTAAGATAGCTTATTATATTAAGAAGCATTCATTTTCCTTGCATGGCTTATCAGGTGAGAAAACCTTGCTGTAAATTGACATTAAGAATGCAGGTTTTTTAAGGTACTTCCTTTAAAGTACTGTAGGCAAAGAGAGAACCTTAAAAAATATACAGTATCTTTTACAAGAATTGTTTCTTTTTTTTTTTTGTTCTTTGACCCTCAACAGCAAACCCACCTACTCACTTATTCACCGTACCTGAACCCAACCCATCTCACTTTTGTTAACACGGAAGCTTTTGTCCTTCTCTGTGCGAGTACAGACACAGACTGTAATAAAGCCATAAAAAGGAAACAGACCCACACGCTCTGGTCTTTACAGCACATTTGTATTTTCCTCACAGATGGACACAAACCTTTTACCCACAGAGGACCAAACGACTCTACTATTTCAATAATTCATTGACACACCTCGCATCTAGTTTCTCAGCCATTCCTAAGTATCCCTAAACAAACACAGCCACACTCTGATCGGGTACCAGCCTTCTGACAAACAAGCTTAGTAAATAAACTACATATTCAAGACGAAGTACTTGAAACAGTTTGTGTCAGACAGGGTAAAGGGAAGGGCAGTGGCTTTTTTCCCCATACCTTTCTGCAGGTTTGGCTAATAAAAATTGTATTACTTACAACTACGCCTACATCATACACGTGTGGGAATGCTGTGCTAACACCACTCTCTGATCATCCATTATCAATAAAAGCCTAACCAGAGAATGTTCAGCAGGTGCTTGGGATTACTGACAAAACACACCGTATTACACAATAATATTTACAGCCAGTTTTGTGGCACCAGTCATAAAAACCATAACTACTGGACAGAACCCCCACACACACACCTAAGAAGCAAAGCTGTCAGTTTAAATCAAGATCCCCATGAAATAAGATACAAGCATTATAATGACAAACTTGGAAAAAAAATTCTCTTTGGCTTACTGACCTGAAGCATAAACATATGCCTCTTCCATCAAGGGAAACCCATTAAGACTTCCTGTTAGGAAGTGGCTTGGCTTAAATAAACTAGGGTGGAAAATAACGCATACTTAGGCAAGAGGGACAAGAGCAAAATTAAGCAACAGACTTGAGAAAAGCAGGCTAACAGACTTGAGAATTAGCGGCCAGAATCCAAAAGGGCTGCCAGTCCAAGCAGGTTTGCCAAGAAGAGGTAGTTTTTAATCAGTTCCCTTTGATAGGGAGTCAGAGCCTATGGTTAGGAAAGAAGCAACAGAAGCTGTCTCACCCGACTTCCATACGACTTTTGACGTACTTGGAACATCTGTAGTGTCTGGGTGAAACTGTTTCAAGATGCCTCCAGCTTCACGGCAGAGGACTGAACTCTGAGCAGCGAAGGTTAATTCACAGTGATTAAAGCCCACCAACACACTGGTGGGCTCCGACAGCATTAAGTACATTCACTGCCGATTCAGATGTCAGAGAAGGACCTCGCTTCTCTAGTGCGGAATGCTTTACACTAAGAGCAGGAGGATGAGATTGGAAATCAGGGCGACTAAGTAGTGGATTTGGGAGGCCTTAAACAACTTCTAGCAACAAAACAACCGCAAACTTCTACTCTTTGGTTAAAGGGGTTAGGGGGGCTCCCATATAAAGTCAGGATAGATGATAACTAGCTAAAGCATCTTCTACAAGAAAAAGATTAGGGGGTTACGACAGACTGTATATTGGAATCTGAAAGTAATAGAAGAAAGTCACTCATTTAAAAGGCGACTGTGAGCTAAGTCAGTAAGAGAAACTGTTCTTCGTTCCCTGTGTGACAGAACAAGGCGGCAAGAGCTACAAAGAAAAGGAAACTTTAGATTTAATTTCAAATGATCGTTTCATCAGCTCCAAGCCAGAAATTCTCTGTACCTGTCACTTCTTGGTTGTGCCAGTTCAGTAGCGAGGGCACACACAAGGTAGGCTGATAGATAGTGATTGGGGTAAAAGCCTTTCTCTGAAGTATTAGAAGACAGTTGCAGCAATGCAGTTTCCCTGCTCCCTCTGTCAGAGAGTCACCGCATCTTCAACAAATTAAAAGCCTGACACAACCACATTTAGCCCTTAAAATACGAAGTTTAACTGATGTCATTGGCAGGTCAGTCAACAGCGTAACTTTACAGCAATTGAATAGGTGCACGCACAAGAATGTGGCAAACTGGAGTGTCAGGTCTTAAGCAATTTTGCTTTAAGAACAGTCCTTCAGCCGTTTGTAGATGGACATCTACCAAGGAGGCACAGAAACGGTACTACTCCTCTTACGGCTAGTTACTACGATCAGAAAAATAAAATAATTCTTTGTTCCACTGAATGCAAGGACGGTAAGATTTATCTAGAAAAGGGTAAGTCCGGGTCAGCCTTTGAGTCAGCCACTTACCAAAAATTTTTATTCTTTACATGTCAAATCAAATATTTTTCAAAGGAAAACTGCCTCTGTGCATAAAGAGCAATTGTACAATCCACCTGTTACCATTACTTCAATTTCTTTTTCTACACAGGGTTCTACACGATTAATCACAAGTAAAGTATCAGAGCATCTCCTTCTAGGGTTCTCTTTCAAAAAAAAAAAAAAAAGGCAAGTGACTCACCCTTTGTAAGTTAAATTTAAATACCAGCCAGCCAAGTGTCTTCAGTTCTCTGACTTTTTATGGAGGAGAGCTGGAGAAGCGATACAGCTGCATACAGAGAATTAAAGCTGTGTTCAAAAGCGAGGCCCACCTCCGACCTCGCAGCAGTGCAAGCAGTCCGTGCCTACAGCCACTTGTTTCTCCCTTATCACTAGGACCAGAGCTAGAGGACCAGAGCATGGAAATACTTCAGCTTAAAAATAACCACATCTCCCTGTTTATTTTTCTTGCTGCATCATTTCTGTGATCCAGCTCCAGAAGCTGTGTCACCCCTTCTGCCACAGCAGCTCAGGGACAGCCAGAAATGCATAGGTGCTGAGGCAGCTGCTGAGGGGAGGTGAGGCTCTCCCTCCTGTTCTCAGCCACAAGTTCCTGCTTCTCTGGTCACATCAGATCTGTCACATAGATCACAAAAAGTCCTATTTGTTGAGGCAACTTTTAAAGGTTTTGGAACAACGTACCAGATGTTTCGCACATGATATAGAAAAGACAGAAACATTCAGACAAAACCAGCAGACATAGCAGAACCAGCCCTCCAGCATCGCACAGCCCCTAATGGAGAGACAACTGCTCTTTTTTACCAGTGTAACTGGTCCGCATGGTGGGGCCAACTTCTCCTGCTGAGAGGCCCACAATGAAGTGGAAGAAAACGTGGCCATCAAAACTGGGATAAACATATCTATCCTTCTGTTTTTACAAGTAAGCACCACAAGTTACTACTTTTTTACCCTAATCTCCTTTGGAAACAGGTTCCTTTTCTCACCAGTAGCACTGCAAGGGCTGGCTACCTTCCCTTCACTCCCTTCTTCCACAACTGCAAGCGCTTCATTGACAGTCTCGCAACAGTTTCACGGTTTAAAAATATCTAACCAAAGTCAGGAAGTCCAGCTAACAACTTGGCATTTATTTTCCTAGTCCATACTTTTTGTACTCACTTTTTCTTGCCTTCACTGAGTATTCCAGTGTTACTGGAAAATGCATAAGGGTAAGTGATACCACTTCCAGAAAAAAGATACTACCCTGACAAATAACACCTGTAGTTCTTCGTCTTTTGATGGAAAACCCATAAGAATTATCTATTTGCATCTCTTAATTCTAGAAACAATAATACGTACACATCATCCTCTTAAGGACAGGTGCTTCTGCTTGGAAACCGCTAAAACTCTGATTATGAGGATACTCTGACTGACCAAATGTTACACCGGTGACTACTGTTGTCATTCAGGAACATAACAATGACTGCTACATGCATAGCTTTTACAAGAGCAATGCAATTGTTAACCGTGACTGAAACACTGAAGTATGCAAACACAGTGCCTTAGCAAAGTTTTGACTTAACCATAATAGCACGACACTAGCATGAAAGGTTGTTAGTTCATTTCTAACGTCAACAGGATCTTGGTCTTTAGATCACTCAAACTGCACAATACTTGTAGCTGATGTTCCCTTTTCCCTCTCCTACATTTTGTTAACAGTGACTTCGTGGTCAGCTGAGTAATGGCACTAGGCTCATTTTTCAGTCCTCAGCAAAAAGCACGGCTGTCCTATCCCCTACAGCACGGGACAGAGAGAACAACCTACCAGAACTGTTCTATGTTGTTGTTACACACTCAGAGCAGGCAGGGTTGGACTCACTACGGCCTCCAGCCTTTCTTGCCTTTGCACCAGACTCAAATGAGCAGCATAACAAGTTGCTGCTCATCAGCTGAGCTGCTGTGAACAGCCACACGCGCCCACCACCTGCTCCAACTCCACCGTACCGCACACACTCTAAGCAAGCGTGGCACAGTGTGGTTTTACAACGTGTGTGTGTCTTTGCTGTTGGTGATATGACAAAGTACGCTCGCAGTAAAACTGATACAGCCTAACCCCTTTCTTTCGTGTATTCTAAACTTGAGCGACTCGGCGCGCGATGCCACATCTTACCGGTTGTATTCAAAGCAGAATACACGCCTACCTCCAACGTGATAAGTTATATCAGCACGGGTGCAAATATTAGTTAGCAAAGCAAATCTCAGCGCGTTTGCTTGTGGTACCTGAAAAGCGGTCTCTCAGAGACATCGCCGTTCGCGTTGAACGCCTGCCTCCGAGGCCCGTCAGCCGTTCCCTCCGGCCGCACGGCTGCCGCTACCGCCCCACTCCAGCGCTGCGCGGGCACAGGCCCCCGGGGGGCGCGCGGAACAGCCGAGGAGCCTCCCCGGGTCGCGCCCGCAGGCTCCCGTCACGGCCCCGCTCCAGCCCACCCGGCACCAACAACGCCCCGGCCGCGCTGC